>OY744534.1:57360053-57470053 GCA_963556195.1 Sepiola atlantica
TCCCAGTGTATTGCTTTACCTACGTTGTCGTATCTGTTTTTGTATTCTTTTGGGCTAGTTTGATGCATTGATTAATTATATGATTTACCCTCTCGTATCTTTGTCCACAGAGTACACATATCCTTTTTCCTGTGTTTCATCTCTTTTAGTTTTTATTTAATGAGTGCTAATCACAGTATTCTGTGCAGCTATCAGTAGCGATTCCGTTTCTCTGTTCACGTGTCCTTTTCATAGTCATTCTCTTTCTCCTTCTTATTATTTGTAGTACGAGTAGAAGGAGGAGGGGGAAGAAAAGGAGGAGGAGGAGGAGGAGGAGGAAGAAGAGAGGAGAAGTAGTAGTATGCTAAAACTTCCTAATCATACTTTAGCTCTCGACCTCGGTCTGGGATCACATTGTAATATTGTTTTGAACTCAGTAAAAGATGGGTCCCGCTAGACTTGGACATTCGTATATTATTGGCCACATAAAACACTGACTTTCTGTCTTACTCTGTCCACGTAGGGAGCCACGTATATAGGGAATTAATTCACTTGAAATTCAGAATTCAACAACAAAACCTACGTAACTAACATTACGGCGATAACATGTACACATTTCGACAAGGTGTTTGTAATCTGGTGGTTTAACGTTAGACTTCAAACAGTAATATCGGAGGTGGGATCCTTGCCCAGGTTAGCCATTCTGATTATGACTGATAGTCAGAAACACGTGTGTAATGGTTCCGTTTATGTACGTATATATATATATATATATATATATATATATATATATATATATAAATTAAACAGGAGTGCCCACTTCTGCTTATTCAGCTTTTGATCCGTTTTTCTAGTCTTCGTACGACCGATTTGATGTTATAATCCAAGGAGTGTAAAAAAATCTCCGTATTTTGTGCGAACGTTTTCGATCGACATCGGTCGTCATCAGGCGGTGGCAAAATGAAATAAAGTGGTGAATCTATTAAGAGGGGGCTCTTTTAAATAACTTCAACACCACTTCCATACACCTTAACCCCCCCCCCCTCATAACGGGAATAGTTGATGTTTGGTTAGTAATGCATATATACAATACTTCGATTATGGGAAGGCGAACACTGCAACTCCTTGGACTATAACATCAAATCCGTCGTACGAAGAGTAAAAAACACGGATCAAAAGCTGAATAAGCAGAAGTTGGCACTCCTGTTTAATCAAGCATGCATAAAAGAAAGAATGCTGCCTAATATATATATATATATATATATTTATATATATATATAGAGAGAGAGAAAGAGAGAAAGAGAGAGAGATGTTTCACTTAGAAGGTAGTTTATTCAGTAAAGACCGGAATTAGTCCAATAAAAATAAGCTCGATGATACTCGATTGCAGGGCACAGGGTAAACCTTCAAAAACACACACTATATATATATAATATTAAATAATTTCAATTTTAATTAGAAGGGGTTTATAATAATGTCCGAAACATTGAATACACACTTATCTTTTACATACGAATAGTGTCTCCATTTTAAAAAAGACTTGTGTTTTTATGTTCGGTCAAAGGTAGAAAAGGGACATGCGTTGATCCTTACAGCGAGTGTTTATATCGATATTATACACGCGGCATCAAAAGACATACATGATACAAAGAGTCCGTTCCTATATAAATAAGGGCAATACCTTCTGAAAGTAATAGAACAGAAATAGATTTTTTTACAGAAATACGAATTCTGTGATATTCTTATTAGTGTAAACAATTTGTACATTTATTGAATATCTATTACTTTCATATTTATGATATTTTGTACATGAAGAGCGACTTCTTGTCATGGTGGGACATTATTTGGCGAAAAATGTGCACCTCACGGATGTTTCTTCCATCAATTGTTAATCAGTCTTTCCAAGTATCAATTTGATTGTTGTTAATTACATCGTTTATGTGCGAATCGTCTGGCGATGGCTAACGAAGTCAACTACTTTATTGATTATCGTCAATCATTGTTCAAGTGTTGCGATTTTATGTTTTTTTTATCTGTTTTGTAATTATAAAGTGCACTTTCTCGTCGAATGTAAGACACGCTATGTTGGCCGCCATTTTGTGAGAATATATGAATATTTGTTGCGTTTTAATTTAATAAATAATTATATTTCGTTGATAGATAAGATTTTAATTAATACTATTATTGCGTTCATAGCTATTAGTGGACGATCCATGCTCCGTTGGGTAAACGTTGGTACATTGTACGTTTTTCTTTTCTTTCCTTTTTCGGCTCAGTTTTCTTCTTGTTTCATTTCTTCTTTATTGAAGTCATTTATTTATTTACGTTATCGTATTATTCTGCTTTTATTACGCTGCTGCTGCTGCTAGTATTACTTCTCCCTTTATTTCATTATTACTTTGCCCCATTCCCTATTCATCGTCAAGCCTATGCTGCTACCACTCCCCTTTTCCATTTGTTCTTTATTTGCGTTATTTATTTACGGCATTTTTGTATTCTCCTTCTCTTACGTTGATACTACTATTACGTCTTCTATTCCCTTGCTCCAACCACTGCTGATCCCATTGTCCTGTTTTCCACCATCAAAATATTTGTACTGATACAGCTTTTGAACCAGACAAAACCCACTTTTTGCTCGGAATCTTCCGGTCGTTTACGTAAACAAACACAAGTTAATGAAGCGCTTATGTAATCAAAAAGCTCGATAACTAGACACCCTCTTTACTTGTACATTGATTCAATCTTTTAATGCCTGGCAGACAAGCCATAATTGAAGAAAAGTGATTATACCGAAAATGAATTTCGGACAAAAAACGAACTGTTTTCTTTAACCCTAATCCTAACTAAGCCCTAACCTAATCCTAAAATAGTTAATTCTTTTCCGGTTCAAAAGCTGTCCAATTAGAATTCATTTTAAATATGTCAAAATCGTGTTTTCATTGATTATGTTTTTCACAATCTTTAATATATTCTATAAAAAAACACAAGTGAAAAAAAAAATTTAATCGTCGACAAATGAATAAATTGTCATAAAACTAAATATACTGTGAGTATTTTTTAGTTATCATTTTTGTTGAAAGCCGCCTCATTGGGATTCGTTCGTCTTAATTTGGCTTTTTGCGGCCGTTTACATATTTATGACCAATTTCAGAAGCATACATGTTTTCATGAAAAATTGTTCACCTTTTTAATAATCTCTAAATGATGTGAACCTGTTGCAGCGCGGACAATAAGTGCCTGAGTCATTTCTTTGACACTTTGATGTGAATGTTGCTCAACAAGTGTCTGAAGTTGTCATTGTTAAGATTACTCGGCTGTTCTGTGTCTTCTTCATATTCAATACTCTATTATTCACTACGTAATTTCTGGAACCACCTTCGTACTACCCGATCGCTTGTGAATCCCTCCGTACTCTATTGCTATTGGCAGAAGTTTCGGGGGCATTGTGCCATAATTTGGACTCAGTCAACATAAGGTGAAGGTCATGTTTTTGCATCTTCATTTTTGCATACTTTTTATCTGAAAACAAAACAGTTACAAATTATTATTGAGACCATATTGATAATTATATATGTTAAAATTTACCAGAAATCAACTACGCATTTTGTGTTAAAATGACTTTAAAAAACAGTGCTAAAGGCGGCCATTATTTTTGTAACGACCTAATATTTACTTGACATAAATACTTCTACTCTGTCCTAACCTTCTAAGCAATTTAATAAGGTAAGAAAGCTTAATAAAAGCGGTCGAAAATAAATGTGTGTGTCTGAGATCAGTTACTATTTTCCTAAAAACCTAATTGGGTGCTTCTACAGAATATGAACAAAACAAAACCGACTTTTGCCGATGAGATTTGCGTAAACAGCCGGAATCATTTAATAAGAACACTCACTTAAACGTATTTTACTTCATAGAGAAGAGGTTATTTCGGACGAATGAAACAACATTTCTATCTTTTTCCGCCGAGACATTTTTAATAATTAAGAAAAACACTCATTTTTATATTGTTGTTAGAAAGGATCTCGGTCGTCGGCAAACAGTCAATTAGTACATAGGAAAGTGTTAGGTTAGGGTTAATTAAGGTTATGGTAAGCGCTAATAAAACAGTCGTCCAATTACTCCTTCGGGCGACTGAACAGCCAGTGTTGACGCTATTAAATTAATTTTAGGTTTGAGGCTGTCTTTAATTGTCGTCTGTCCAGCTTTATTTCTCGGCTTCTGATTCGTAAACTGTTTTTTTTTAATTTCCGGCTGGTCTCGCGAATTTGTTTCGGTAAGAGTGGGTTAAGTTTTTTTCGTATTCTGTAGAAGTACTTCTAGGTGTATAGTTTGCTCATAGCGTCTTCGTTATTTGATTCCCAGATCATTTAATAAGACCTTCACAGCAAGAACACGTCTCTCTACCACAATTTCAAAGAACCTTTATTTTCTTAGTTCGTCTGCCTAAACTAAATTTCCATCAACAGAGTTTATTTGCAACAACTTATCATGTGTCGAACACACTACCATCGGACTGATTCACTGCAGACTACAACATGGTCGTCTTCAAATAAATTGTCTACAACTACTTGTCATAAACTCTCTTGATAAGTACTCAAATGATGTTCATATTTTTCAATCCTTTCATGATAGTATTCGTCTTTTAACTGTTAATCTATCACTCCCATTAATCTTGATTTTGGCTTCGATAAATGTTAATGAAATAAATTTTAATTTAATTATTTTTTTCAATAGTATTTTAATTAGTTTTTATTTCATATCAGTAAACATTATTGTTGTCATGTCTTTTTACTAAATGTTTCATATGTGTATATATTTATATATTTATATGTCGCAAATTCACTTCTAAACTACGTAACCGATAACTATGAATTTTTGAACAAAACTGCTATGGGTAAGGGGTGTTAATTTTGGCTATATTTAGTTTAATTAATTGTCATGCCAAGGGGTTAAAGGGGGGTTTAAGCCATTTGTGAAGGGTTCATGTAATTCCGATTTTTGTGAAGTTTTAACAATAGGTATTGGACATGAATCAATATGTATTCTCCAAAGTCCAGAGTCATTGGAGTTTTTGAAAGAATTTTTAGGGGGCATAATACGAACACGATCCCCTATTTGAAATTTCAAATATATAGATGAGCTTTATATTTTTATCCATACTCATTGGAAAGTAATTAAGTAAGATTTCCTTAATTTCAATGTCCTTAATTTCAATGTCCATCAAAATGATGTCATGGATTTTAATTAAAATTCGAATAAAAATTATAGACATATGGTTTAGAACCATTATATTTTGATTTTTATTTAAGATTATGAGTAAACTTTTTTCGAGTGACCACCATGGGACACTGGGGAATATAGTAAATAGATGCATTATGAATATTAACGATTCTTTTCTGTTTGGTGTTTTTGTAATGGAAAAAAGACACCGTTATTTTTTTGTTTGTCTGTTGCCGCTTTGTACTTTGCTTCATCGTCTTTATAGTCGAATATCGAAAACGAGAATCCATTTAATATTTAAAGAGATATCTCGTATTACGTTTAATGTTCGACGGTAGGAACAACTTTAAAACAATTCTGCATATGCAGATCCGATAAAGTCAGCAAACATACAAGTTTATGAGCAAACAAAATATGGCAATGAAATGTCTTCTTCTGGCAAAAGAATAATTTTTACTGCGGCAAGTAGTCATAGATTGTATGAGAGGGCCGAAAGACGAGGAAGGACAGCTCCACACACAGTCGACTGAAAAATTATGGAACGTAATCGGAATTTTGAAGAGGCTTATAGTCCCTCAAATACCAACCGCTATCAACGGTGAATCATTAATACATTGCTGATACAAGAATACCAAGTAAGGTATAATAATAATGTAATGGAACGAGAAGTACTGGAAATCTGTGGAGACTTTCTGTCACACATAATTCAGGGAATCCACCTGTTTTATCAATAATAATAATAACAATAACAATAACAATAACAATAACAACAATAATAATAATAATAATAATAATAATAATAATAATAATAATAATAATAATAATAATAATAATAATAATAATAATAAAGAACTGACACTGACAGTAGATTTTACATTCTAGATTTAAACTAGAAAAAGTAGAGCGATAAAATTACAAATGAATAAGATTAATTCATTTTGTACTGTTAACAGAAAAAGTCTCTACTTTGGAGCGTGCGTCTCTACGATATACACAGCATTTCAAAATACTATGTTGTATCATTGATTTAGATAGCAATAACCTGTTGGCATGGTCATATAGGAGTGATAAATGACGAACACACTTTTGCATTATATATACAGGGTGATTCATAAGTAACTTAGCTATTTAAAATGATTACCATATGAAGCAGAAACATACTATGAACTTTTTATAATTGTTATCTTACTCCCTAATTACTGCTATTTGTCATTTTAAATTTGTTCGTTTATATATTTGTTTCTATATATATTTATTTTTATTTATTTAAATTTGTGTAAATCATACTATGTGCTTTTTTTCAGGCAGTATGTCATATACAATTGAAGAGCGAATTTTTATTGTTATTCATATGGCCAAATTTGATGAATCTCCCACACTTGTTGAAAGGTAATGGCGTCCTCAAATCAAAAATCACTGCCGAGTTTGTTCAAATTAATCAATCAAATATGCTACAAAGAGTGGTAAATTCCTTGTAAAGAAAATGGAGCTATGCATGCAGAACGAAGGTGGAAATTTTGAGAATTTGCTGTAATTTTAAACTCCCATGAATGAATTTGTAGAATAAACTTTCTGTGTGTTATTACCGTATTTTTAACTTTAGAATTTCAAAAATAAATAGCTAAATGACTTATGAAACCCTGTATATATATATATATATATATATATATATATATATATATATAATGGGGGTGGCGTGTGTGCGTGCGTGTGTTTATTTCGTATGATTGTTTCTTTAAGGGTTAATGTAAGCATCTTCCTTTGGTTGATCGTTGTATCTGATAATAGTGAAGATGTGTGGTGGAAATTCCTACAGGGGACAATCATTGGTGGGTCATTAGTTATTAGTTGTTATTAAACACGATTAAAGACGCACGTACACATACATATATACATACGTTTGAATTATCTACCAGACACCATCTACGAGTGAATTCAATCTCTCTGTAAAACGGTTTGTCACGATAACGTGGCATGAGGATATTTCTCTTAGAAGTAGACCCTGACCAAATATTCAAAATGACATAGTATTCTAAGCCCCAATAAGAACCCCTCACCACAGCTATACACTGGCTCATACGAGGAATGGTGCACTTTTTCCAAGTAATGTTACCTCAAGAAACAGCATTTAGATTGATACTCAACAAGATTCGATCTATTCTTTTTCTAGAATCCGGTAAGCCCAAGAGACCACAAGAAAGATATACTGTAACACAGTTAACTGGTCAATTTGGGAAGAGGAATATTAATTTTCTTCACTTCTTTACTAACTTAACGTTTGAGAAGTAAAGGAGAACATTAATGGAATATTCAAATATATATGTATCTCAGACAGAGATCAAGTGTTAGCCCTAGGAAGGGAACTATTGATTTCTGAGAACTTCGACTAATGTAAAATGAAATAAATAATGGGAAGTTGGAATTATCTATGAGACACTATCCTCGAGTGTCTTCAGTCTCTCAGTACAAGGGTTTGTCAGGACAACCTCATATAAAGATACTTAAACCTATAAGAAAACCCTGACCAAAAATTCAAAATAACAGTATTCGCAGTACAAATAAGATCCCCTCGGCAAAGCTTTTCACTTGTTCATACGAGGAATGGTACACCTTCTCCTAGTGATGTAACCTAAAGTAACAACACTCAGCTGGTTACTCCACCAGACTAGATTAATTCTTGTCTTGGTATCCGGCAAGACCGAGTGACCTAACGAAGTATATTCTATAACATAGTTAACTGGTCAATTAGGGAGAGGAAAATTAATGTTCTAAACTTCTTTACGAACTCTAGGTTTGAGAAATAAGGGAGAAATTTAATAAGATATTCGAATATCGATGCATCTCATATAGAGATCAAGTGTTAGGCCCATGAAGAGGCCCCTTTATTTCTGAGAACTTCGACTTAAGTACAATGGAACAAAATTAAACAATATTAAGCTACATTCCTATAACCTTGATTTTATTAACCTTACTGATCATTTTTTCAAAAAAAAAAGCTTCGGTACAATTATGGTCCATTTTTCTTCCAGAAGAACATCCAATTTGTATCTCGGAAATAACATACAAAATACAGACGTTCTGCTCCGTTGTTATGTGTTAACAATAATCGATTTTCTTCTATTTAAAAGCTTGGTCTATACAAATAATTCAAAATGCATGTAAAAACATATATTTTCTCACATCTTATGTTGAGCACTGTTGGAGAGATTCGAAATAGGCATTCACCTAAAATGTTAGTGCGAGACTCCGACTGTGTCGTTAAGTTCTATTAGATTGTATTGATGTTTACGCTCGCCGCTTTAAGCGCAAATATAACTTAATTTCTCCGTTATCACGAGACAACCTCCCATAGCCTAACGGATAGGGTTAAAGTTTACAGATTATTGGTGTCTCTGTAAACCGGGTTCGCGTCCCGTAACCGTCTAAGATTGTAATTTCCCTGAGCTGCTGTGAGCCGAATGCTCGAAACGCCGTCATACGTCGGTAAAATAATTAAATATAATCTAATAATAAAAAAATATATATATATGAAGAGTTCGAACGCAAAACGCGATAAATCCAATTCGTTTAAATTGAGACCGTAAACAATAAAAAACAGGAATATATTAAATCTAGACTTCGAACGAAAGCAGATTTTAATTGAAATCAAAAAGAAATTATTTCGGTATCATATTATGTAACACATAGTTTTGGGGTGTCTTTGAGTGCTGATATGCAACACTTTTTGTAGGGGCAGTTTCGTGATTTTGAAAATGGCGTTTATCGCGTTTTGCATTCGAACTCTTCATATATATATATAGACACCGGATGATTCACTGAGCTTTAAATTAAATATCCTTTGGACCCCTTTCTGCTTTTTATTTTCTCCTCTTCTTTTTCAATGCTACTTCTATGTATATTTGATATATATGTATGTATATGTGTTATATATAGTTTTCGATCACATTTATGTGCATATATATATATATATATTTTTTTTTTGCATACCCTTCATCTCAACATGAACCCAACCACTATATATATTCCCCATAATTTACAGACTTTCTCGTCTTTTGTCATTTTTGTATTCTTCGTCCGCTCTTGACAAAGTCCACATGAAATTTGGGCGAAACGTTGAGCGAAAAGGTCTTCCGCTTTTCCATTTTTAATTTCATACCGTCGGATTATTTTTATCCTTTCATATACTCATATATATATATATATACATCCAAAGAAATGTGAAGTTTAATGACTTTAACTTTTGTTATATTAAAATGAGACAAATAATACATATTTTTTTATATAAGAAAATAATAAAATAATGCAAATCTCCAGGATAATAGTAAATACTGCCGGTGTCTTTATACAAGCATGACAGAACCATGAACATTCTTTTAGAAGCGATTATCTGAGAATATCAACATCTGGCATATGCGTTCCATTCTTCGATATTTGGATTCTGATATGTTTTTTTTACTGGTGAGATAAGGTTTTTGTGCATTTTACAGTATTCACAATTTTAAAAGCTTCTATTATAAAAGCAGTAATAACTGAAGACATAAACGCAAATCCATGAGGCAGGGTTTACAGGGCCATAGTGAAGTTTCAAGCGAGATATCTAAACTGCATTGACATTAGCGATCGTCACTGAAGTGTAATTCCATGTCAAATCCAACGGAAAGATGAAACGGTGCCACATTTTCCTCGCTACCCTTTTGGTCAGATTTTAATTAATGGTAACTAGTAGAAAAACAAGACATTCCTGAAAATGTAAACTTCTTAGTCCAAGTGGTTCAGAAAATCTGTTACGTTTAAGATTTCCTGTGAAAAACTGCGACATTACTAAATAATATATCTTTTAATCTGGAAAGATTTGTTTGTGCATTTAAGAGTATTAGCAATATGTGAACGCTTCAGATATTTGTTTTTTTGCCTTTTAACGGTTTATTTCAAAATAATTGATGTGCCCCTATTTGGGGGCCGGGACACAGACACCAGGTTTAGATAAAACAAGTATATTGGAGAAAATATATAGAACAGAGTAACCAAAGAAATAGTACGTCAGTCCTGACTGACTGTGGACTGGGGATCAATTCAACAACTGAGAAGCGTAATGCTTCTAGTATTTATTAAAAATGGAAGAGTCCAAATATTAGTTATAGGTACGGCACGGCATAACCCCCCTCCCAAGCCTTACACTATCAGGATTCTAGTAACGTTTCCTTTTTTTGATTGACGCTATTCAGTTACTTGAGGTAGTACATGTCGAAAGTGTTGTATCTAGTAACTATAACATCTTCCTGGGTAGAGCTGTCGGTGTCTTCCGATAGTCGTTTCATAATTTGATTTATGTATCTTATTGACTCTATATAATTAAGATTTCATATCCTCCAGCTTTTGAATTCTAGATGTCTTAATTTTTAGGTTACATCTTTAAATTTTGAAATTCAAGTTCAATACAAGTCCTCTTATATTTCATAGTATTTATTTTTTTTCTGAAAACTCGTCGAATTATAACTTTAGTGATTCAAGCTCTGGAACCATGAATTCACTCTATTAAATCTTCCACTGTTTATTCAAAGAATTTGACATTATTTATTTCAGTTTGGAGTTCGTTTTTTTAAGCGTGCAATTTGTTTTTTTCTGTGATTTAATTTCTGACATTTCTGCCGACAATTTTTTTGAGTCCATTTCATACGATTTTTAATGGGTGAACCAAAATTCTTTTTTTCGTAGGGTGTATTTTCTTCTGGCTAGAATTTTTGGTTGATAATCACCATTGTTCGAATAGTCGAATTAAATCTATGATAAAAAATTACTTGTGTTTTTAAATTGTAAATTTTTACTTTTTTCGTCGTTCTGTTAAAAGTCATAATCACTGTTCTGACAATTTGATTGGTTCTTAATATGGTCAGTTTTCCCAACCGTTTCTACGTATGCATGTTGAACGTCTGAACTAGAATCCAATTGTGGTCTTACGTGTTTATATAAGATTTTTACTAAAACATATCTCCTTATAATATTGCCGCCATGTTTTATAGTTTTTGTAGATTTTACTTGCGTTTTATTATATTTTCATCGTTATACAAAGCGAACGTATGTGTCTGACTTTTTTTACAAGTAATGAAGGTTTTTAAACGAAATAGGTATTGTGTTTTCCAATACAGGCTCCCGGCCCGATACCAAGGGCTCGGTGGTAATTTATTTTTATAAAGAAGGCTTATTTCTTAAGCGTGAACATCTCTTTTTTGTTTTGAATTATTTTTGAATGTGAGTTGAATTTTGATTTCCAACGTACTTCTCGTATGCGTGCAATGCTCGACTGTTTGATATCCTTCGAAACCTGCTTTACACGTACGAATCTCTTCAGCTAATTTCTACAGTGTTAAGTTCGGTTAATTGTCAAATTTATTTAGAACTCTACATCTTATTTCAGCGCCTTTTCCTGATACCAATTACTGTACGAAAATAAAACATTTAAAATTATCAGCACACAGTTCGACTGATTTAAAATCGTCGCAGTGCGTATTAGAAAACTGATGCGAGCGTTGACTAATATTCGTTGTCTTACTTTACCAGGTTGAAACACTTCTCGCGTTTCTGAAACAATGAAGTCTTTGGGCTGAACTGTTAAAAGATGTCCACCTTCAGTAAAAGTCAAATTGCTAGTTTATCGGGGCAAAATGTAATCCACAAACGTAATATGTTCGGTCGTGCCTAATTTCCGAAGTAGCAGGCGAACCTTTTTAGAGTCTGCCCAATTTTCACAATCAATTATATATGTCTTTATATATTCTAAAATACGAAACAAAAGTTTTATCCTCATCATGAGAATACGCTGGACTTTTCGACACCGGACTTTTAAGCAATCGGACATTTGCTTGCATTCTGGCAGAGTTTTGCCCTGTGTTTCTTTCCCTACAACTTTTATTTTATTTTTTCAAATTTTAAATCTTGGCCTTTGCCAACTTATCTATCCCAGCGACTTCCTCTGATGATAAGATTTTGATCTTTGAAAAGCCTGGCTTAAGAAAAATTTAACTTGAATAAATTGCCTTTTTGCGGAATATACCTTGCCCTGAGCAATTGAATTGAAATTTGATTTGGCTTTTGCTTCTCTAACTCCTTTCCATTCTTCTTCATATCTACCTGCTCTATCCTGGATATTGAGCTGTATACTTTTCACAATAGGTTTTACCTTTCCTAAAAGTTCGCTTTTAGTACACCACTTATATATATATATATATATATATAAACAAGGGGGCTCGTCTCCGTTATCATCTTATTTCGGTTAGCTCTTGATTTCTTTATGTTACACGTATATCTGAATGTCCATTTAAGCATCCTTTCTCTTTCTCACGGTAAAGTAAAGCAGTTTTTTTTTATTGTGGACTTCCCTTTGTTTGCAGGACCAGAATTGGGCTGGTCCGGTTTAGGATCAAGCTTAGTTTTCTTACTTGTGATAGCATTACTAGGAGAATATGCATCACTGAATTTCTTCGTATGAGCAAGTGTGTAGTCATGCCGAGAGGCTCTTATTTTGCCTTCGAATACAATTTTATTTTATTTGAATGTTTAATTAGGGGTTACTTCTCAGACGAAATATCCTCGTGTCAACGTGTCCTGATACACCACTGTAAAAGATACTGGAGACATTCGGGGTTGGTGTAAGTATATATATACATTATGTGTCCGTAGCTGTGTCTGTGTAAAACCCAAAAACTAGAACATAAAGACAACAAAATGTAAATGCATTAATTTAGTGTATTTGTAGAATTGTTTTATAGAGAAAATATCAGTAAAATTGATATGATCGAACGTATTTCTCTGTCCAATTTGAGGGTTCTTGATAAGGTGCAGAAACGTATATGTAATTTGATTGGCCACACACTTTATTACTCTCTGAACAATATTTCTATCACAGACGTGATGTTGCTAGTCTCAGTCCTTTCTATAAAACAATTATGATATGTATTCATCACAATTATGTCATCTATTATCTGCTTCTTTTGCTCCAGCTCGTTGTACTCGTTGGTCTAGTGGTCTCCGTCAATTCGCTGTTTTTATACCTCATTATAATACAGTTTTCTATTCTAGTAGCTTCTTTCCAAGAACTGCAGGCTTGTCGAATTCTCTTCAGGATGACTATTTTCCTCCCACCTATAACCTTGGTATTTTTATGACTAAGGCCAATAAGCATAGCATGTCTTTGCGATGATCATATTTCGTTCGCGTTTGTTCCTTACATCAAGTGGCTTCATGCCTTGTCTGGCGCGATTTCCATGAAATCGCTATCTTTTCGCACAGTTCGTGACTGAAAATACTTGAAACCAACATTTTGAATAATACACATTTTATTCATAAGTATCTTGTAAACACAAGACTACCACGTTTACATTTATGCATCTAAATAGATAAATAGCATTTTGATTAAAATTTATTAATCTTTTTTATAAAACTTTAATGAAATGAAAAAGAAATCAATTTGTCTGAAAGATTGGGGGTGGAGAAGGCTATTTTTAACTTACAATTTAGAAACGGATGGCAATTTATTGAAAATTAAGTAAGTTTCCTAAAGGCCGGAAAATATAAATTTAAATACAAATGCTAAACGTTTGTCTACAGGATAAAAACAATACTTTTATTTAAAAACAATGTAAAGAAAATGTGTCGTCACAAATGGGAGAGAGAATAGAGAAGAGGAAAGAAAGAAGAAGAGAGAGAAAGATCAAGCAAACAAACAATCAGTCAGACAGGCATCACCCTCTCCCTCCCTTTACTCTATTAACCATTCTCGCTTATGTCTTGTCGGTATCTGCCTTTCTAGAGAGTGATGTTAGTTTTATTTAAGAAAGATTTTAGTAAGGTATCCTTATTATTAAATGACTTTTATTAATTACTGTTAATATCGACAAGACTATTGTATATATATATATATATATATATATATATATATATATATATATATATATATAGAAAAAATATGAAATCAAATTACAAATGAATAGCACCTAACATTAATTTATTATGAACAGTTTTAAAATAGTTATGAAAGTTATGCTTTAGAATAACTGCTTTTGGATCTTTCGTCTTTATTATATATATAATATTTCAAAATATTATGGTGTATTATAGATTTAAATAACAGTAACGTGCGTTGGTGGCAATATAGGACTGATAGATAATGAAAATCTTCTAACTTATTAATGTGGATACATCAGAAATGGGAAACCTTTTGTGACACATCTATTTAATGATTTCAAAGGTTAAATTAGACGAAATAGAAAATATTTAATAATCCTAATTTTTTATATTCCAAATAGTATTTCAAAATAATGCATACGAAATTACTGATTTAAATAAATAAGTGTAAAGAAATAATAAATGCAAATATTTTATCGTAAATTAACCATTTACTGGCAATTGTTGCTATTATATCCCTAAATATTATAATTATATCCTTCTTTATTTATTCTGGTATGAAAATATATGTAATATATGGGCAACGCTGGGTCACCCTGCTTGTTATGAATGAACTAATAACAGCCTTGTATCAATGAGGTACACATTTTTAAAAAAGTGTTGAGATGTTTACTGCTCGGGTAAATCCAATTATATCAGAGACACCGTCTTAATTTAATCGCTATGACTTTTTTCTAAGATTATATTTTGACATGTCGGTAAACAAATTATAGAGAGCAAATATATGTACTAATGTAGTATAGGTGAAAGTTAACCGAGTGCAAGATAACCAAGTGCAAGTTGGCCCCTTACTCGCCAATGTCTAATGACGTCCGATGTAGTTGTTGATTCTTTCAGGCCAGTCATCTTGGATTAGCACAGCAGCAGACATGTTGACCTAAAATAAGAGTTTCCAAAAAACAACAAATTTTGTTGATTCAAATGTTTATTATATTTTCGAATAAAGAAAGAATTGAAAATTGTTAATTTAAGGTACCCAAGAAGAAGAGCGCCCCATCGGATTAGAAACTGACCGTTCAGACACATCCTCCCAGGTTTAAATCTAAGAGAAAAGAAAAGAGAGCAATGCAGGAAGCGAAAGTGACCCCATCGCTCATTCGATTCTGACGTCACTTCTTACGACCTTATTATTTAACATAAATATCAAATCGAAACTTGTTTCGAAAAGATATGAGGATTTTGGGTACAAACATTTCTGAATAGCGGCACATTTAATTTTTTTTTTTTATTTCAGATTACATTTTGGAAATTGAGTGATCTTAACTATTTTAAAATATTGGATCTCATCAATCAAAAATCATAACTATCATAAAATTCAAACATTTATACAAACAAGTGATTAAAGTATTTATATAATACCAAACTACGATAATCTTGTTCAGTTGATGTAAAGTTTGGTTATATGTATAGGGACAATACAACGGGAAGTGATAGAAAGGGATGCAGAAAACGCAAAAGTCTCATAACCTGAAGGTTGTGAGTTCAATTACTGTACAGGAAGTAAGTTTCATTTTTTTCTTCGATCACAGTCAAAAATATCTTTTTAGTATTATACTGATTGTGTCGAGCCCAAACGTTTACTAATTCGAAATTTGTAAAATATTGTAAATAAGTATATTTTTTAACTAGTTATGTAATTTCTGGAAATTTAATACGTGTTTTGTATTGTAATGTAACGGATATAAGTGTTAAGTTATAATAGTTCTACGTGACAATCTTATGAAGGTTGGAGGTTCAATCCTCAGTGCGGAAGATACTAAAAATACAATTACGTGTTACTTAAGACTTCTACCCGATCATAGTTAACTGAACGACAGAAAACTACCCCCGTTGATTAAATAAAAGGCTACGTTCGAAATTCCGTACGGATTCCCGAGTTCGACAGAAAACATTCCGAGTTTGACAAGATGGATCTAAAGAAGGTTGGAGGCTACATCGGTCAAAATGTTTTGGAAATAACATTCAAGATGAGAAAAGTTGTCTTAATAATTCAAATAATACAAATATCCGATAAACGATGAATAAATATATACATTTTTAAATATCTATCTAGTTATCTTCAAAGTCAGTTACAGTACTAATTGTCTATATTCATGTACAACATACAAATGTTGACCACACGGCTCAGGTGTCGCTTAGTTAGTGGTAACAGTACTTTACACTTTTACTAAATATCCTTTTTAAAATGCCTATAAAAAACTAAAATGGCGTATTTTAAGTTTTAGTAGTTTTTAGTAGATTAAAGTACGAGATCGATCGCTCAATTATGCGACCATTTGCAATTTATTGTGCTGAATTTTGGATAGCCACAAAAGATCTGGAGAACCGTTTTAGTGTCTTGAAGGCAAGAATGCTTCGTTAGATATCGGACATTACGCTACTTTACTTTATCACCAATAACAGGATTCGTCGGTAATATGGAGCGGCACGAATCGCCGACAAGCTTCGTGAATCTCAACTGAGATAGTGCGGTCATGTCCTACGATCCAAAGTGGCATAAGATTTGACAGTTCAGTGCTGGCGGCAAAGAGGACAGTCGAAACAGCGTCGGCTCGACATCTTTCCCCAGGACTTAAAAATCGCCCGTGTGCACCTCGATTAGGCACACGCTCGACGGAAACGAAGGGACAAAATAACATCTGCATACCCATGCGATATGCTGCGGAATTACGCAAAGAATAATAAGAAAATTTAAGTACGCCTCTATTTTAGTAAAACTATTGAGAACAAGATTATATTCTGTAAAACTTAACGTTAGGTATTCAATTACTTTTCGAAAAGTGTGCCGATCATTCTTTGATATAATGTTTCTTTGAAATAACCTTTCTTATATTATGGTTTTAATGGATTTATCTAAGCTCCACGTTTAGATTATGTTGTACGCCATCCTCTTCCTCATAGGGTATAAGAACGAAGGCCGTAGAATATGTAACTAATCACTCCCTTATTCTAAAAGCAATTACAAGACGTGTTTAGTTCTTTACAATTTCAGCCCCTTTTTAATATTAATGTGTTATGCTTATCAATGTCCAATGGCCACTCGAGCATAAGGGTTGATGAGATTGCAAGTTGGCGTTGAACAACATATTAGACAGATTAAACACGATAGGTATATAGTCAAAAGTTTATAATTTAAGTGGGTAGATCGATAAGAATTAGTTAAAATTGGATTTAAGAACGCTGCATTCACCTGGGAAGCATCCCCGTGTTATAGTAATCCACAGGTTAGATGTACTTTAAAAAATAAACATTGTTCGTCGTAGTTTTGTTTAGTTTTAGGTACACAGAAGAAAAAAGAGAAATTATTTACAGTGGTTGAAGTTAGACGTCGGGGCAGATCATTTCGATGACGGTAGATATTGCGGGGAAATGTCGACATCCTCTCACATATCACGCCTGGTATTCCGAAATGGTTACCTAAAATAACCGTTTTCTTCATAACTGGTTATTCTCACGCAAGTTAAATGCTAAGTAAGCACACATATTCTTTAATTTCTAACTTTTATTTTGCAGTTATATCAGATCTTGCAAGATGTCGGACAAGGTAAAAACAATTGTCACGTTACCTAAGACGAAAGTGAAAACTTAGCAACATTAAATGGAACTTACCTTTCACCAGTCTCAGGGTAGGTTGTACACAGCAGTTGCTCAGCAATGCACGTGCTAACGCTAAGGAAGTATCACCCTAACGACAGCGACTTCAATACGAATCAGGGGTGAAAATATACATATTTTTTTACAAACGATTGTCCTGCTTTAATTAGTCGATCAGCGCTATTCGACAGTTATAGAAAAAATCACAGAATACATTCTAATTATAGCGTGATTGATTTAGTTATTTATTTTTTCTGGAAGTAAGTACAGAAAAGTATGAATCTACTTGATGTAAGGGGCTACGAAACAAAAACGAAAGATGATTACAACAAAGAGAGACGATGCATATTGACTTTAGTTATGAAAAGACTAAGGCCATATGTAAGAGGCTAACAGTCAGCAGTAAGAGAGATCACCCAAGCCCACAGGAAATTTAAAAATGAAAATAAGAAAAAACACGTATTAATCGGCATAGAAAGAACCAAGAAAAACAGAACGCGTTTCATTATGCACAAATAGTGAGGGTTTTTTTTCCGAATTCATTTAGGATGGCAGGGTGTTCTGATTTGCAATTTGCTACATACTTTCCCCTAAACACTTGAAACAGTTTCGCCTGTCAGTTTTTTTTACTAGCTAACGTTAGTTTAACATAACGGATATATATATATATATATATATATATATATATATATATATATATATATATATATATATATATATATATATATGTATGGGAAATGAAAAAGGACACACCAAAAAGGATATATATTCAACGTTTCGTCTTTATTTGTAAGACTTCTTCAGGATGATACAAATAAAGACGAAACGTATATGACTATATAAAAAAACATCCTTTTTGGTTGTTCCTTTTTGATTTCCCATTACGTCGGATTACCTTCATCCTTCCTTTCTCATATATATATATATATATATATATATATATATATATATATATATATATATATATGTATATATATATATATATATGTATATATATTTATATATGTGTATATATATTTATATATGTGTATATATATTTATATGTATATATATGTATATATATTTATATATGTGTATATATATTTATATGTATATATATTTATATATGTGTATATATATATGTATATATGTATATATATATATACATACACACACACACACACGCATATATATATATATATATATATACATATATATATATATATATATATATATATATATATATATATATATATATATATATATATATATATACACACACACGAATAAATATACATTAATCTTTTATAGAGAGCAGGATATGAAAATAAGCAGTCTGAAGAAACTGTTGGTTTTTATTTGGAACGCCATTTTTAGGATACTCGTTTTCGGAATAGATCTTTAGGGAGAGCAAGTTTAAGGGAGATATTTTTAAGTATAATAGTTTGGTGCTTGTATAATAAAAAGCTGAAAAAAAGTTTTTTTTGTCTTTTAGTGTTGGAGAGGTAAATAAGGGGCATGTAACTCTTATAACGAATTTTAAACACGATTTTCCAGTAATCAAAACTGATGGCTTTAATTGGCGTTGCACATGTTGCTACTGTCTAAGGAGAACGTCGATTAGACATAAAAGGGTTAGGGTTAGGATTAGGGTTAGGGTTTAGGGTTAGGGTCAGGGTTAGGGTTTAGGGTTAGGGTTAGGGTTAGACAAATATTGTTCGGAAGCCAGAGCTGCTGTGGAGCGTTACCTGCCCCTTATTTACCTTTTCGGCTTTTTATTATACAATCACCAATAGTTTTAAGGTAATACTCAACTGTTAGAGAGCGAGAGGAATGTTATATGATAAACAGAAACACAATAATGAGTTAAAAAGCCTAAGTTCACTAGAGATATTTTATATATATTTAAAATGAAAGTTTATATAGAAAGTAAAATAAAGAATATTTGTCAATATTGATAGAATTCTTGCAGTAAAAGGGTGATTCATTCGCTGAGCTATCGAGGTAGTCTGAATCGATAATTTAAGGGGCGTGACTTGTCCAGAGGTCTGAAAAATCGTAATCGAAACTTCCCCACCCAATTACAAAAATTACATTTAATTTAAAGTTATTGATAAGTATCAATGTTCATTTAGTTTCATTGTTCAGTGAGAAATGTTAAGAGTATTAAAATGAATAGATGTATACATTTATACTCAATAATGCGCTGTGTATGTGTGTGCATTAAAGTTAAGATGCGTATGCTTATAACTGTGTGTGAGTGAGTTTAGAAATGTAATATTAGCTTTCCCAATCGGCCAACAAAAGTGCGAGGGAAGCTAATAAAATGACGATGTTAGATCTGTCGTGGACTTTTGTTCGAACTGTTTTTTGAAGGAAAACTGTGTTTTTATGCACTCTGGGTCGATCAAAACAGCTAATTTGATAAATTCAGAGAAATTCATCTGATGGGTTTACATGTGTTTTATTTGTTTTTATTAATTCATGCGAGTGGATGCGTCGTGCTACATGCGCAGAAACGAAAAAGGAAACCGCAAATTAGTTATATGTCCATCGACGGTTCATCTTTAGTGTTACAATGCTTTCTCTAAATGACTGATGTGATGAAAAACATGAAAATCTAAATTTCAAATCGCTGGGGCGTCTATGACGTGGAAATAATTTTATTTTAAAAGTAGACGTTAAAATTTGAAATATATATGTAGCAGAATGACTGCGCTTTCATATCGATTCATGTCCAAAGTTTTGCCGAAAATGTGTTTTGAAAATAGTCAGCCTTGATCTAAATTTAGAGTTTGTTCATTTAGTATTAGTATTCTGTTTAATGGAAATAAATTGTAGAAGCCATTGTCGTGTTTAATTGTGTCAGTGTTTATAATCAGTGCTGATTCTAAGAAGTTATGCTAGCTTCTTTCTACGATGCCATTATGTTCATGGTAACTGGTGCTCCCTATAAAACATTCACAGCAAGAACTCGGCTCGCTACTATGACAGACACTTACTATCCTTTCTATGTCTTTATCACAAAGCAAACAAAGTTTATTTATTAGAATGCCCCATCTGTGGAACAAGATACAACGAGTCAGCTTCCCAGCCAACTAAAGCATGGCCGTCTTCAAGTCTAATGTAAACAAATACCTGTTGAGCCATCCTCTTTTATAATCAATTCCGCTAAAATAGTCTTCTGCTCATTCAACCCATTGTTACCAGTTATCTCGTTGTGGCGATCATCGTCCAACTTACGAGCTCTTTTACCTTTAACCCTGAGTGACCCCCGGGTATTGATAAGTGATGATTTAATTTGTCTAGCCTGTTTAAAATTAAATAAAAGCTTGTAATATATGCGAGAATAAGACATTTAGTGAATAGTTATTTTTATTTATTTTATGTTCACACATTATTTTTCTTACGTTCGCGCTGTGTTTTACCAGTATATATTTGATAGAAATGTCATGAGACAGTATATATGCCTGCTTTATAGGTAGGTGTTTTAGGAATATATTGTTGTTTTAGTACTTGTTTTATTGTTTGTACTGTAGGTAGTGTTGGTAGGATTCCTAGCTTATTTAGTGCGTGGTAAATTATTGTATTATTGTCGTGGGTAAGTAAAAGGAGATGTCTGTTTATAAGGGGATTTTCCGGTGTATATGATTTTTGTTTATTGCTTCGGTGAAAAATGTATGATACATTTTTTCTTTACAGTTAATCTGAAATATGTGGGGTATTGGAATGTTATGATTGAATTAGTAATATATGTGTATTCTCTTTTAGTTATTATTTGTTACTGATTGTTTTTTATATACTCTTGGTTTTTAGTCTAGTTAACTAACAAATCAGATTCGTTTTTATTTTTCTTCAATGGTTACTGTTTTTATTAGCAAATAGCTTATCTTCTCTCAAACTAAGGCTTAGCTTACTTTTATTTTACCTCTTTTTTCTCTTGTGTTGTTTGGGGATATCGAAACCCTTTTCTGGCTGTGTCGAATAAACAGGTGACTTAATTGTAACAGTGCGTGATTAGAATATGTTTCTATTTATTTGGCTATTCGTTGCTACTTTTGATTCCGATTTAGTTTTTTTTTTAGTTGTTCAATTTAATTTATTAATTTGTTATGTATATAGTTATCCTAAAGTAAAGCCCATACTATGTTTAAATTGTCTACATTTGGTTGTGATTTCGCTTCTATAGTTTTTAAATAATCTACACGGGTCGTGCACATATCTATATGTACTGTCACGTCATGATGCTTTCCTCTTGATCATTGGCGAGCGTCTGCTTTATTGGACTTCCTAGTAATGATTCGATAGTGGTGTTTTTAATCGGCGGTGTTTCATGTTATGCGCTTTTATTATTGTTATAGACGGTTTTAAAATCTAGGGAGGTTACCCTACGTTGTATTTTTTTATTATTTGGATTTTCTTTGGCAAATATGGTGACTTGGTAAACAATACTTTTGGTTAAGCAGTCATTTTTAGTGAACAAAGTGCACAAGTTCTATAGTTATAGTTTTTCTTTTCATAATTAGTTTTCGTATTTCTACTTCGTAATAGTAATTACTATTTTTAGTGGTTATGTTATTGTTATTTTTATTGTTGCTATATTGATGACTTTCTTACGCATTTTGTTATAATTCTTGCCTCTTTACTTTCGTTTAGTATTTTGTGTTTTAATCATCATTTTTAAGTTTTCGTGCAAATTGTACGACAGTTTTCTTGTGAAAAGCGGTTAATCACGACACGCAGATATATGAAAACAACCGGTAAAATGCGGACGCTTGTTGTAGCCTTATTTAGAAAAATATTGGTATATATGCTCTCTCTCCATCTCTCTCTCGCTCATGATTTATATATATATATATATATATAGATATATATATATATATACACACACATATATATATATAGATACATATATAATAAATATTTATCTTGTTTATTATCTATGTACGTATACGTTTCGTCCTTTATAATCGGGACTGATCAGCATAGAGATATAACTACTCACTACTGGTCATGCGATTCGAAAACCCGGAATTCAAACATTTTACAACTCAAATTCCGACACCTAGAACCACTGGGCCACCGCTGAAAAAACAGTGATAATGTTAACACTTTATCCGGCGGCTTGACGTTATAAGAGCGTTCAACTTAATATAAAGAACGATGTATATATATAAATATATATATATATATATATATATTATGTACGAAATATATATATATATTATATATATATATATATATATTATGTATATATTATTTATATATTATATATATATGTTATGTATATATTATATATATTATATATGTATATATATATTATATATATATATATATATTATATATATACATACACACACACATATATATATATATATATATATATATATATATATAATTCATATTTATATTCACTATATTTGTATTGCAGCAACGAAGTATATGTCTGCTTGCAATTATATTACAAGTATAATTCGTAAAATGAAAAAAATACATTTAATATTTCTTCAGAAAGGTTAGCAATCATGAATCTTATCATATGCAAATAAAAATCTGTTTAACTTTCTATTCGTCAGTGTACGTTGATTTTATGAGAAAGAACACATTGACGGAACTTTATTTATGCAGGCATATTTTAATGGCCTGTCAGTTGATAACTCACTGGTTGGTTGAGTGAATAATATATTCAAACGTTCTAAAGCGTTCGAAAATGGGGTTGCACATTTGTTTTGCAAAATGACTTTTCCGTCCATCTCAGAAATAGGATCTCGTTTGTTATTTTTCTAGATATCGAATGCATGAGGTGTAGGTCTAAAGTTCTGCATTTTTAAATAAGATTTATTTTGAAAACATTTACTAAAAGAACAACACATATTCTTCAAAATAGAGAAGATCATTATCCAGCCACTTAACGGCGTTTTGATCTGGTTAAAGAACTAATGCTTCAACTTTGAATCGAAAACTTTTTGGCCAGCTATCTTTAAGTCTATCAAAATATCTACATGAACACCCGTATATCGCCAGAATGAAGAGTAACACGATTAAAGTATTGGATAGTGTGCAAGTTCTGCCGCATCCACTTTATATTCCAAACCTTACATCATCTGACTATCGTCTATTGCGATTAACGTAGCACTTTATAAAGAGTCGCTAATTGAATTTTTCGATGAAATAGAAAACTTGCAAGACTTTTTAAAATCACAACCGAAGGATTGGTACTTTGAAGGTTGTAGGTGGTTGGCAAAATATCGTATACAATGATGATATTTTTTATTTAAGAATATTTTAATATATTCTTGCATGGCTACTCATAATTTGAACACGTTGCGCGAACAATGTTTTTAAACGTAATGCTTTGTTGTGTTGTTATATCGAGCCATAATACGTCTTTGGCTAGGAAGAAAGTGTAGTATCTGTTCCGATGGATACTGCACCTTATAGACCGGTGTCGTCTTGTCGTTCGGGGCTTGATTCCGCCGGTCTGTGAGTTTGTCATGTGCAGTTCTAGGAGGTCCACCCTCCCAGGGTTTGCCTCCCCTCTTTGGGGAGGAGTAAGTTTATTGCTTACTGCCTGATGCGCCCCTACCGGGGAATGCCGACGGGGCTGGCCAGGCAATTTTTAATGGCCAGAGCGCTCACCTTCTTGGGCGTTGACTTTTCAAGTCCCACTTTCCCGATCCGACCTTGGGTCACATCTTACCTTGTGGGAGTAAGATAAAACTGGCTTTGTGCCTAACCTCTTGGAGAGGAGGTAAATACACATATACACACAAGACAGGCCTTATTGTATAGTGAACTTAATGAGAATCTTTTTATCGCAGATTCAGAACGATCAGCAAAAAGCTGATTCAGACGAAACTGTCAATATTTACTAGCATATTCACGGGGGGGGGGGTGTTAGACACAAGGATGTTTTTATTAGGGGATTATCCGGCCTCGGAGAAAGCGGCATCGGGAATTGAAACAAAAATTAAAATTGTATATTATTAGAAGAATGTATCCTTCTTTGATCGAGGTCGGAGCCAATACTACAACTTTATTTTAGCTCGAAGACCTTACTAGTCTTTTAGAACAACTATTTGAAAAAAACAAATATTGCTAAAAAACCCTTCATCATACTTAGTGATTATTGTTTCATTTTGTTTGCTTCTTAGGTGCATGTCTTATCAAGCATTTTCTTGGTATTGCAAACATAATGCTTCTTTGAATCGGCTTTTCGACGTACAAAACTTACCTCTTCATATGATTTAGAATTCCTACTCCAATTCCTACTGAGCATGCGTGGATTGCGCGCTTAATCCATAATTCAACTGGTGATACCAGATCAGGCTGCCCTGTGGCTCCCTGAGACGAAATTCACCTACATTGACGTTTTTTTTTTTTTTTTTTGTAAAACTTAATTATGTTCTACAAAACCAAAAACAAAAACAACAGCCCCTCTCCCTTTCTCCCTCTCCTTTTTTATTTTTATTTTTCCTACCCTACTCCCGGTCCTGGATATGACCTTAAACTACATCCGATGGTGAGATCCGGCTTACGGACTTTGGGGAATGTGGAGCCTCCTCTTAATTACCATTGCTCCCAGGTCCACCCTGACCCGGAGTGGTAGTACCTGTTAGGGTCCCAACTATGGGTTAAATAGAAACAGATATTAAAAGGGGAAAGAAACAAAAAAGAGAAGAAAACAAGACCAGATTCGGCATTAAATAACCCAAAAAGGGTTGATATGCCGTAAAACAAAACTACCAAACCAAAAACCCTGATTAAACATTTGAAGATATAAAGAACTTGAAGCATAAAAACTTTCACTATAATGACCAGATTCGGCATTAAATAACCCAAAAAGAGTTGATATGCCGTAAAACAAAATTACCAAACTACCAAACCATAATTCAATGAACCACACAGTGTTGCGCCTAACGTGAAGCTTCTAAATAGTTACATTACGTTTATTATTATATGAAAGCTGAGTTAATCGACGTTTGTTTACCTAAAGATATTCTCATATACTTTTATAACACAAAATACATGATCAAATATTCATCAGTTTTGGGATTTAGTTGTGTTTGAAAAGAATATTTTAATTGTTCTAATTAGCCATTATTTGTAAATTACTCATTGAATCATCTTTTACTAAATGTCTGTATATTACTTTAACCGCTAAAATTGTATACAGTTTCGATAACTCTCACTTCTTTAACTCTCTCTCTCTCTTTATATATGCTTTCTACCACTTAAAGCTGCTAGTTTATGTTGCCTATTTTTATAATACAAAATAAATGATCAAATATTCATCAGTTTCGGGATTTTGTTATGTTTGAAAAATCATTTTAATTGTTCTAATCGCCCATTATTTGTAATTTACTTATTAAATCACCTCTTACTAAATGTCTGTATATTTCTGTAACCCTCTCTCACTATATGTTATTTTATTTTATACCTCGCTAAATTTTATACAGTTTCCATAACTCTCACTCCTGTAACTCTCTCTCCTTCTCTTTATATATGCTTTTTACTACTTAAAGTTGGTTTATGTTAACTATTTTTATAACACAACATACATGATCAAATATTTATCAGTTTCGGGATTTAGTTATGTTTGAAAAAATTATGTGAATTGTTCTAATCTCCCATTATTTGTAATTTATTCATTAAATCACCTTTTACTAAATGTCTGTATATTTCTTCAACCCTCTCTCACTATATGCTATTTTATACCTCGCTAAAATGTTATACAGTTTCTCTAACTCTCACTGCTTTCACATTCTGTCTTTTTCTCTCTTTATATATGCTTTCTACCACTTAAACTTGTTAGATTATGGTAGTTTGGTAGTTTGGTAGTTTTGTTTTACGGCATATCAACCCCTTTTGGGTCATTTAATGCCGAATCTGGTCATTATAGTGAAAGTTTTTATGTTTCAAGTTCTTTATATCTTCAAATGTTTAATCAGGGTTTTTGGTTTGGTAGTTTTGTTTTACGGCATATCAACCCTTTTTGGGTTATTTAATGCCGAATCTGGTCTTGTTTTCTTCTCTTTTTTGTTTCTTTCCCCTTTTAATATCTGTTTCTATTTAACCCATAGTTGGGACCCTAACAGGTACTACCACTCCGGGTCAGGGTGGACCTGGGAGCAATGGTAATTAAGAGGAGGCTCCACATTCCCCAAAGTCCGTAAGCCGGATCTCACCATCGGATGTAGTTTAAGGTCATATCCAGGACCGGGAGTAGGGTAGGAAAAATAAAAATAAAAAAGGGGAGGGAGAAAGGGAGAGGGGCTGTTGTTTTTGTTTTTGGTTTTGTAGAACATAATTAAGTTTTACAAAAAAAAAAACAAAAAAAAAACGTCAATGTAGGTGAATTTCGTCTCAGGGAGCCACAGGGCAGCCTGATCTGGTATCACCAGGTTAGATTATGTTACCCATAAGTAATATAACTCAACATACCTCTCTTCAAATTCACATTTGTCAGTTTATGTACATTAAACGGTTATACATAAGGTATTTAATGGTGAATGATGTTCATTAAAGATTGATGAGAACGCTAAGAAGGTCCGCATACATATAGAGGTATTACCCCATCGGTCCTCACTCTTAAAAATTACCTCGGGTCACACTAGTTTTAAGCAGTTACAATGTTGGGAGTTGTGACGTAATCTGAGTCTATAAGAATAATAACTAACGGTGCAGTAATAAATTAATGCTGTCAGTAAATTAAAGCGAAACGCCGAGAACGGAATTAGGAGAATCGATCTCTTTTCCAAAAACGAACCGTCGTGCAAGGCTGGAAGACAGACATCAATTTCCCATAATGTCACTGTTAGACGTGAAAGAAACAACAAAAAAAGAGAGAAGAAAAAATACCGAAAAAGAAAACAAACTGCGTCCCGGATGAAATACTCCGCCATGTTGGAAATGGAGATTATCGATCAGAATGTCAAATAACAATAAATCTCTGCTGCACCAATTTGTAACTCACTTCATCACCGCCTCATCAAATTCTACACTGCTTTCAAAATGTATTATTATCTTAAAGAAAACAACTGCAAATATAAATACTTAGTCATTATGCTATCGTGTACATCTATTTTTTAAATAAATAATTTGATTTCTTCTTTTGGTAGTTCTGTTTTACGGCATATCAACCCTTTTTGGGTTATTTAATGCCGAATCTGGTCATTATAGTGAAAGTTTTAATGCTTCAAGTTCTTTATATCTTCAAATGTTTAATCAGGGTTTTTGGTTTGGTAGTTTTGTTTTACGGCATATCAACCCTTTTTGGGTTATTTAATGCCGAATCTGGTCTTGTTTTCTTCTCTTTTTTGTTTCTTTCCCCTTTTAATATCTGTTTCTATTTAACCCATAGTTGGGACCCTAACAGGTACTACCACTCCGGGTCAAGGTGGACCTGAGAGCAATGGTAATTAAGAGGAGGCTCCACATTCCCCAAAGTCCGTAAGCCGGATCTCACCATCGGATGTAGTTTAAGGTCATATCCAGGACCGGGAGTAGGGTAGGAAAAATAAAAATAAAAAAGGGGAGGGAGAAAGGGAGAGGGGCTGTTGTTTTTGTTTTTGGTTTTGTAGAACATAATTAAGTTTTACAAAAAAAAAAAAAAAAAAAAACGTCAATGTAGGTGAATTTCGTCTCAGGGAGCCACAGGGCAGCCTGATCTGGTATCACCAGGATTTCTTCTTTTAATTACAAAGATATTACATATACAATAAAATATGTTCCCTCCGATTGCATATTTGTGCTAGTATGTATAATCTAAGTGGTCAGTTAGCTAATGAACAACCGATTGTCATAATGTATTGTTTTCATACGCATCCTTCCAAGAAAAAGACAATACCTTGAAGTATAGTCAAATGCCAACAGGAGAAATACTACATTACTCTCCAAAGAAGAGTAGAAAGTGGACCTTTGGGTTTACTCTCGGTAGCTTCGTAACCTTCGCTTCCCTTATTTTGTGCTGTAGTCCTTATATTCCATGAGCGATGTTTCTGACAAAGGAAGAAGAATTGCTGTTTTCTCGGTCTGCACCTATTGACCTAACACTTAACGTTGGCTAGTTTTTTACCATGAAGTAGTATTTGTTTAGTTCCTTACATCAATTGGCTTCATGCCTTGTTTGGAGCTATTACCATAAAAAGGAGAATGTAATACCTAGGAGGATTTCATCATTAGAACAGAACTGATACTACGCTACACCTTCAAAGAAAAGGATAAGGTTATCCCTTGGTGGATTGTATTATGACCTGAGAATCGATACTATACAACCCCTCCCAAAAAAGGAGGCGGTAATGACAAACAAACATGTACAACACTATCTTCTCAAAGTTTGTAATGGCTGAAAAGATGGTCTCATGACAACAGAACAAATATAAATAACTCTCCAAGGGAGAGAGTGATGCTTGGGAAGAGAGCATCGTGACAGATATTATACTACACCTAACAAGAAAAGTAGAAGACCTTTCCTAGGAGGATTATATTATAACCAGAAAAACAGATTGTATACTACCCCCACCACAAAAAAGAGGAGGTAATGCCGAACGAACATATACAATACTATTCAGTGTAAGTGCGTAATGTCTAGAAGGATGATCCAATGAGAATAGAACAGATACTGCATTACCATCCAGAATAGGAAGTAATGCATGGCTGGATAGTCTCACGACAACAGAATAGATCTTTGCTTTTGAAGAGGTGTGTTTTACTTCGTAAATTTTTGTAAACATTCGAAAGCGCTGGACAGACCGCGAAACACTATCGTATAAATTAGTAGAACTTATACAAGTAATAGTAGTTTCGGCTTTATACAGATGCCATGACAGTGATGAGGTCTTCAGTAATTCACAATTCTTCGTATCGCCTGCACCGATGAGTGAACCTTTAACCTTCAGATGACTGTCACTTAGATCTGAATTTTACTTAGTACTATATCCACTGCGCCACTGGTCTGTTGTGATAAAAAAAACACCTAAGATGAGAACAGTAGTCAGAATATACCAAATTATACACATTAAATAGACAATATTAATATTTTCACCACTTAGGAGGCTGATGTGTTTGCAAAAACATTTACAAATGCATTTATAAAAAGTTACATCTTGTTATACGACTACATCTTTTTCCGAATCGACATCTTTTTTTTCAAGAGCTACATCTTTCAGCAACGCTACATATACTTTCAAAGCCACGTATTTTTTCCTAAATTACGCATTTTTCCAAAGATCTATTTATCTTTTTCCGAGGGTACATCTTTCTCTCAAATTTACATCTTTTAAGAAAGCTACATCTTTTTTTTTTCAAAACTACATCTATTTACAAAACTACATTTTTTTCCAAAACTAAAACTTTTAAAAAACAAATGTAACCAATTGAACCAAATAATTACTAAAAAGTGTTTTAAGATTCTAGTAAATATAATTAGTGTCATGCCTCTTTAGATTCTCCAATGTTCACCAGTATAACAATGCATGCTGCGTATTGGAACATTCCAGTAAAATATATAAAATATAATTATATTGAATAATGTTATACGCATTTGTCGGCTCTGTTTATTAACGAGCTATTTGCCTTAAATCATACTGAACGACAAGAAAATTAACTGTTATTAAGTAGGAAAATACTTTCTCCACGTGTGTGTGATATTTAAAAACCATAGTTGTCCTCTTTCTGGCAATGAGTGAATGTTTTTAACGTTGCTCTACATTTTACATGATTTGTATGACTCTGATACGTTTACTATTAACGTTGATAGTCCGTGGCCTTCTTATCTTCATCATCTAGCCGAGTCATCTATCCATTGACGAATCGTCGAGGGCACAGCACTGGTCCACAAGTTAAATAAAAGAAACACAACTCTCGAGAAAGAACACAGACACATATACGTTGTGTATAATTTTATTGGAACTATGAGTGTGTGTGACACCGTCGCGGACTGTCGAGACCTCCATTGTCGTTGCTCAAGTCGTCAGCTCATTTCATCGTTTTCCGGTCCGATCCGCTCCTAGTGGAGGTTCGATCCCTAACTGCTCGGCTTCTCTCCGAAACCCAAACGCGTTAACTTTTTGCCATAAGCCTTATTGTCGTCAAACTGTCGTAAAACTAACTTACCTTACTGTCGTCAAACTGTTGTAAAACGTTGTCACTCCTAAATGTCGTGTCCGGTATTCTTTTCTGAGTCACCTGTCTTAAAAAATGGAAACTGACCACTCTCGCATTTTCTTTTGTCTCTGTCGATGAGTCACTTCCTATCCTCGCGGCCTTCATTATATCACATTCTAGTGATCTGCGAATATTAAATTAAGTCGTATTTGCTTTACATAGCACATTATATTCTCTATAATATCTTTACCCTAGAAATTCATGTGTATTTCGATTGTGTTATGGAGCATCTCGGCTGGTTATTACATCTATAATTTTTAACCATTATTATGTATCATATTTTATTAATATATTGTTTTGTCTGTTAATTCTGTTCCTATTTTTCTGCCGCTCCACGAAGGCAAAGTTTGACACAACGTCAGTTTTAATGCAGGCAAACTCAAGTTCCCCCGAAAGAAGCATTCTGGATTGGAACAAATATAAATTTGGCTTAAATCTAGAAGGATTTCTACTTCACAGACACAAGTCCAGAATAGAATAAGTTATACATCAGAAAATATACTACACTTTTTCCGTAGCCAAAATCACCAAGGGATTTTCACTAACGTTTTCCGTAAGACATGAGAGTATGTATATATATATATATATATATATATAGGTGCATTCATGCGTTTGTTTATTATTATGCCGTGTTTAACATTGTATTTCCCCTTTAATACTGCGACGACGTGTTATCCGCGATAACATAAAACATTCAACAGACTGGCGCTTGTATTTGAGAACGCTCTCACACACGTGCATCCTCTAAAAACGTTATGAAATAGAATATCAAATAAATATTCTAATTACATACATTATTTTGTTTCAAGGAAGTATGTTATCAACTAACTCTGACTAGGAATAAAGTTTAGTTTAATATTTACCATTTATTTTTTCGATCATCTTTATATTTATCTTCCTTCTGCGATTTTAGATAGGCAATCGAATGTATGAGCAGGTTTCTCCTGCCAACGCCTTGTTTTATTATTGTAGATACATCAGGAAGAACGATAATAATATCGTGGATTAAGTGTAAGTTGAATATGATGTTATTCCATATTTGAAACTTTATAATTAGCGATGTAAACATGCAAAATGATGCATGTTTAGTGTGGGTGCAGTGCATGAAAACGATAGACCTGTAATGGGAAAAAATATCTGAGTCAAGATTTAACCACTCAGAAAATGAATGCAATTTTCAAAAAGTAATCGCACCTTAAATACAACGTCCATCGAGATCCACTTGAGATCAGACAGAAGTTATGTCCCCTTAAAATGATAGATACCTGGTCAGTAAGTTTTCATGTCCAGTGATTATTCCAAATTGGTCTCTCTGTGGTCAATAACAACACTACCCTATAGATGGCCCTCTCTGTATTTTCTGAGCAAACCTTAGAGATAAAATTTGCCGTTTCAGCGCAGTTGGCGAACATTGTATTGGCCCGACTCGCCGGGACATGGTTTTTATCACATGGGCTAAGATTACAGTACGGATTTTAAGCTGACAGGCTATTGTTTTGTATTTGTTTGGAAGTGGTTTCTGTTGTTATGGAAGACATGGAAGTGTTATAGAGAAATCAATTGTTATTAAAAGCCTTTAAAAATAAAACATTGTTACTTTTTTATCACCTAGAGTCATAATGTTATTTGGAATAAAATCAATTAATTATAATAGTAACCGAAATCGCATGATTCACTCCACTGCCAAAGTCGACATCAACCATCAAATTTGTTTGGAGACAACGATCGGACGATACGAACCTGTGCAATGAACGCATGCAAAGCCAAGTGCACCCTATTAGGAAAGTTATAAATAACACTGTACAATTATATTAGTACAAATGTAATAACTTTAAACGTTAAAAATGAGCACGACGCATTTAGTTATTTCTATGTTATACGTTATAATAGAATATTTTCAATTTAATTGACACAACCTTAATTAGATAACCACACACACTATCAGTATTATAGTAGGGTATTATTTAGCCGCGAAACAATAGTGTTACCAGTGTCCAGAATTCACCATGTAAAGCATTATCGATCCAACAATCTTTACTTGAAATAAACTCCATCCATCGATATTGACATAAGTATTGAATGTCCCTCGTCTACAGACAACGCCAAATTGTAATTTACTTTCATTTACTGACGAATTGCTTTCCGCGATTTCGTTGTTATCGTAACAGCATTCGGTCACTCGACTGTCAGGTTTTCTTTACATGTCTATTTCATTCGCTAACTTGGAATAGTTCGATTCGAATAAATTATTTAAACTCCAGGTTTATATTATACTATTGTTTCTGCCAACTTTTATAGATGTGATTATATTTTCATCTGATATAGGTAGAGTAATTTAGTTAGAGTAACGATGAGTTCTAACTTAATTATTACCAATTTGTAATTATGATATCCTATTAAGGTATAACACAGTAGTAAGAATGACGTCTTATAAAAGTTGACATAATTAGTGATGAGGACGAATAATTAAGGCATGACAAAGTAGTGATAATAATATATAATATAAGAATAACTAGTTATATAGGTAGAGTAATTTAGTTAGAGTAACGATGAGTTCTAACTTAATTATTACCAATTTGTAATTATGATATCCTATTAAGGTATAACACAGTAGTAAGAATGAGGTCTTATAAAAGTTTACATAATTAGTGATGGGGACGAATAATTAAGGCATGGCAAAGTAGTGATAATAATATATAATATAAGAATAACTAGTTAGTAATGATGTGATACTATTTAGGTATAACGGAGTAATAATCATGAAGTATAACTTAAGTAGAACTAATTATTACATTTGAGGTATAATATAGGTATTACCAAGTAGTAATGATGATATATAATCTAGGCATAACCAAATAATGATGGTGATATAAAATCTAATGAAAACATGGCATTATCTAGATATAATCAAATAGTGAGTATGGGGTATACTTAAGGTATAACCAAGTTTTAATGATGTGGTATAATGCAGGTGTGACTAAGTAATACTATCCGTACATAAAAAGGTAGCAAAAGTAAAAATAGTGATGAATAATCTACAATAGTAATGATTAACTATGATACAAGTAGTTAATTTGAAGTATACTATAAGCATAATCAATTAGTTATTATGACGTGTAATTACGTAGTTATAACGAAGTAGAAACTAAGTATAAAGGGGTTCATTTACGTAGAAACGACAAGGTATAACGTATGTATACACGGAGCGATAATGATGAAGTATAATCCCAGTATAACCAACTTATATTTATGAGATATATTCGAGATATGACAAAGTAATAACAATGACTTATAATAAAGGTCTGACCAAGTAGTAATGATTGGGGGTAATTTATGTGTAACTTAGAATGTAAGGGTCATTCGTTTATTAGTATCATCCTATTAATCTCATTCCGTTAAAATGCTACTAATTTGACTAATCCATCAATTATCCTTGTCCCACAACTTCCAGTGTTTCATGTCCATCATCACATCCCTCTTTTTCTCTCTTACAATCCCTATTTCGTACCTAGTGCGGCATACATCTTGGGCAGGTTGAGTCGGCTTCAATATCAAATTAAAAAAACGGCATCCAGTCGCATGTGTATTCCGGTCAGGGTAATTGATCATTTCATCTTTATTGCTTTTATTGCAAGTAGGTGTCGGCGTCCTCGCACCTACAGCGTGGAGTATTCCGAAATCATCACCCATTAGTTTCTCACCAGGCTCAACGTCGCTTAACTTAAATGATCTAACAAGAACTGTTTTGTCAACGTGTATATTACGTACAACACAAATATTCAATATGCAAACCAACACGCACTACTTTCAAAGTTGTAGTATTATATAGATTAATAATTTTTTGGGCCAGTTGGATATTTATATATACCCGATATTAGCTCGTATTACGTAGTTTTTAAGAGTTTGAGTGATATTAACAAAGTATCGTTTCCATTAAAAAGCTATTATAATTAGGAATACATTAAATTATTTAATTATTTTTAATTAATCCATAGATATATTATATATTTATGTTTTGAACTAAGGTTCTCCGCGGTAATTATTATTATATATATATAGATAAATACATATATATATAAATATACACATATATATACATATAAACATATATATATATATATATATATATATATATATATATATATATATATATATATATACATATTGTTGTAGACCCGTTCTAGGGGTCACAAAGATAACAACCACAAATTGTGACAGGTTAAAATATACAATGTATTTATTCATAGCAATACAGTAACGCCACTAAATGTGGTAGGAGATGACCGGATTCCTACCATGCGGTAAAACATGAATAGGAATGTCCTCTGTTTGAGTCTTTGCAACCATGGTATTTATTATAGATTGTTGCTTCCATTAGTTCTTCAATAGGGGTGATTTGTACCCCACAACACATATATACATATTTATATATATATATATATATATATATATATATATATATATATATTATAGCTCGGAGATAAACAAATTAATGATATATTCAGTTATATTCGTTCCAAGAATTCAATATCCTGCTGGAACTTACCCCTGTTATCGAGTTGAGGCGTATGAGATGTGTATCTGTTTATTTTTTTGTTTTTAAATGTATCTCCATTATTGATCCATTAATGGAATCATATCAATTATGATAAAATCTTCAATAACAAACACTGCTGAATCAAAATCTTATTAGAAAAGCTCACGGAGCGTAAAACACGAATCACAAATGAACAAAACTATATACATGCTATTTATTTTTTATTATCTTACTATCATTATTTACTAACTAGGCGTTTTCCTTATCAGCGATTGTCTGCTACATGGAAAACAGAAGCTTAACGTTTTGTGTGACCTTGAATCAAACAGGTCTAACAAGAGGCAAGTAAAATATAATTTTCTTCTGCCACTAATACGGTTGCGACGTGTGACACAAAAACTTCACAAGCGTTGCTCCGAACAAAAATGTGACTATTGTACACCAGGATCATATAGCGCCGTGCCATGCCCATAAGATTCCACCCCGGAACATCCACGGCACACAGCATGAGACGATAGTGTCAGAATTGCTCACTGACAATTACAAGCAGTGTTTCCCTAAATGATAAGTCTTTCCAGGTTTCATGAACTTTCTGTTTTTTTCGATAACCGTTGCAAATAATTTTGCGTTATCGCAACAGCTGTTTTCTATTGACCTTGGTCATTTTATGAAATTCAAGATCCAATAATCATTTTCTACGGTTCTTGTAATCTCCGGACCCTTCTATAAGATATCGGGTGTGTTACCTCCTTGACGTTACACAACAATTTTTTTCGGTGCCAGCCAATGCTGGTCATACCATATGTGTGTGTGCGTCTGTTTGGGGGGACATTTTATTGGATTGCTTGCAGTTCCAGTCTTCTTGCGTTTATGTATTGATCTCTGTGTATGTAATTTTATTTCTGTTTCAACTTATTTGTGTCTAGTTAGCGTTTATTGGTTATGTGGAATGGTTTCCGTATTCGATCATTTTCTTAAATATTTCGGCTGTTTGCATCACTGTTGTGCGTTTTATGACCTCAATGTTCTTTTTGATTTTTAATTTCTCAGATTCTTTTTCCAGGTATTTTGGGAATCTTCCTAGTCGTCCTACAATTATTGGTATTACTGCGATTGTCCTCATGCTCCATATTCTTTTAACTTCTCTGTCAAATTTAATATATATACACTTCGTTTTTCTGCATCCTTGATTTGTGGACTGCTATAATTGCGAAGCTATCTATAGATGAAAAAGAAGTATTTATATGTATATACAGTGTGGACAAGCAACATTTACAATGAACGTTATGTCGTTTTTCTCAACAGTCACTAAGTCAATTGCTTTGAAACCTAGCATATATTGATGTTATAATCATAACCAAGCGCCAAAAAGGGTGTGATTTGCTAAAAGCACTTGTAACACCAACGGACTTTTAAAGAATTGTTTGGGTGTTCATAAATACTGTTTATAATGTAAAGAATAGAATGGCTATGAGCAAAAATATTACGACGTCTGAGAAGTTGGGGAATCAACAAAAAACTATCAAAACTTTTATTAAAGATCTAAAATTACATAATTTTAAAGGCTTTAAATACATCTATGAGAAAAATGTAAAATGAACTTAAGATGAAGAGGAAAACCATTAGAAATGCGGTAAAATATGATTTCAAGTTAAAATCTTACACAAAAAACACGACAACAATTAAGAACATTTATGAAAGAAGAGATTTGAAAGGTGCAATAAAATTATTACATGGTTCAATAATAAGTCCGCCATTGTAACGATTTTTTCACATGAAACCGCAGAAATCGCAGATTTATTTTCTGAACAGCAGAAATGCAGATTTATCGCAAACATCACAGCTGAGGTTAACAGAACATTCAGAACAAAACATCCTGCTCAAGGTATGGTGTTTGGTGTTGTGGCTTCCGCTGGAAAGAAAATGTCTATAAGATTCTACAATCTTTTCTGGACCGCAGAACTCACAGATTTATCGCAAAATTGATGAAGTTTAGAAATGGAAAAAAAATTCAACTAAGTTCTAATTATAAAATTAGAATTTGTCGACTACTTTGGAAATTAAAATACCTTATTTTTAAATTCATTAATTTGTCAAATTTGTGTACGTTTTCAGCGTCATAAATTATCTTAAAAAACGTCATTCTATACGAGTATTCGATATTAATTTAAATCTTTATTAGTATTTGTTACTACATCTTAAATTACAATGTAAGTTTGAAAGTACAACTCGAATAATCGCATAGAATATTGGCTTTTTAAAAAGAGAATTTCGGACGCTAAAAACGCACACAATTTTTAGAAAAACGTCCCTAGACAGATATTCCTATTAACTTGCATCCCCATAATGGCAAAGTTAGACACAAGGTTGATGTAGGATCATCTAGCCCCCCCCCCAATAAAGCACTCTCGATTGGAACAAAAATTAAAATTGCCTCAGTCAAGAAGGTCTTCTCCTTCACTGGCCGAGGACAGAATAGACATGTAAAATTAGAACATATACTGCACTTTGTTCTAAATCGTTGTTATATTTTTTATTGAATAACTACAATACAGTTTTCAAAAGGAAGTTAAAATTTATTTAATTTAAAAAGTTTTGCCATGTTTTAACTTAGTTTTTTTAATCACTGTTCCCTCACAAAATATTTGAATAACACCCACACACAATTTGTATTTGAAATGGAGTAAGCTATTGTCTTTCCTCCTGGATAGAATTGAATACTTAGATATTTGTAGTATTCTAAATCGACCAAGAAAATGAACAACTTACAAATACATGTGAAGTAAGACCCAACTTACCAGATACCCAGAAATAACTGCAGGTATTAAAATCAGTTATATGGTTCCGACTTTGGATGAACCAGAGTTAATATATAATAAGAAATAAACAAAAGTATGACAATCATGCTTTAGTATATTTTAGTGAAATTATCTCACTTGTCTTCAAAGGAAAAATGGTTTTACACCGTTAATGATGTCCATATAGTTTCGTGGTGTTTTTCTTCTAGTAATTAACAAGAAAATGTGTAGTTCTTTGAAATTTGAAAAGGTTTTTCCTGTGGAACTGGCATGTGTCTAATGATTATGTTTTATTCAGACTATTGATTTTTGTAGTACATACGGTGATTGCTTTTATAAAGATGATCTTTTAATAAAACCTTGTAGCAGTTTTTGAAAATTTTTGAAAAAATTGTTTGTTATTTGTAATCAGGTTTATTGTTTGTTCTGAGGCTCTGTATTCTATAATATCATAACGTGTGTATATATGTGTGTAACTGTGGGTATATATATATATTCATGTATATAATTTTAAAAAAATATTATTACTGACATCACTCTTAATTTACTGCTAACCATGTGTATTTTAACTAATTCAGAAGTGTTTATTAAATTTTGTTAGATTATAATTATGGTGAAGTGTTTATTTGTGCTGCTGATGCGACTTGTTAATCGATAACAATTGTTCAGAAACGATCGTATGCGGAAACTTTTCTTGATGTTGTATTTATGGAACTAATATCTCTAAAAAATGATTATGTCATAATTTTTGTTAATTTTTACATAGTCATATCTCTGTCTCTGTCTCTGTCTATGTCTCTGTCTTTGTCTCTCGCATATATATATATATATATATATATATATATATATATATATATATATATATATATATATATATATATATATATATATACATGAATCCATGCAAAAATATGAATCACCCATATAATTGTTTAGCGATAGGAAAGTATGTAAACAGTAATTGCATATAATATAAAATGAACTATGTTCAAAAGAAGGAATGCTCCGATATATATATATATATATATATATATATATATATATATATATATACATATATATATATATATATATATGCATATATAATGGAATACACATTTCATACTGTATCCATGGCTGTTCCTAAAAAGACTACCTACTAGAGAGTGTATGTATTTAAATGTGCAATTTGCATGTGAACACAATGGACAATGTTCTGCATCTACACAAACCTAATTTCTTGTTTTCCTTTTTTTTTAGACATCCGCTTTTTGCCACGTATGTATTTTACAATATACTATATATAAAGTACACTATTGTTACATGTTTAAGACATAGAAGAAAGAAAAAATATATACGTAAAAAGACCTCGGTACCGCTGCTGTTGCTTATTATTATTATTATTATTATTATTATTATTATTATTATTAGTAGTAGTAGTAGTAGTAGTAGTAGTATTATTATTATTACTATGATTATAATTACTAATATTATTATTATTATTATTATAACAACAACACCACAACCACCACCACCACCAACAACAACAACAATAATAATAATTGGTAGTAGTAGTAGTAGTAGTAGTAGTAGTGTTACATACACCCCAACAATATATATCCCATAATTAACTGAATAATGACTAATAAATATTTCCCGAACGTTTCCACGCGAACGTGATGTCACATTAAAATTGGTGCACATAAAAATAAAAGCGATAAATTGTCTTTATCTGCAATAATATTACACTAAATGATGGTATTATATATAGATGTAAAGATGCGTTTAACTCCGGTTCAACCCTCTTTAGAGGAAGCTGAAGATGTAAACGAAGGAAATGGAGTCTGTTAAAAGCGAATATCGTTCTTCATCTGACCCGATGTTTGAGGCCAACCGTACGAAAAACACTCTTGTTCTGACGAGGAAATTGCATTTGACGTTTCCATTAACCTCACCATACAACTGCGCTGGCCAGACAAAACGACTTGGTGAAGACAGAACCCAAATACCAGAAGAGGACAAACACGCAGATAGTGGAATTCAAATAAATCGTTTTTGAAAAATGTTTGATTGAGGAATTGGTATCAGTGTTTAACGTTTTTTTTTGTATGCGGCGAAGATGCTATGTAAAAAGTATCTGTACGTTTGTCGCTAGGTTCGTCTGTCAGGTTTTAGTTTGAAATATAATTTTAACCATTACACTTAGAAAAGTTAGTGAACACATCCTATTCACGGCTCGGTCTTTTGATCGATCTACTGCATTTCAATTGAACACGCTTTTTAATTGATCTGTCACGTCTCAGCTTGGAATAGCATTTTTAGATAAGTTCACGAAATTTTCTAAAGCTATCGGAAAAAAAAAATGAAAAATATTTTCTGCTTCAGTTATATTAAGACTAAACGTTGTATAATTGCCTTGTGAGGCCGGACGCATGTTGAAGTGGGTGTATGTGTGAAGGATTGTTTGGTTTGGCTTGCGCGATATAGTGCGGGTGAACCCGTACAACCGAATGCAAAATAGGCCTGTTCTCACAGTCGGAGCTCACAAGTGTTGACGGGCCACGACGTTGACGAGACCTCAGGTCAAGTGTCAAGGTGCATCTGTGCATAGGGGTTCTGTGACGTCACGGGCTTTTGTTTGGGAAACTGAGTTTGGACAGTCTGGTTTTTGGAAGCAAGCTGAACAGACTATTTCTTTATGTAGTCAGAACGTTAGTAAAACATCTCCAGGAGCGACAGAAAACTGACGCCTGAATAAAACTAATCAAAATTCAAAAGAGTGTTCGTCTCCTGAATCGTGTTATGAAGGTTTTGTTGTAGACACAGCGGACGACGATGTTCACGGCAGTACGAAAGCGAAGACAGAACTCAACCACTAGACGATATCGAGCCGACACCCCTCCGCAACTAAGAAGAAAAGGTACGAGTAATTAAATGGTATCCAATATAAGTTCACATTTCGGAATAAATTAATAGTTTTAAAGTTCGTTTTTTTAATTTCTAATAATTTCTCTGATTTTTTCCTTATAAGTTTAAAAACTGCTTTTAATTTTTTTTTTTACTTTTCTCTTGTACTTTAGCCTATTTAAAGTTTCAAAAAATCGTTTGGTACATTTTTTTTAATGGTCTCCATTTTACACTTGCTCTCTATAAAGTCGATTGAGTTATAAAAAACTGTATTTTCAAAAAGTTTTAATGGTCTCTCGTTTACACTTGGTCATAACATCTTTTTAGCTTTTAAAACTTTCATTTCAATTGTTAGTTAATCTTTTAGTTTTTTAAAGAAAGTATTTTAAACTCTAAAAACTGTATTGTTTTATTATTAACCCTATATCCTTTACTTTTTTGCCACTAACTCTTAAAACACAGAGTAAAACTTATTTTTAGTTAGTCGATAATAAATAAAGAACTGCATGGCCAGTATTACATTATAAATAATATTGCTGTAATGTGGTTAACTTGGCAAATACAATAATCTACATAGAGAAGCTTTATTATTTAGAAGTAGCCTGTATACAATCACCGGCACACCTTTAGTGTATCTTTTAAGTATTACACGTACTTTAAATACTATGACATCGTTTTTTTGAAATGTTTAATTATTATTTTACTGTTTTAAATGATGTTTTGTTTACTAATTATTTTACTCTGGCGAGATCTTTAAAACCTCTCTAATTTGAATTATATTTATAACAGTGTATTTGTCATATATAAATAGTGCCATTTCTGATACCGGATTTCGCACCTAAATATCCTAGTAATAAGATTGTATAACCGCCATTTACTATGAAATGTAATACAGTGCTACAAGGTCTGTTTTCATTGCCGGACGTCATTCACTTAGTACATGTTATCCAGACTGGGTGGTTCGGTTTTCAAGCTTGGATAAAGAGTTGGCCTGGTCGGTGTATGAAGGTTATACTCCGGAGGCATCTTTTGGGAGGATGGTTGATTTGTTGTCGATTGCCTCAGGCGCACTACTGAGGAATGCTGCCGGAGCTGCACAAGCTATTTTGGGCATGATAAAATGCACTCCCTTCTAGTGTGCTGGCTTCACCCCTTGTGCCATAAGTTCCTGCAATTAGAAACTAGTAAACATAGCCGGAAGTCTTTCACTTCGCTCAGGGCGGGTTAGGGCTAGATTTGTTTGTTTTCGGACATCCTTCTGAATCTAGAAATGGAAAAATTATTTTGCTTCTATTATGAAGGGAAGTTTGGTTTATTGTCGACCACCGAAGGCGCTCCTACCGGGGAATTTAGAGAAGTTCGATCAAGACAATTTTTATTCAGTGCCGAATGACCCCCCCCCCCCACACACACACACTTTTGAGGAAGCGGTACGTTTGGTATTAAGCACATGCCTGGTATTAAGCACATCGCGATTTGACAAAGATACAAGTGATCCCTTTCATTACCAGTTTGACTATTTTGTAATCTGGAGTTTTAAAATGTGCGCCACTCGTTTGTTCAGGAGGACTCACTATTTTCTAATATCGCTTGTTTACTATTACTTTACATTATATAGTGTATTTTTGCCCTTTGATCATTAAATAGTTCTTATTTTCTACATTGGAGCTATTCGGTTGATTACTGCAATTATGCACACGTGACTTCACAAAAGTGCAATTAGTCCCATTTTTCGTTGTAACAATCTCCGTTGGTAGCAAGTTTTCATGGGGGTCAAATTATAGGACTTTTCTCAAATATCGTAAGATTTAATCCAAAGCTGTCTTTTTTCCATCCCTCTATCAAGTTGTGTTTTGTTTCAGGGCCAATTTATTAACCTTTGCTTGTTGGTCAGTGTCACCTGTACCGGTTGGTTATTTTTTTTTTAATTTTAGGACTTGTATTTATATCCAATCTGTTTTAACAGTGCCGTAATGTTTACTGCGTCAATCTTTTCTCTGATTCAAATTTATTCAATACATTTTCTCGATTGATCAAACTACTTCCACAAGTATTAGTATTACAGTGGTGTACACGTTTTTTTCTTAACTAATGAGCCACTGCTTATAAAGGCATAAAAGCCACTCGAGTAAGAGAGTTAATTAGTCTGCCAGGTGGACGCTTAGACAACATCGTGAGGATTAGTAATAATGACCGTAACTGGTAATAATTTGATTATTTAAGAAGGAGCTTCAGCAATAATTTGTTTACATTGAACTTGGACACAATCAGGTTGTAATCGGCTAGGAAGCAGCCCTGTAGTATTGTGCTGCACAGACGTATAGTTCTAGGAAATGAACTTTGCTTGTGGAAGTTCCGTTTAGTTTTAGATACGCGGAGTTAGAAAGGGAAATTATTGACAGTAGTTACAGCTGAAATAGTTTTTATTGTGAATATTTTATCAGGGGAAAAATACATTAGAGTTCAGTTGAGCACGTACCATAAAAATAATGTCTTTTCTGTGAGAAAGATCTTGTAAGGAAGTAAAAGAGAACCCCCACTAGATTTCAAAGTCGTTTTTTTACTCAGTGAAATCCCTTTTAATCTTTGTAGGTTTGATGAAATTACTTAGTAGCTTTGCCTACTTACGCTTCACCCTGTGATCAGCGAAGTCGGCAACTATTACTTACTCGTTAGCAATTGTGTTCCCTTTTCTTGTCTACATAGCTTGGATAAGTGTCTGTTTCAATTTAAAAGTCTGAGAGTAATTTTATGCCGTTCAGTTTCGATTACTGCCTCCGGTTTTTGTGTGTTCAATTCGTTCGTGTATAACAAGTGCAACCTCTATTTACTTGCCTCCTCACAAGGCAGGGTTAGACACAAGGTCGGGTTTACATGTCGGAAAAACCTAGATCCTTTAAAACAGTAACTACAAAAGTTGAAAAAAATAAAAACCTCTTAAGTCTAGAACGTTTTTTTCATCCTTGAACAGAAAACATGAAGTGTAGTATCGGTTCAGATACGACACTCTAATCCTAGCGAAAAGTACGTGTTTGCACGGATCGCAATGGACTAGTGTGGTAGAGCCATCCATCTGCGTTGTACTAATATGCAAAAATTGGGCGATCATATGTTTTTAGGAGGTGAATGTTGTTTAAATGTGTTCAGCGGCTGTTTTTAATATATATTTATCTAGTATACATACATACATATATATATATATATATATATATATATATATATATATATATATATATATATATATAGACTACCCCCTAACATCGAATACTTTAGATACATAGATGATATTGTAATTTTCCTCCCCACAGACATACAAATCAATAATGTTAAAGATAGACTCAACACAGTAGAACCCTTCATAAAATTCACCTATGAGACTTGAATAAACGGCTCCATTTCCTTCCTAGATACCCTTATAATTAAGTCCAATAACAAACTAGAATTTAAGGTACACCGCAAAAACACTCACAAAAATTACTACATACATTTCTACTCCCACCACCATAGCAAGATCAAAACAGGTATAATTATAGGCTTCTTCCTACGCGCCCTTAGAATATGTAGCCCCCAACACATAGATGAAGAAATAAAGTACATTTGTAATTCCCTAAAAACATTGCAATACCCCACACATTTTATATTAAATGCCAAGAAAAAAGCCTTTCTAAATATTCTCCAGAAACACCACACAAAAAATCAAACACCTAGCACCTCTCTCATAGACATACCCAATCTCCTACCCACGCATTCCAATAACACATCCATATGCAACACGCTTAACAAACTAGACATTCCAACAGTAAAAACCACATCCCAATCAATTAAACAAACACTAAACACATCCAGACATTTCCAAAAAACACCCACATCCCATGCCGGCTTATATACTGTTCCATGCAATGACTGCCATCAATTTTACGTGGGAGAAACACCACGTGAATTAAAGAAACAATTAAATGAACACAAAAGGGACATAAAAAACAACAACCCTCTCAGTGCACTTTTCTCCCATGCACTAGAACATGGTCATGCGTTCAAATTTGAACAAGCCAAAATCACAAAATACATCCACAACAAATCTCGGCGAAGATTATTGGAAACTGCTCTCATCACCGCCTCCACCACTATCAAGCAACGAAATGGCTTCTTTAACCTATCACCCTTAATAAGCAAGATCATCCTTACAGAACAAAGACTCTTGCCTGATCATAGATAACATTTATTTTCATCTCTAACTTTTATGACACTCTTTCACTTACTCACACCCTTCCTTTTTCTCCATGAATCTTCACTTTCTCCTTACTCATTCCGTTTTTTCCCCTCACATTTTTAACACTGCAGTCCAATTAAACTTTCTCATGTTCCAAATATTTCAAATATTCCATACCCACCCGTTCAATTACCTCCCTCCTCCACCACTCCACTCCCTCACCCATTGCTATCATTTTCCAAATATTTCAAATATTTCATACCATATCACAACAAATCCTCCCTCTCCCCTCACCCATTCCCCCTCTCAACTATTTCTCTCATACCCTCACTCTTCCATACCCCCTACTTAAATTCCCTCATTTTCTCGAAACGCACTCTAAGACCATAACTTTCGCCCATCCACCAACATCACAGCCCCCCTCCTTCACTACCCACCCTCCTTTTCTCTGCATACACCCCCACACAAACATTCCAACTTACTTGTTCCCCTTCAATCTTGACCGCAGACATGTGGTCAAACACCTCCCTCCTCCCTCTCTTCCACTCAATCTCTGTCATCCACTTTATCCCTGCTTATCCTCCCACCTCTTTCTCTTACTACCAGCCACAGTAGTCCTTGCTCACCCCATCTTTCCACTTCTTCCCCACTCATTTTCTTCAACATTCATTTTTATTCTCCACCAACACGGATGTCCACCCAGTAGTGGCCATTATTTTTTTTCCTCCCAATATGTCAACCCTACATGTATTTGTACTTGCATGACATTTTTCTCTATATTATCATCTTGATGAAGTCTTATAAATAAAGACGAAACGTTGATGTACACATAAAAAAACATCCATTTTTTGGTTTTCCTTTTTCATTTTCCCATATGTATATATGTATACTATATATATATATATATATATATATATAGTGGGGAAGAATTGAAAGCCCATAGGTGCAAATGTGTACACTCAGCAAACTGTGACCCATATTTTGCAAACACAAACTTTGATCGGTTTTAGATATTGTCTTTTGTGTTTTTCCTTTTTTATTACATCTTCTAACGAGATTTTCAGTACGGGATTCTCACTCTTTACAATTTATTTTTATTCAGTCTTTGAAAGATATGGTAGCATAAACACGTTTGTTGATCGACGTAAAACTGTAATATTGTTTATGTAATTTTATGAATGCTCTACTTGTCATTGTCATCTTATCAACATATTTACACTAGATCAATTAATATATATATATGTGTGTGTGTGTGTGTGTGTGTGTGTGTGTGTGTAAAATGTAAAAACAATATTTCAACGACATCCCCCAAGAAAAACATATAATCGTCCACTTCTTAGTATAGTAATACTCCCCACATGGGCGATTTCATTTTCTTTATTTTTCTACCACACTATTCATATCCAACGAAGAACGCAGGGCGTTTGAAATATTGGATTATCATGATCAAAATATTCATAAAAAAACAACAATTACATCGTTTTAACCTACTTATCTATATCAAAATAGATCTCTAGAAGCATACGTGAAATATTAAACTAATCTTTCTCTCTCTCTCTCTTTCTCTCTCTCTCTCTCTCTCTCTCTCTCTCTCTCTATATATATATATATATTATATATATGTATATATATATATATATATATATATATATATATATATATATATATATATATATATATATATATTCGCTCAATAAAAAATGACGGAAACAATGCTTATGTTCACACTAATATTCATCTTCTTCTTATATATAAAGTAGAGACGATGTCTCCCCTGTAACTTCTCAAAGAATAAGAAAATACCCACATGCATCACAGGCTACTAAACTCACCATTATATTACACTTATTCACCCGAGCGTGTTTTAGTACATTTGTTATTATTTATTTCCAGCTAACACTAAATATTGCATTTGACCACCATCTACGACTCTCCGTCAAACCAACTCCATATAGGTGGTAGAAAATTTTTTTCTCCCTAACAATTCTGTATTGTCATACACTCATCGACACTGGGAACTTATAAACACAGTTTAATTTTCACAAAACAGTCCGTCCTTATTTATTATTTGCCTGGTATTAATTTACTACATACTATAAAGCAATACGCAAAGACTTAATGACCGCTCCCGTTAACTCCGAACGAACACAGTTCCTGCAACATTTAATCATTAAACATGGCGACTCCAATTTCTTGATCGAATCGACTTCCTATTTAATTCAATAAGCGCCAAGATAATCGTAGACCCCGATACATTTACATTTTCAAAAGCATACACCTTTAACACGCATATTATAGAAAACTTGCCCAAATCCATTTATTTCATCAACAACAAATGACCTAAACCGTGTTATTGTTGAACTTTACATTTGGTAGGCGGAAGCTAAATCTTAACATAACACGCATGCCAATAAACAAAATTAGGTTGATTTCACATGCATTTTTAACTGTAAACCTTGGCGAAGTCGTTAAGAAGAAAGGTTTTATGATCGCCAGTTTTAGCGTTCGATCCCATTCTACTCTACTAATTTTTTTTTAAATTTAAAACATTCGACAACACGGTAGAGGGGGAGAAGAACAATAGGCCGTTTTTTTTTGTATTCGACGTCATGCACTAGGTAGTACTTTCTCCCGTGCAACGCCGGGCGATAGGTTCCGCTAGTATAAAATAAAATCTCAATTGGTAAAGTTAGAAATAAGAAAGGGATATCAATTCTCAAACTGAAAAGTGTCAACAAAGAGAAAAACAGAAAAAAAGGTATCAGTGTGTATAGAAAGAAAGAAAGACATAAAGAAACCGTCTCATTGTTCAAACAAAGTTGTGAATGTACTTTTTGAATTATCTCAAATGCTTATATTTCTAAATAAATCCCCGTGACATAAGTCATTTGCTGCAATGTCAGACACACTTTAATGATGTCGCCGTTGGTAAACGGTTTTCCTCTGCAATATTATCCACTACTTTGTTACTTGTTTGAATGACAGATTTGTTTTCAGTAATCATCCTCTTTAAAACATTGTTTTCAGTAATCATCCTCTTTAAAACATTACTGACGCGAAACTACCTATCTAATCGCTCGAAACGCAACTCTCTAAAAATCTTCGAATATGTTAAAAGATGTTTTGTTGTCATTGTTGCATCGACGATTTCACTTCATCCAATTGGAAAATGTCTCGTTGCAAAACGTGCAACAAACCATCTTGTTCGTTTGTTTACATAAAGCGGTATTTCTCTCACCATGTTTCATAGAAAAGGTAACAACCAGCATCTAATTTACAGCATTTGAAAATTATAAACAAAAAAATTGTATTTTACTCATTCGCTATTCTTCCAAAATGTTTAGAAAATTTTTCTGTCAAGTTTTCACTCGCGTATTGCATTGCGCAACTGCACCAATGCCTACTTATATTTATTTCTTAATTAAGTAGCAAACGTCACACAAAACATAAAACTATACAAATTAATCTTAACAATAAATATGTACATATAATTTTACAGGTGTACTATTTTTATATTAAGTTTTCACGTGATGCATATCATTTGGAGGTGAGTTATTTCACAGATATATGTGTATATATATATATATATATATATATATATATATATATATATATATATATCTGTGAAATAACTCACCTCCAAATGATATGGATCACGTGAAAACTTAATATAAAGATAGTACACTTGTAAAATTAAATGTACATATTAATTGTTAAGATGAATTTATATATTTTTATGTGTTGTGCGACATGTGCTATATATATATATATATATATATATATATATATATATATATATATATATATATATATATATATATATATATATATATATATATAGAAAGACTTGATTAACTGGGGAGACATGAAAGTTTCCTTTTAATTGGCTACAACACGGATCTTAATTTTATCGCACTGAGTGTTTCAAAAGGGGGCATCTGGTACAATTTCATAAGATTGAACACCGGCCTCCACGTTCATTAGCATGCACGCTAATCATTATGCCAAATAAACCGGTCACACACTAAAGAATATATTTAGATAGATATGTTATAATTTTATTATAAATCTATATAACACCGTTTATATCCAATTAATACTTAGTAGAAAATAATTGTAGGACAACATACATTTATTCAGAGGACAATAACCTTATATAACTTACTATTACACACTTTCTCAAAGCTTGTATTACTATCTGATTAAAACCACATGAAATAATTTTCTGTTATTTATCTTTTTTTTATATATTTTTTACAAAAATCTTTCTAGAATTCATGATTTCTGTATAAATTATTATATTTTAACTGCAATTCAAGGCTGAGTAAAACAGAGCTAGCTTGACAGGTTCTCCTGCGGGTCTTAGTTATATTTGCTTTGAAATATACGAAATATGGGTGAATCTAATATCATACATTTGGTATTAAACGTAGTATCTTACGTTATAACTCAAATATGTTAAATTATCCATTTTCTATTGAATAGAACTATTGTAACCTGGTGCTACAAGAAACAGCGTCCAATCAGAATTAATTATAATCACTTTACAGCCAATGGTTCGCAGGCAAGCGCCAGCTTTACACCAGAAGAAACGATTCTAAGCTCAGACTTCTCTTACACAACACCATGATGTGTTTTCCAAAAACAATAGGTGTGTTTATTAATATGCATTGATTTTCTGTTAGAGCGATCGATTATGGAACAACAGAGTGACGGAATGACGATTACAGATAAGTTACATTTTATTATGAAATATATTTAATGCAAGTTTATAAAAATATATGTAATGCGTGTTATAAAAGAGGCCGATGTAATTAAAACGAAGGAATATGGAATAACAGCATGGCGGAATGAATATTTGAGATAAGTCAATTTATTGTTGTAAAAGCAGCTGATGTCAATGTTTATACTATTACGGCGACATCTACACTTAAGGAAAACGTTTTTAGTCTAGCCTGATTCTACTTCATGATATCTTTCCCAGTAACAATTATTTATTTATTTTATTTATGGCATTTATTCATTGAATTACAATGCTGTACGATAGCGAAGGATAATAGAATAACAGAATGCCGAAATTAGTATTCGAGATAAGTCAATGCATTGTTGTAAAACAAGCTTGCCTTAATAGTTAATGATATTAAAGTGACAGCTGTACTCAACGAAAAACGCTTCCAGCACTAGTCTAGTTTGATACAACGCTATGATATGTTTTCCAGTAACAATTAATTGTATTTATTGATGGGCATTTATTTATGGGGGTACACTGTTATCGTATCCCGTTATTAAAGCAAGACTATAAACACGATATTTATTTGAGCCCGGATCAAGGTTCAACTAAGAGATGATCCAATAACGTTATATTTGGCAAAAGCTCAAAGTTTGATTTTCTAATGTTTATCGAGAGTATTGCTTTTTTCAATATACGTCCCCACTTCTCAACCTTAATTGGTAATAATGTGGCCATGGAAAGTTATTTGTATTGGTTATTTATTAATTTTACGGTGTTTGATATTCTCAAAAGGTTCGTTCGAAAAACAATCGTTTGGATGTTATTCAAATCGTTTTTTAATTTGTATTTATGGTATGCTTTTTGCCAGAAGTCTCCCTGGAATGAAAACGGCGTTTATCGAGGTGTCAAATGTTGTAATAGATTAGTTTATGTTAACGAGCGATGAGCGGCTCTTTATTTGGGTATATTCCTTTCAAAACGGGACGAGATAAACACCATCTATCTTCTATCCGCAAATTTGCTATCAATTAATCTATTTATTATACAAAAATGTAACCGTATAAGATGGCAGACAAAATATGATACTAATAATAATAAGTAGAATAGGAGGCCGAAGAAAAAAACAAAATGATATAGAAGTGGAGATACTTATAATTATAATTATGCAACAAATATTATTTAAAGAAATGTAACAGTTAGGGGTGACTCATTGCGTATATATATATATATATATATATATATATATATATATATATATATATATATATATAGAATGCTTTTATTCAAACATGTACAAGGTCTGCTACACTGGCATGTCGATGTTATCGATCTACAGCTCTCAAGAGCTGAGGTCTCATCAGGCAGATAATTTTTTTATGATCCAACCAACAAAATACAGCTCTATATTTTTATTGAGAACTCTTTTATAAGCCGGGACCTGGCCGTAAGGGGCAAGAGCAGCCGACCTGTAAGTATGTATACTCATCTTGAGATCGAATGTTTCACTGTATTTCTGCTCTTCAGTGTGGTTAGTTTAGCAGCCGCCTTAAGACTTGATCGAGACTACGACCATATTTTAAAGAGTGGGTGACTTCTCTACGGTGCAGGTTTCGTTTGCAAGTTATATGCTATCGGTTAATTTGAAAATATCATTTATAAGTAAATATATATATATATATATATATATATATATCATGATATTAAATGAAATAATATAATAAGGTGCCAATCAAATTTTATTAGAATCCAAGGTTCAAGCAAAGTATCTTAACGTTCTTAACTCATGAGTTTTCAAAGATTATTCTTCTCCTATATATATATATATAGATATATAATATATATATAATATAAATACACATATATATATTCATATATATATACATATATAATCATATATATATTGATATTTATATATATTATATATATGTATATAATTATATATAAATTGATATATTTATATATATATATTATATAATCATATATATATTTGTATATATTTGTATAAATATATATGTGTTTATATATATATTTGTATATACATATATGTAGATATATATCCATATATGCATAATATATATATATATATATATATATATATATATATATATATATATATATATATATATATATATATATATATATATTTATATATATAAACATTTAAAACCCTATACACAAATCAATTTATTTTAAAGTCTTGTCGTCTACATTTTCCGGACCACAAGTCCATACCGAAATAAAATTGTCCGAGAAAGCAAAAGAAAAATCAGATGTCGAGGTGTCGAACCGACGAAACATTTATAATCAAATGCAGTATTTAGGCGACATGCACAGATATAAACTTAGTTCAAAGCCATAACAGTGGAATTGGGTTAGATACAGGTCATTTTTCCTGTACCACAACCAAGCAAGTTCAAAACTTCACATCCTCCTCAGTAATTTCCTAACACCTTACAGAGGAACGCGGTCACATAGACGAAGGCAACACACATGCATTACAGAATATAAATGTATGCATACAACAAATGTCCCGCACGCTAAGAACACTTCAATATATAACTGCTTCTTGTTCACACATTAATATAAACGTCAACACATGACATGGTTAACCTACAAATCAAGCTTATCGAGAATGTTAACATGGAAATATACACATATGTCACTGACTATCTCACAAAATATCTATATCATGTTCAGATAAATAATTAATAAGAGAATATACTTACACTAGTGAAAGATTAAAACGGATATATCAACATCGGTAATATACACTCTCATACAATATAACTTTCGAAAAAAAATATCAACAGTGATTCAATCTGATACAATTAAACTTTTGAAAAAAGCTCATTTGAACTGGAACAATTAGTATATATATATATATATATATATATATATATATATATATATATATATATATATATATATATAAGAAGGAATAGGTAAAATAAATACCTTTGAAGCATAAAGATGCGATATCAATTTTTTTTATAAAAAAGAAAAATAATTAAGCGAAACCGATTTTTTTTCTTCTTTTTTTATTATAAACTAGCATTTTTTTTGTTAGTTTAAAGTGATACAGATATTTCGCCAAAATCTTGGCATCATCGGTGTGTAATATATCCTGATGTCATCGGATTTGTATGTTTTTATCTCTCTCTCTCTCTCTATATATATATATATATATATATATATATATATATAAAACTTTATCAGCTTATCATTGTCATGTTGACGGTTATCTCAACAAGTGTGCACTTGAAGGTTTACGACACATTTTTAAGAATCATGAAATTCTATTAAATAACAAAGAGCTTAATTTTTGTGCTTCCTGGTACTAAAGGGTTTGTGCTTATACTCCACGATTGTATACGAAGCAAAACACATTTGCAAGGCAGATGATGTGACAATTTGCGAAACTACCGGATATAAATTATGCGCAAATAGCATGACAATTTTCGAAAATGGCGAACATGAATTATGCGCAGGTGTTACAACAATCTTACAAAGTTGCATTCAATGAATGTCAAAGAATGTGCCGATGAATAAAATTCACTTTATAAAAGAATTCTCGACAAATGTGCAGTCTTCATCTCATGAAGAAGAAATCATTCAATACGGAAATAGTTTATAATTGGTCCCAATCCAAAATGCAGATTTATTATCCACATTAAAAACGAACTTTGGGCATGTCTTTGTGCGGGAGCAAGTAAATTGGGACAAATGTTCAAGAATTAACTTTTGTCATTAGTCGTGTTGATCATGAAGACATCTTGTATTATTGAAAGGGGGAGATGAGATCTCGTTAGTAGCATCATTAGGAAGCTTGAAAAGAATAACGATCAGCCCTTTCTCCATCTAAGGCGGAAGTTATCTTCTTTCTTTCTGAAGGTAAGCATGTGGGAAGATTGGGTGCCCTTTAATGTCAGTCTATTCATAAGTACAGTTTCACAAGATCCTGTTCAAGGATAGATGACATAAGACACACACAAACAAAGACAACTCTCTAAGAGAAAAATCTATTAGATGGAATTATAGCATTTCGTCATCCACGCTACGTGAACGACAACAAGTGCTGGTTCTGCCACACAGAAATAGAGAGTGTCTGTCCCCTGGTATCCAGTTGTACAGCTTTTCCCTGGCACGACTATTATACAATGCGATACAATGGAGTCTGTAAATATCTTCACTTGACAATGTGTTAAAAGTGTAATGACCAGTGTAGCAGCAAGTCCTGCGAAAATATACACAAAAGAACTATGGAAACTAATCATCACTATCCATTATGGCTATGCAATTGCTACAGATACATACCTAGAAAACGAAGCTGTTAAACCTCGCATAGTGATATGGAACACACAAGTGAGAGTAGAGGCTCTTGTTGAAGTCAGTGACTCCAATGATGATCGCTTACACAGAGCTGAGCGAAAAAGGATTACGATATACCAAGATGTTATGTACGAGATAAAAAGTAACTTAGATCTTAGGAAAGTTCTACATCATTCCAATAATCATAGGAGCTACTGAACTTGTGAAGAAATAATAAAAACTACCTGGAGAATATACTCGGTAAACTAAGTTCAAGGGAATACAAATAATTGCGCTGAAACGGATTGTTAGAATCCTTAAACACTCTCTCGGGTGGAGTCTCTGAAATAGCGGAAGCATGCCTGGCATCCGGCAGGATGTCAAACACCAAGCAAAAACAAAAAAAAAATAAGAAAAAAAGCAGAGGATTTACCATAATGACTCCTGTAGCTCTTCTTTTGCAAAATCTCGAATACTAATTGTTTATTATGCTGGCTAACGTTTAGTAGAGTTGAATGAAGAATGAACTTTTCCCTGCAAATATGAGATACATGTGTCTGAAGTTATGCTTGCTTGTCTCACATCTTATAGGTTTCCATTTCTACTCACTGCTACTTGGCTATTTTACATAGTAACGTAACTGTTTGTATCCATAATCACTCTGTATACAAATTACTCCAAGGAATATGGTACAAGCCACATTTTGTTTCACAACTATTATCCCCATTAGCATTTATTAGTTAATATGCGTAATGCACATAAGAACTGTCAAGGTAAGCACATAAACAAAATAGATTATATTTAAATACTGGAGGAATCTCACCATATAAAAATAAACGATACTAAGCTTCATCGAGTGAAACGAAATATAGATATATACCAGAAATATAGATATATACCAGACTACGCGTGACTGGTCGTTTTCGTTCCACTTTGATTATTTTATACTAATGCGTCATCAGTTACTAATGCAAACAGTCAAAGATTAGGGTTAATGAGATTGTCAGTAGGGTATTGACGTATTCTATGAGAGGGTTAGAAATTATGAACGAAAAGGGTAAAAGACATACAGCCATCTAGTACGTCGAGATATAAACTTATCAAATAAGGAAACAGGACTGCAAGCAATCAAAATACGCCGGTCTTCTTCGACAGATTTGTGTTCAAACCGATTGCCGCGTAGACGAGCGGAGCGATTGGCCCAGCCACGCGGGACTTCCTCAACAGTTTTGGTCTGTAAAGTATTCGCCACAACGAGGACCATGTCTTCCCTTTAATTCCAATTAATTTCAGTCTTATTTTTCAGAACAGTTTCTAGTGTCCTAACGATTATTGGTATTATATGGACTTTCTTCATGTTCCATATCCCTTTCAGTCCCCTGACAAGTTAAATGCATTTACTTCGTTTTTACACTCACGTTCTTTATTCAAGGTAACGCCAGTGAAGTGGAATAATTTCAAGTGAGTAACTAATAATAATAATAATAATAATAATAATAATAATAATAATAATAATAATAATAATAATAATAATAATAATAATAATGCGGAATCCAACAAACATAACTAATAAACGTTTACCAGCTACAGATAAATGTAAAGGTTGGAAAACATGCACACTGTCGCACTAGACTCTGCTGATACCAAAAAAATTGTTATGAAAAATCAAGGAGGATAGAGTAACCGAGGAAAGACACCACAAAACATGTAAGAGTATTGTAACCTTGGAGAGGCTGATTATCACGCAAATTCCAGAGAAAATCAACGTGTTTTCCTAGCGATTATTCAATTTTAAACGGATGTTGAGATATAGAAAAATAATTTGCCGGTTAGTGCTGGAAATCTGAAAGGTTTTGTTGTCACTCGGAGTCTAGGGTTATAGTCACTGGAAAATCAGTTAAAATGACTTGTGTGAAAACTCATAGTTAGTAAAAAAAAAAAAAATAAAATAAAATAAAATAAAATAAGTAATAATAATAATAATAATAATAATAATAATAAAAACAATAATAAAAAAATATAATAATAACAATAATAATAATAAAAACAATAAACACATGTCTGTTTCACTAATACAATTGGCATTAGAGTGAGTAACATGTTCCTAGACAAAGATTATAACAGCTTTCAGCTTAGAAATTACAGAAAGTAATTTGAAGTAATTGATTAATTACTCTGAGAGAACAAATATAAAGCAGCTGTACATATTGTGTTCTTAAATTAAAATTGAAATAAACATCTGGACGAGAATCAATAAAACGACGAACATTGAAAAATTAGCAAAACATTTTCTGTTAAAAACATTAAATAATATTCTATTTTGCTAATTATTTCAAGTATATGTGTAACACTATCGTTGGTTGTGGGGTATATCTTGGTGTGTTTGTGCCATGAGCGCGTTTCTTCAATGCTTTTTATCGTCCTTGCACGGCACTACCAGCTCCTCGGTCGGGTACGATAGTTGCATTCATTGTTTCGAATAGCGGCAATAGAATTGATTATATGTTCAATCTCCATGATGTAAAATATCCTTAAACACAATAACCTTGTGCCATTAGAATAGATAAATCCTGGGTCGTCATTAATTCTGGCATCCATAGAATTTATTAACTGAGCTAGAAAAACCGTTGTACTGAAATGTGAACGCTTGTATAAAAGGAGCGAACATACATTCTATATATAAAAATATATATTACTTTTTATCAATTCATTTCAGCTTTCGAAAACATAAAACCTTAAAATCGGCGCGTTGGCGTTGGCATCGGCCATCTGTCTAGTATGAAGTAGAAATCACAACTAAACGCTGCCTCTCCCTCTAAAAGTCACCAGTGAGATGAAAGAAATCGGGTGAAAACCTTCGGACAAAAAAAGAGAAAATAAGAATACATATAAAATAAACAGACAGAGATAACAGTCACTGATGTTATCGGATCAAAAGATCCTGGTGTCAGCCAAGTTAATTTTACTGTTGCCCAATCGAATACACCCTTTAACCCCGATTGTTTTTACACTGCGATGCTTTTATTAACAACTTGTCCCTATGACTCGGGTTGACTCCCCCAAATAGAACTTATCCTTGTTATATATATATATATATATATATATATATATATATATATATATATATATATATATATATATATATTATGAGTATATAGTTGTATGGAAAATATATATGAGAAATAAGCTACACAAAGCCGTCTATTTTTCATTCATTCGGGAAATCTTCAGGTTTAATATATATATATATATATATATATATATATATATATATCAAATAGTTTAATACAAACATTTAAATCAGCCCACGTAAGTGCATTTACTTTTCCGCACCCTTGTGCTTTATCAGGGTTGAAAAAGATTACCTATTGACCCCGAGAATAGCCTAATATGGTGTAAAGGTAATTGCACTTTCGTAGGCTAATGTAAATGTTCATATAATAAACATTCATAAGCTCGAGCTATTATAAAGCACTTTTGATAAAAATTGGTGTAGAGTTCATGTATTAATACATTTGAACTTGTTTAATAAAATATATCTGCATCTAACACATGGTTTCTTTGAAGGCATTTTGCCTCTCTCTTTATGTTAAAATTCAAAAGATGCTTAACTAAATAAAAAAATGAACTTTCCCAAATTTATATCCACCAGCGACCATGCGCGATTTAAGTTCTATTTGAACAGATATTTGCACCGTTCGTCAACAACACTGCATGAGACACTTCTACAAGACCAAAAAGGATTATTACGAAAAAAAAGGTTCATACCTTTTGTTTGTCTAAGCTCTGTCGAGGCTTGTTTTATCAAGCAGAATATCAGATAAGAAAAGTCAAGATGAGGAAAAAAATATTTTGATCTTTATTTGATTTAATAAATATATCTGCATCTAATATGCCTTAGCGTTAAATTTTTCCCGGACAGCCATCTATCATTATCACACATCCTCCATCGAACAAGATTAGAAGGTGATGGCATTGTATCATATGTTGATATAATCAAAAGACGCTGTCCTCTCATGTTCCCAGGCCCATATAGCTTTCCATCAAATTTTTCGCTCAAAAACACACTCCTCCCATCGTAATTCTTGATGATCACATTTAATAATTTCTTTCACTACAGCATCCCTGTTTTCCTTTGCATTACTCCTGGAAAAATGTTTAAAGTGTTCAAATACATTTATATCATCTTGCACTGCTCCAACAAAATCTGCATGTTCCCACTTTTCTATTACATGATCGACTGCAGTTTCTGCTCTCCATTTCGTATCAGTTCTTACTTCAGGTGGCTTAACTTTTTATCTACACAAAAATATAGTTTTAACATAAAATACTTTACATTAGCTGTTGTGGAATGTACGATCGAGCACTTGTTTTTTTTCAATTATTTATGATATATTCATTATATCTATATATGTATATATATAAATCTCTCTCTCTCCCTCTCTCTCTCTCTCTCTCTCTCTCTATATATATATATATATATATATATTCTGTTGAAAACTGTAGTCAGTCTTTATATATGTGCCTCCCTTCGCATAAATATAAGTTAACTTCCTTTCTTGACGCGGCAATGTCTCGTGACCGTATAGTTAGGCAACTTGTTGACAAGGTCTAGGTTGATTATGTAGCAGTGGTACGAACATTGTGACCGTCTGAGATTATCATTCCCTACACTGATAGGAGCGAAAACTTAAAACAGTAGGCGTATGTAGGTGAAAATAATTTAATATTATCTACTTAAAATTAATATCGTTATATGCCTCTTTAATAGAATTGAAGTTGCACCCTGTTCGGGGAAGTAAAAAATAGACTGACACGTAGCTATGAGGTATATTCCGACAACGTTTGTTGAATACTCTAGTCAGTCTTTCTATATATGCCTCCATTCGAATAAATAGAACGTAAATTCCTTTCTCGACGCGGTAATGTCTCGTGGACGTATAGTTATACCGTTTGCTGGTAGGGGTCTAGGTTGGTTCTGTAGCAGATGTTTGAACCTTGTGACCGTCTGAGATTAGAATTCCCTACACTGATTAGAACGAAAGCTTATATATATATATATATATATATATATATATATATATATATATATAAGATTAGATTAGATTAGATTAGATTAGATTAGATTAGATTTCTTGAATGTGAGATGGTATATATAATTATTTCCACAATCAGACAACGCCGCAACCCACATCTATGAAAAGAAACAAACCGGAAGTCCTAGACTCGAGTTTCGCCCTCCTTTGGGCTCATCAGTAGAACACATCCGAACTCAGGATTCGAAACCCGAGTCACTTGCATGGTAAGCGAGTACTCTGCCACTGAGCTACCTCGCCACATACAAGAATGTCTATTAATTTACACAGATTAAGCAAACCGCGGCGATGGCTGACTGTGGAATGAACCTACTTTTTTCAACAAGGGGTGTAGTCATCCAACTACTATGAACCCAGGCCGATGTCTCACAAGTAGGATTTTATACTCGCTAGGACGATGTCATCCAACAAGCTAACCTAGCGAGCAAATAAATATTAGATTTCTTGAATGTGAGATGGTATATATAATTATTTCCACAATCAGACATCGTCCTAGCGAGTATAAAATCCTACTTGTGAGACATCGGCCTGGGTTCATAGTAGTTGGATGACTACACCCCTTGTTGAAAAGAGTAGGTTCATTCCACAGTCAGCCATCGCCGCGGTTTGCTTAATCTGTGTAAATTAATAGACATTCTTGTATGTGGCGAGGTAGCTCAGTGGCAGAGTACTCGCTTACCATGCAAGTGACTCGGGTTTCGAATCCTGAGTTCGGATGTGTTCTACTGATGAGCCCAAAGGAGGGCGAAACTCGAGTCTAGGACTTCCGGTTTGTTTCTTTTCATAGGTTGTGGGTTGCGGCGTTGTCTGATTGTGGAAATAATTATATATACCATCTCACATTCAAGAAATTTAATATTTATTTGCTCGCTAGGTTAGCTTGTTGGATGACATCGTCCTAGCGAGTATAACATCCTACTTGTGAGACATCGGCCTGGGTTCATAGTAGTTGGATGACTACACCCCTTGTTGAAAAGAGTAGGTTCATTCCACAGTCAGCCATCGCCGCGGTTTGCTTAATCTGTGTAAATTAATAGACATTCTTGTATGTGGCGAGGTAGCTCAGTGGCAGAGTACTCGCTTACCATGCAAGTGACTCGGGTTTCGAATCCTGAGTTCGGATGTGTTCTACTGATGAGCCCAAAGGAGGGCGAAACTCGAGTCTAGGACTTCCGGTTTGTTTCTTTTCATAGGTTGTGGGTTGCGGCGTTGTCTGATTGTGGAAATAATTATATATACCATCTCACATTCAAGAAATTTAATATTTATTTGCTCGCTAGGTTAGCTTGTTGGATGACATCGTCCTAGCGAGTATAACATCCTACTTGTGAGACATCGGCCTGGGTTCATAGTAGTTGGATGACTACACCCCTTGTTGAAAAGAGTAGGTTCATTCCACAGTCAGCCATCGCCGCGGTTTGCTTAATCTGTGTAAATTAATAGACATTCTTGTATGTGGCGAGGTAGCTCAGTGGCAGAGTACTCGCTTACCATGCAAGTGACTCGGGTTTCGAATCCTGAGTTCGGATGTGTTCTACTGATGAGCCCAAAGGAGGGCGAAACTCGAGTCTAGGACTTCCGGTTTGTTTCTTTTCATAGGTTGTGGGTTGCGGCGTTGTCTGATTGTGGAAATAATTATATATACCATCTCACATTCAAGAAATTTAATATTTATTTGCTCGCTAGGTTAGCTTGTTGGATGACATCGTCCTAGCGAGTATAACATCCTACTTGTGAGACATCGGCCTGGGTTCATAGTAGTTGGATGACTACACCCCTTGTTGAAAAGAGTAGGTTCATTCCACAGTCAGCCATCGCCGCGGTTTGCTTAATCTGTGTAAATTAATAGACATTCTTGTATGTGGCGAGGTAGCTCAGTGGCAGAGTACTCGCTTACCATGCAAGTGACTCGGGTTTCGAATCCTGAGTTCGGATGTGTTCTACTGATGAGCCCAAAGGAGGGCGAAACTCGAGTCTAGGACTTCCGGTTTGTTTCTTTTCATAGGTTGTGGGTTGCGGCGTTGTCTGATTGTGGAAATAATTATATATACCATCTCACATTCAAGAAATTTAATATTTATTTGCTCGCTAGGTTAGCTTGTTGGATGACATCGTCCTAGCGAGTATAACATCCTACTTGTGAGACATCGGCCTGGGTTCATAGTAGTTGGATGACTACACCCCTTGTTGAAAAGAGTAGGTTCATTCCACAGTCAGCCATCGCCGCGGTTTGCTTAATCTGTGTAAATTAATAGACATTCTTGTATGTGGCGAGGTAGCTCAGTGGCAGAGTACTCGCTTACCATGCAAGTGACTCGGGTTTCGAATCCTGAGTTCGGATGTGTTCTACTGATGAGCCCAAAGGAGGGCGAAACTCGAGTCTAGGACTTCCGGTTTGTTTCTTTTCATAGGTTGTGGGTTGCGGCGTTGTCTGATTGTGGAAATAATTATATATACCATCTCACATTCAAGAAATTTAATATTTATTTGCTCGCTAGGTTAGCTTGTTGGATGACATCGTCCTAGCGAGTATAACATCCTACTTGTGAGACATCGGCCTGGGTTCATAGTAGTTGGATGACTACACCCCTTGTTGAAAAGAGTAGGTTCATTCCACAGTCAGCCATCGCCGCGGTTTGCTTAATCTGTGTAAATTAATAGACATTCTTGTATGTGGCGAGGTAGCTCAGTGGCAGAGTACTCGCTTACCATGCAAGTGACTCGGGTTTCGAATCCTGAGTTCGGATGTGTTCTACTGATGAGCCCAAAGGAGGGCGAAACTCGAGTCTAGGACTTCCGGTTTGTTTCTTTTCATAGGTTGTGGGTTGCGGCGTTGTCTGATTGTGGAAATAATTATATATACCATCTCACATTCAAGAAATTTAATATTTATTTGCTCGCTAGGTTAGCTTGTTGGATGACATCGTCCTAGCGAGTATAACATCCTACTTGTGAGACATCGGCCTGGGTTCATAGTAGTTGGATGACTACACCCCTTGTTGAAAAGAGTAGGTTCATTCCACAGTCAGCCATCGCCGCGGTTTGCTTAATCTGTGTAAATTAATAGACATTCTTGTATGTGGCGAGGTAGCTCAGTGGCAGAGTACTCGCTTACCATGCAAGTGACTCGGGTTTCGAATCCTGAGTTCGGATGTGTTCTACTGATGAGCCCAAAGGAGGGCGAAACTCGAGTCTAGGACTTCCGGTTTGTTTCTTTTCATAGGTTGTGGGTTGCGGCGTTGTCTGATTGTGGAAATAATTATATATACCATCTCACATTCAATAAATTTAATATTTATTTGCTCGCTAGGTTAGCTTGTTGGATGACATCGTCCTAGCGAGTATAACATCCTACTTGTGAGACATCGGCCTGGGTTCATAGTAGTTGGATGACTACACCCCTTGTTGAAAAGAGTAGGTTCATTCCACAGTCAGCCATCGCCGCGGTTTGCTTAATCTGTGTAAATTAATAGACATTCTTGTATGTGGCGAGGTAGCTCAGTGGCAGAGTACTCGCTTACCATGCAAGTGACTCGGGTTTCGAATCCTGAGTTCGGATGTGTTCTACTGATGAGCCCAAAGGAGGGCGAAACTCGAGTCTAGGACTTCCGGTTTGTTTCTTTTCATAGGTTGTGGGTTGCGGCGTTGTCTGATTGTGGAAATAATTATATATACCATCTCACATTCAAGAAATTTAATATTTATTTGCTCGCTAGGTTAGCTTGTTGGATGACATCGTCCTAGCGAGTATAACATCCTACTTGTGAGACATCGGCCTGGGTTCATAGTAGTTGGATGACTACACCCCTTGTTGAAAAGAGTAGGTTCATTCCACAGTCAGCCATCGCCGCGGTTTGCTTAATCTGTGTAAATTAATAGACATTCTTGTATGTGGCGAGGTAGCTCAGTGGCAGAGTACTCGCTTACCATGCAAGTGACTCGGGTTTCGAATCCTGAGTTCGGATGTGTTCTACTGATGAGCCCAAAGGAGGGCGAAACTCGAGTCTAGGACTTCCGGTTTGTTTCTTTTCATAGGTTGTGGGTTGCGGCGTTGTCTGATTGTGGAAATAATTATATATACCATCTCACATTCAAGAAATTTAATATTTATTTGCTCGCTAGGTTAGCTTGTTGGATGACATCGTCCTAGCGAGTATAACATCCTACTTGTGAGACATCGGCCTGGGTTCATAGTAGTTGGATGACTACACCCCTTGTTGAAAAGAGTAGGTTCATTCCACAGTCAGCCATCGCCGCGGTTTGCTTAATCTGTGTAAATTAATAGACATTCTTGTATGTGGCGAGGTAGCTCAGTGGCAGAGTACTCGCTTACCATGCAAGTGACTCGGGTTTCGAATCCTGAGTTCGGATGTGTTCTACTGATGAGCCCAAAGGAGGGCGAAACTCGAGTCTAGGACTTCCGGTTTGTTTCTTTTCATAGGTTGTGGGTTGCGGCGTTGTCTGATTGTGGAAATAATTATATATATATATATATATATATATATCAAGATGACCATATTGTCATTAATAAAGATGGAAAGATGCACTATATTCTGTTTTAGGATTACTCGCTGTTTCAGGAGTGCATTTTGTTAATGCCGCTATCCTCATCTATGTCTTATAGTTACTATTGTATCTTTATTAATCATGATTTCTCGTCAGAGTCAGTTTAAAATCTGAATTTGCTGATGTAGATTTTTGTACACTCGAATGAGTACGGTCAAAATGGCCTAGCCCGTGCGTTAAACAATAATATGTTCTCAGAGTGTATTCTGGAGTGATCTTACAACCGTATGAGATTTGACGGGTACGGCCAAGAAGGGGACTGACTCAAAACGATAAGCGGAGAATATCCCACGGATGTGACGTCAGGTGAGAAGAAAGTGAGAAGGAACGGTTACATTTTGAATGAGACCAATATTAGAAGTTAAAGCGGACATTGGACGCTAGTCTGTATGTCTGTCTGTCTAGCTGCCAATCTAATAGTCACTTAGGTATACATAATTGTCTCTTTCTCTTACATATAAAAGTGTAAATATCATATGTGATTAGTTTTTGTTTCTCTCAATAAACCTTCATTTCTAAACTTTGTCTTATTTTAATTCTTCGTTGCTATAACGTAACAACGTTATACAAACAACGGATCCGAACTCCAAACGATGCGGAACGCGAAGTAACACGACAGCGAGAAGCTGAAAACGAGAAAATGGAATATTCGAAGAAAGACGAAACCACGAACGGGCACCGACAAAGAACTAAATGGCAACATGGCGTTAGAGGGACAATGCAGCATTTAGATTAATAAATAATAGATCATGGTTATCTGTATTACTTGATTAAATCCTCTACATTTTCTTTGTCCAACATTGTCTTTCTTCGATTTACAACAGACACATAAATATTTTCATGGAGGTTATTTAGTGCGTTCACAAAAATGTAACATTTGTGATAATATTTATCTACTTTTAGAGTGTTTTATCAATTTCTTCTATTTTAGACAAAAAGAAGCTTTAAATATTAAGTGCTTTTATCAAAAACGAAAACACTTATTAAAATACACATTATATACATTTTATTTAAAAACTATACATAACCGTGTCTGTTTTGTGTACCGGGCTTTCATCGTTCTGGACATGCTTTTTACTAGGTATAAACCTGTTTAGTAGTCGATAATATTTAGAAAAATGAGGAAAAAACAAAGATAGATCACAATTTTACGGTTGATACCAATGTGTGACCGTATATTGTGTCTCTCCGTAACAGATAATTTCGTTCGTAAAGGGTTGTATTTTATAATTGTTTGTTTAAGGGGTATTTTTATGAATGTTATTTTTTCATAAATTATTTTAATATCATTTTTACGGGCATTTTTATTAGTGTATATTGTTTGCTTAGATCTGTTTGTTAAAATGTTTTTATACGCGTTGTTTTTCTATCTCACGTTTGTATGAAGCTGTTTGATTTATGGTTTAGTTGACAGTGAGTTTTTAATAGGGTTTTAAATTCATTTTTTAATTTGAATTTTATTTAAGGGGAGCTTTAATTAATGTTTAATGTTTGTTTTAGGTGCGTTTGTTTATAACTTTTTTAACATATATTTTTCTCTAAGGAATACCGATATTTGTAGACTTGGTCGGGTGCGAACTGCTAAATATCGGTGCATAATAACCACATGCCACTTCCGAAATATCGATTTGACCTAAAGATTTAATTTTAAAGAATAGATCAAACCGTGGTCCTTATATTTATCTAGTTTTTTTCCTGAAATTTGATATTTCATATAAGGAAGAAGATATATAATAGAGTGTTAAAACAGCAAATTCGTGGTTGTGACTAGGGTTGTGGGATTGTTAATTTTCGAATTTGGATTTTGGAGGCGAGTGTTTTGGAAGGGCGTGGTGCTTGTTTGTGGTGGTCTTTTCATTCAGTTTTGTTCTTTCTAGTATATAAAATGTAGCTGGATACTATGTATACATGTTAGCTTATCTTCTTACTTTTTATATAGCATTTTTTTAATCCGTGTAATTTTATTTTGTTTAATTTTGTTCATATTTTTATTTATTATTTCATTTTTTTATATGTATATTATTTAAATTTTGTTTTTATAATTTGTTTCTCATAATTTTGATGATATTTTTATATACATTTTCTCATATTTTGGGTGGTTAAGGGGATCTTGGAGTGTATTGTGTGGGAGTGTTGTGTGGTTTTGTAATTAGTTGGTGAAGATGTATGGTTGCATTGTGGTAGTATAAGTTATGATAGATATGCGGAAAATGTGTGTGGAGAGGGTATATAAGAAATTTAAATTGCCTAACAATAGAAAAATCATAACACACAGAGAACGATATGACTCTCCCGAGTTTACACTACTATCAACAGAACTATAAAAAATATAAAACATATCTATTCGCCTCAGAGCTCACCATTGAAACCATTTATATAATTTACATTACTAATATACCTTCTCCGAACACTTATATAAATAGAAGTATAACAGTACTCAATACGGAAAAAGAGGAATGTCACTAAGTAATCTTGGCATAATGTACTTACATTTCTTTTGAATTTTGATGACCAATTAGACGATTGGACAAACGTTGGTACATTGTACCTTAGTGTATACTTTAGGTACGCTTAACTAATTGAGCAGATAAATCGGTATTTTAAAAGTACATTTGTTTATTGGTTGTTTATGGTACATCTATTCGGTTTTGAAGAAACTCTATGACTATTTACAAAATAATTATTATTTATAATATTTTATATGTTTCCTATTATAAACAAAAAGTTTAATATGTTATACCTGTGGTTTCGATTCAGTCTACATAATAATAAAACATTATTTCGTGTAATTGAAGATAACATGAACATGAACTCTCTGTACAGAGATTAAACTCAAATTCTTCAGATTATGTGATTTCCTGTCTGATACACGTCTTCTCTTCTATGAGTTCTCATTTTATTGACCAATATATCTACTTATAACATTTAGTGTGCAAACAATCAACACATATGACTTATTTAGGTGTCAGTACGGGTACAGTACATTCCCCAAAACAATCCTTTCTCATGTCTCCTTACAAATGTTACAATCAAGATATAATAGTATTAAACTTTCTGTCTTAAAATAATATTATATTTTTTATCCAAATTCTTTATATTTCTTTTATTCTAAAAAATCTAAACAATTGAAGTTTAACGGGTTTTAAGAAGAAATAGAAGTTCCTGCTATCTTTTTCGGTTACTATGTATTAAATTTAATGCAAATCTAAAATAGTTTAATATTCAAATAGGAGGTTGTTCTCATATTATATCCAGTAAAAACAATTAAAATACTCTAAAATAACTGCAATTTCGGGAATTTAATTATTGATGTTTAATACATATATTTTAAATTTCACATATATCGAGGTTTATGGAATTTCCCGCAAGGCTTTATCTCATTGTTGCCCCATTCGCCTCAAAGTAAATGAAATTAAATATAGCCTATATTACCGAACCGTACTCTAATCATATTCATAATGATATGTTAATTTATTTAGAAGTGAATCATGTACATACAAATATATAAACATACACACATACCTAACTTTATATAAATAGAGATTAAGAGGCATTGGTTTCATTATTTCCTACATAGAGTCTGCTTAATTATCTGCGTGGAGACAAGAATATTCCGTGACATTTGTTTGGCATCATTTGATTAGCGAATTAGAATAAAGAACGCAAAAAGCTTCAATCCAACGTGCATCTGAATGACAAATAGTGCATCTGAGATGTAGCTGCATACACGATGAGACAAGTTGGACAAACAAAGCAAAAAATCCATCAGCAAAGTTATTTGTATTTACAGAGTCGTGGCATTAGTGCACAAACAACTAATCTCAGAATCATAATTACGAATGTTGTATAACCTGCTGCGAGGAGGGGATATGGCTTGGCCGGTATGGTAATCATTTTTGGATTCTTTATTTGGAACCTATTAATACAAAAATATTACGCTTATGTAAACATGAAATGAATAAGGTATTAACTTATCTAAGGATTACATTCCTTAGACCTCATTGGAAAAAAGCACATGTGGGTTCTGAGTGACAACAAGTATACTCAGATTTCTAGTATTCCCCACTTTTTAATCACCGTTGCCAACCATTGCGTTCTCGTACTTATTGAGTGTTCGTAGATAACGCCGTTAATTTTCTTTGGGATTTAAGTGCCACTAAGCCTCTCAGGGTCCCATCATTCTTTTCTTTCTAAGTCTTTGCATCTTCTAGACTCTTCACGATTCTTATCTGTGACTCTAACCGCTGCGGGTACCACTCTCATCTGTGTTGTTTCTTCTTCTTTTTGAATGGCGTGAGAGAGTTGTCAGATTATATGGGTGTTCATGTACACGTTGGTGTGAATGGATATTTTTAATTACACAAGCAATCCTTGTTATACTCCTACTAGTGTTTAGGTTGCGCTAGTCTATTTCAAGTTAACTGTGGTTCTTTGCTGTAACATTGTCATGTAAGTTAGCTTCAAAAGTCGACCATTCTTCATTGTATTTCAGCTGTTTACATAAGTGCTGTAATTTCGATGGTGTCAATAAGTGAATACAGCAAGCTAGCTCAACAAGACTCCCTACAGACAACCACAAAGAGCTATAAAAAGGAACTACATAACAGCTAAGATAGAGAAGACCCAAGAAAACAGTAAATGCAATCTCAATTATCAAAGCGACAAAGAAGTAAACTATATACGTATGTAACACCAACTTAAAAGCCGCCAACACCAACGTCGTGTGTGCCGTGGATTTCTTCTCCTTATCGTCGTTCTCGTTTTCGTTCTGGCCATCTCGTCGACGGGACAAGCACTGGTTTACAAGGATATAAAATAAACACAAAAGCACACTCACAAGACCGGGCACAAACTCAGATATATTATGTATAAATCATGGAGCCTATGTGAGTTTGTGATACCGTCGTGGAAAAGGGCCCTTCAAACGCTAATGTTCACATCTTAGTAAACTGATATTAAACTGTCTGTCGAGGCTATCAGTGTCGTCGCTCGTCAGCTCATCTCATTAACTGGTACAACTTGCCGAGCTCTGCTGGCCAGTTTGTTCATTTCCTCTCTCTCTCGAGGTTTACTCCAAAACTGAACGTCTTCTCTCCGTGTCGCTAACTCGTCAACCGTGTCGTAAACTCACTACTCGTCACTAGCCCAAATCGTCAACTGCTGCAAAACTAACTTCAAATGGCCGTAAACTAACTTACTGTCGTAGAATTTCGTAAAGAACTTTCACTCCTAACCTTCAAACCAGAAACAATCGGGGAAGTAAAAAAGTTATACACCTTTTATTTGATTGGTTAGCTAATTAAAAATGATTCCTCCGGTCTTTTGACTGATAGGTCTACAAATTTCCGTCGCCGCGAAAGTGTGTAAAAATAACAATAACGCGTGACTAACGCGTCACTTGTAAAAATTGGTAAGCTTTTTCATTGTGTTGAATCGGAGATCGTTTAGAAGCAATCATTTCTGGAAAAAATGTTTGCATACAAGACGACAAAGACATTTTTGTCTTAAGAAGTAAATACTTAATTGTAACTTTTAAGGGCGGCAATACTCTAATTGAACTATGAGATAGTTTAAAAATGTTAAATTTTATATTATTTGTTCTTCGTTAAATTCTATTAAGCTAAGATCAAAGTGTAGTATCTGTTCCGATGGATACTGCACCCCATACTGGTATTGTCTTATCCTTCGGGGCTTGACTTACGCTGGTCAATGGGTCTGTCCTGTGCAGTTCTAGGAGGTCCAACCTCCCAGGCTTTGCCTCCCTTTTTTGGGGAGGAGTAAGTTTATTGCTTACTACCTGAGGCGCCATTACCGAGGAATGCCTACGGGGCTGCCCAGGGCATTTTTAAATGGCCAGAGTGCTCACCTCTCGGCCGCTGGCTTTTCAAACCCCACTTTCCCGACCCGACCTTGGGTCACATCTTACTTGTGGGAATAGGATAAAAACTGGCCTTGTGCCTAACTCCTGGAAGGAGTAAATCAATACTCTCTTCCACTTTTTGAAATATTATTCCTCCAAAAACACTTTTACGTCAGGTGATTAATCCAAACCAAAAAAGAACTCAACAAGATGGGCAAAAGTCTCACTCCTTTAATTTAATAAATGATTCCTTTTTGCAATATTCTTTCATGCATTTTAAGTGGCAGATCTTTAAAATTTACGCTCCTTCGAAAGTGTATCAAGCTAAAACCAGGTCTTGAGGGTCATATTTCACAAGTCAAAAGTAATATTTAAAAATTACTTTTCAATGTTATCTTATCTTTATAATTCAATCTCAGTTATCTCGAATTCTACAGCTGTATTCTCTACTTGTAATTTTTCGTGCGACCAGTGTGATCTTTCACAAATCTATGATAATAATAACAGCTCATCGTAAGTTAGAAATGAGACTATTAAAAATAAAATGTGATTATCCTTCTTATCGTAACCAATAATTTCACTAATTAAATTAACGTAATTTTAATTAACGAAAATAATATAGCTAACCAACTTCTGACACCAATAATAATGTTATAGAGATATATTATCTTAATTCTTTTTAGTTTATATATGTTCAGCCTGCTCCAAATAATATCGCAGTAATATTCATAGTAAATAAGGACTAGATAGGGGGAGGTTTAGAAAAGGTTAAAAAAAACTGTCTAAATCGATGTAAAAAGCAGAAAAAAACTTTCATTTTGGAAATAGATTTGCTTTCTCAATAATTCTAAATACTCTAAATTGATTCTTCAGACTAGTTAATATATATATATATATATATATATATATATATATATATATATATATAATGAAGAAGAATGGAAAGGAATTAGAGAAGCAAAAGTCAAATCATAATTCAATTCAATTGCTCAGAGCAAGGTATATTCCGCAAAAAAAAACAATTTATTCAAGTTAAATTTTCCTTAAGCCAGGCTTTTCAAAGATCAAAATCTTATCATCAGAGGAAGTCGCTGGGATAGATAAGTTGGCTAAGGCCAAGATTTAAAATTTGAAAAAATAAAATAAAAGTTGTAGGGGGAAGAAACACAGGGCAAGATTCTGCCCGAATGCAAGCAAATGTCCGATTGCTAAAAAGTCCGGTGTCGAAAAGTCCAGCGGAGAGAATGAGATGTAGATAGGTAGGTCGTTAAAAGGCCCGAAAGGTTGTGAGAGAGGAATCAAAGTTAAATTCCAAGAAGCCACAACTTCAGGTGCGGCGAAAATAGAAAATCCAAAGGGTAAAATGTCCAATAAGTGCAGGCAGGCAGGCCCAGAAGAGAGTGAGGTGGAAAATATTCGCCATTAACAATACTTCCTGGGCAAAGATGTCAGAGAAAATGCTTTAAAATGGGAAAAATGTAGCGAAAATATTTTAAAGTTAGCCCGAAGCGAAAGCCGGCTTGAAAATGAGAAAAGGCATAAACTCCTGTGCGACCAGTAGGCAGGGAGAGAATGAGTGAAGGGTGTGTAGGGGGAGAGAAGAACGCGTGCGAAGAAGGAAAAGGGGTGTGGAGTGTGAATGCGGTTAAAACTAAGAGTGTGATTGTGGGGGGTGAGTCGCATGAAAGTAGAAATTGGATGTTAGCGCGAATTTGGGTTCAACTAGAAAAGGGAAAGGATTGGGCAGGAGTAAGTCAACGAGGGCTAGGAGGGAGAGTTCAAATGCCATGATGCGTCTATAAATAGAGTTCGGGGTTTAGTTGTTTTATCAGGAGACCTTACTTATAAACAATGAGGCAAATATATTGAAGGGTAGAATTAAAGAAATAGTAAGATTAAAAATTAAAAATTGAAAGATTAAAAAAGTAAAAAAGTAAAATAAGAATAGAATTAAAATTAAAGATAAAAATAAAAATAAGAAAAATAAAAAATGAAAAAGAGATAATAATGGACTTTTCGACACCGGACTTTTTAGCAATCGGACATTTGCTTGCATTCGGGCAGAATTTTGCCCTGTGTTTCTTCCCCCTACAACTTTTATTTTATTTTTTCAAATTTTAAATCTTGGCCTTAGCCAACTTATCTATCCCAGCGACTTCCTCTGATGATAAGATTTTGATCTTTGAAAAGCCTGGCTTAAGGAAAATTTAACTTGAATCAATTGCCTTTTTTGCGGAATATACCTTGCTCTGAGCAATTGAATTGAATTATGATTTGACTTTTGCTTCTCTAATTCCTTTCCATTCTTCTTCATTCTACCTGCTCTATCCTGGATATTGAGCTATATACTCTTCACAATAGGTTTCACTTTTCCTAAAAGTTCGCTTTTAGTACACCACTTTATATATATATATATATATATATATATATATATATATATATATATATATATATATATAAGAGAAGTGGGGTCTGATCAACTCTGCTGGGAGGCCATAAGATAAAATACTGTTTTGTTTGTAAATTCCCGAAACAGTTTTTCATGGTAAACAATAGATGCCCACTTAAATAATGTTAAGACTAGCGTAAATTCTTTGAAGCAAACTAATATAGTGACTGTAGAAAGTAAATTGACCTACAAGAAAAGTAATTTTCCACCGAAGGACTTGGGACTAAAAGTTTTGTTTTTTCCATATTGTTTCAATGGTTGAAAAACTTCCAAGACATATATATATATATATATATATATATATATATATATATATATATATATATATATATATATATATATATATATAATTACATACATTGACTAAAATACTAGAAGCAATATTTATTAAAAAAACAATATTAAGTAATTAACTTTTTAATTCCTGTACGAATATATTAAACGTATTCTATAATTAAAAATAATAAATAAATATACAAAATATAAGTGAATGAATAAATAAATAAAAATAAATAAATGAAATAGAATAAAATATAAATCAATGAAATGATATAACCAAACAACATTATTAAATACACAAATAAAAAATACGCAATAGACTCAACCACACTACTTTATTTTTATTCTCCCTCCCTCTTCACATGCCAAACCTTACGAGTAAATTATGAAGATCACAACAAGCTTCGAAACAAAATACCCCTGATGACTGTTTAGTGTTCCATAGCGAGCACAAAAACATGCATCCACTTTTTAGCTGATTTACATTTGGTTGATCACGTATCATATATGTTGAATATAATTTATTTTTATATTCTAAATTTCCAGAAAAGATTCCTGGAGTAGGGAAATTGCCCATGTTTTGAGCATTAAGTAAAACTGATCTATTTTTCTATGGTATCCTAAATATATTTTCCATATATTTGTACCTTTATAGATAACGCACCGCGTTTCTGTGACATCGCGTCGTCAGCTTTCGGGCAGGTTTCGGAAGCGCCCGAGCGTTAGTAAGGCGACAACTGCCTAACGATTAATGAAAGACTGGCAGACGATAAATTCAAACGAAAAAAATCAAAGTAAAATACATATATCAAAAAGAACGAACAAGCCATAGCTTAACACTGTTATTAAAAGATGTTAATTTTATTTATTTTGTGAAAGGAACCATTGTTAATCAAATGTTTTTAAATAAAATGTTTTTTGTGCATCGAATAGTTTAAACAATTATACATTTTTATATAGCAAACAACGAAACCATTGTTTTTTTTAAAACCAATCTTTTGTTTTTTAATGTTTTTTTTCTTTTTTAACATTTGCCTATTTAAGGGTATGATCTGTAAACGTCTGGCAGGCCTGAACAGACACATCCGCGCCTCTCACTGGGAACCTTTAGACTAATATCACATCAATACGTCAAAAGTGATCATATTCGAAATCGAATATACAACCACCATATATATATATATATATATATATATATATATATATATATATATATGAAGAGTTCGAATACAACACGCGAAATCACGAAACTGTCCCTACAAAAAGTGTTGCATTTCCACACTCGACGACACCCCAACACTATGTGTTTCATAATATGATACCGAAATAATTACTTTTTGATTTCAATTAAAATCAGCTTTCGGTCGAAGTATGAATTGAATATATTCGTGTTTTTATTGTTTAACGTCTCAAATTAAACGAATTGGATTATCGTGTTTTGCGTTCGAACTCTTCATATATATATATATATATATATACATATATATATATATGCATAAATGTATATATGTGTGTGTACAAGTAAAACTCCTAAACTAATAAACATATCATATATTATAAAACTATTGTAACTATAGCATATACATATATTTGTAAATGTTAAAATTTTTTGGGGTACATATATACAAAGGTTTTCCTTAATTCATTTTATTTATTAAGCGATCATTATGAATTTTTGAATATATATTCTCGTCCACCAGCTGAGTGGCATAGACACATTATTTTATTTGTAAACTTCACCATTTTGTAGGATGCCTGAAAAAGACTTTTCAAATAAGTTGGATATAAAAAAACTGACAAATAAATGCATTGCTCTACATCAAACTTTGACATATATTGGGTAATGCATTTTTAAACGAATCGGTGCAGTGCCTCAGCGTCAAATCCGAAACTATTAAACTTATCATTAGGAATAATGGTATATGTATTCTAAATAACAGGGTGGTCAGCGAAACCGTACTATAACTCCAAAGAAATAATTTCAGCAGAGAACAAAGAATACATCTATACAAGTGAGTGGGATAAGTTAAAGTGCACGTAACATTGGGTAACTTTCAGACCCTAACAGAGACATCAAACGGTGAACCATTGTTGGGTTATTTAACCGTTAAGAGTATATATTTCAAAGCCAGCGAGATTTGATTGAAATAAAACTGGTATTATTTGATGCATATGTCGGCTTAATCTCAGACTAATAACCGGGAACTGAATATAGACGATTTCCATCGACTATTAAGATGAATAATGGCGAACATAAGGAAAGCAAACATAAAAAGAACAGATATGATCGATACATAAGTACAAACAGCTATCGATTAAATGGACAGTATCAGAAGAAAATAACTAAATGCGCAAACGAGTAACGCCAGCAACAATTACCCGAGTCAACATCACTACAAAACTAAGTGGCCAGATAAAACAAATATAACATTGGTTTCACAAATTCTGACATGATCCCAATGAATTCATGTTAGTGTGTTCTGCTAGCTCGCTGTCGCTTCGCAAACTCGCTACTTGAAATACTTGAAATATTAAAAACATTTTTTTCATATAAACATGCTCCTTCTGATTCTTAAAAAAGAAAAAAGTTATATTTTTCATTATTATTGAACCATGTAAGAAAACGGTGTGTTGCTCCTGCTGTTTATTCAAGAATTGATAAAAGTCAACCTTACTTTAGTTTTTAGATCAGCCACTAAACCAGTTCCGGTTGAATTTTTTGTCAGCCTGTCTTGTAACTCATTCCTTCTTTATTAGACTCTTAAAGGGCTTACGTTCTGGCTATCTTGTTTTAAGTCCATGGCATTGAACACTGGAGGAGGGGTCTCTTTCAGGCTTGGTTTGTCTGAAAGTCGGTCTAGCTCTCTCTCTCTCTCTCTCTCTCTCTCTCTCTCCCTTTTTTATTATTATAATTACTTCCTTACATCAAGTCGCTTCATGCCTTGTCTGGAGCGACTTCTGTGAAAAAAAAAACACATAACAAAATCTTTCTCCTTTATTCCTATAAATAGATAAACATTAACATTCAAGTAATTCCGAAACAAATTTATTTTTCTTTTAAATTTTACCGTAAAGAAAAGAACACGGAAAAAGAAATCGATTTGACTTTTCACTTGCAATTTTGAAATAGATCGCAACATCAAAAGACAAGTCAGCCCCTCTAAAAAAAGAACATTTGAACACAAATGCTAAATATTTGTCCAGGAAAATGTAAATTGTGTCAGAAACGTATTATAAACTGACACTATCTACCCAAATAAAGACAATGGTCCCAACATTGATTGGTACCACGAAGAGTGGCCACGTAGGGGGTTAGAGGATACGCAGGCCGAGGCGTTACAATAATAATTAGATAAAATAGAGAGTACCAGAAATCTGGGCCGACTTGCTATCACTCAGTCCCCGGGTAAAGCTATGTTTTTATCAGCAAAAAATCACTATTAACGAGAAATGTGAGAACTCAAAACGAGTAATGGTATAAGGAGTAAATATAATTCTGATATTAATTAAAACATTTCGAACGAATCCCACAATAAAGAACTTGGCATGGCAGAGCGTATACGGTGTAAAATCTCTATTTACCAACCTCCCTAGCAGGAGTGAGTTAGACATAAGCTGAATTTTTAATGTGGAAAAAACAAGGTTAGGGTTTGTTTAGTGTTTCATTAGGGGTGGGTTAAGGTTTGTTTTGGGTTAGGTTAGGGTTGGGGTTTAAACAGTTTTTCTCGTATTGTGTAGAAGTACCGAATGAGTTCTTTTTCACTTACCGAGGACAGAAAGACGATGTGTGCTACCAAAACAGATATTACACTTTGATCCTAACCAGAAGGCTAAAATGGTGAGAGTCAACATTATAATACGATTATTAGTACTGTTATTAATACAGCTATTATTAAATACGTACAGGCCCCCACAGAATCGGGCATAATTGCGCTAAACTCGGCAAGAAACACCTATGCGATCCCAAACGTCTAGTAAGACGATCGGAATCATGAGATTACTATACCATGATATTTATTCGTGTTGAATCGGGATTGGTTTTAATTCTACATGTAATATACTTACACTTTGGATCGTGTTTGTCATTCTTCTTCAAGAAATATTATAGCTACCTTCCCCGAGGAAAGAATCATAAGCAAACTCTTCCTTCCACCCTGACTTATGACATAGAGTACCGTAACACATCCACCATCGAAAGATATATAACACCCGGGATACTATAGGCTATTTTCTTAGCAGCGTTGTTGTTACTCGGATTTTAAGGAACAACGTCTTTTTTACGGATCGCTAGCCAAGATTCACGTAAAAACTACTAGTAAGTAAATGATAATAATAACAATTGACTACGGTGTATGAATACTACGGTAATGCCGATAATAGTAGGAGCACTAGGAACAGCTCCGAAATACTAGGAAAAAACAGCTAGAAGAAATAAGAATAAAAGATATGATTAACATACACATCTCAGTACTAATTAAAGAGTTGTTAGAACCAATAGAGACACCTTTTAAACTTTGTCCATGACAAAAGAGAACAGCACAGTATCCACTATCAAAAGGTATATAACATCCAAGATAAAATAGACAATTTTCTTCCAACTAATCCGAGCAGTTAGGGCGCGGTAGTAATTAGAGAACTGTATAATCTTTAGAACTCTAATTCATAACGTGTTTACCGGGTAACATAGCCTGAACGAGACCGGCGACAATCCCCGGTACGGAAGCAATTCGGGCTGTTCGCAGATGAAAATCGATCGGTTACGAATTAAAAATTAATTTTAAATTATTGTAAATCATCTGTCAGTACATGGACATTTGAGTCCGGGAGTCGGAAATAAGTAATAAGTGATATTGGAAAGTTATCATCTCATTACACAGGAAGGAAGACATTGATAGCACTTACTCGTTTCCAATCTATTAAGGAATATATAAGATAAATACATGAATGTATTAATGTATCTATCTTCAGGCTAGAATCAAAGTGTGTGTATATATATATATATATATATATATATATATATATATATATATATATATATATATATATATATATATAGTAAGCAATGAAAATATATATGGCAATCAAGCTACACAGAGGCTCCCGTGTTTCATCCCCGGGGGGAAACGTCAGGCATTTAGCCCCGGGGATGAAACACGGGAGCCTCTGTGTAGCTTGATTGCCATATATATTTTCATTGCTTACTACCTAGCTCTACTTACGTATCGAGCACTGTTGAAGTAAATACTGAAAACTGATACATAAAAAATTATATCCCCTTATAATATTTTATGTGGATACATGAAGTACTAATATATATATATATATATATATATATATATATATATATATATATATATATATATATATATATATAAACATTTTGGTGAGTCACTCATTCGATTATCAAATGATATTTTATTTTGGACTTCATTCTGATCCTTGCATACGTCGGGTCTCTCACTGTTACTATTCTGAACTCTATGGATTACAACTCAATGCTCATCTTATCTCTGTGTTATCCTGTACGATAATTACATGGACACATTTTATTCTACTACCCAAGTTTCATTAAAGATGGTTTTTGCTCACAACTTTTCATATTCTAAAATTTATATTCACCAGTAATACATCTTTCACTGATTTTCTCCTTGTATGAAAAGACATTATCTTGTAAAAACATGGATTGATGAAGAGAGTGTCTGTTATTTATTTTTATATACTTGATGAATTAATAAATATTGTAATCAATCCAATTTTTTTTCATCATTTATTTTCTCATATATAGAGAGAAATGCATACTTCAATAACAAATATTTATTATATATATATATATATATATATATATATATGGGAAGAGAAGGATGAAGGTAATCCGACGTGATGGGAAAATAAAAAAGGAAAACCAAAAGATGGATGTTTTTTATGTGTACATCAACGTTTCGTCTTTATTTATAAGACTTCATCAGGATGATAATATAGAGAAAAATGTCATGCAAGTAACACTACATGTAGGGTTGACATATTGGGAGGGAAAAAAAATAAAATAATGGCCACTACTGGGTGGACGTCCGTACTTCATTTTTATTCTCCACCAAGTACGGACGTCTACCCAGTAGTGGCCATTATTTTTTTATTTTTTTTCCTCCCAATATGTCAACCCTTCATGTAGTTGTACTTGCATGACATTTTTCTCTATATTATCATCCTGATGAAGTCTTATAAATAAAGACGAAACGTTGATGTACACATAAAACACATCCATCTTTTGGTTTTCTTTTTTCATTTTCCCAATTATATATATATATATATATATATATATATATATATATATATATATATATATATATATATATACAGGGTCGGGCAGATAAATTGGAACTAATTTAAAATGCTAATATCTGTTTTATTTTTGATCATATGATTACGGTTTTTTTTACTAAGGATCCTTAAACACTTTATTGCAAGATAGCATAATTATATTTACTCAAATTTGTTTTAATATGGCGGAATTAGCACAAAGAATAACTATATGCGAAATGAGACGCGCCGGGAGCACTGGCTATGCAAAAACGACAGTCTATCGGGTTGTGGCTAATTTCGATGTCGAGTGTAAGGTTGAGAGAAGTCAGCACAGTACTCGTAGTGATCGAAAGCGTACAAACACTTTCCTGGTGGGGCTAAAACGGTCGATAAAGGCAGACCCAAGTCAGTCGATGTCGAAACTGGCAAAAAAGCGCAATGTGAGTCGCAGAACTATCAGCAGAGCAATCAACGAAGACCTTGGGATGAAGTCCTACGTTAGGAGACGCCATAATCTCCTCACGGCCCGTTCAAAAGCTATCAGAGTTGAAAGATTCCCCAAGCTTATCAACCATCTGAAACACAAAGGAGGACATGTGCGCATTTTTATTGATGAGAAAAAGTTCATCGTGGATGAGGTTCCAAATCGCCAGAACACTCGAGTTATTGCCCGTGACCCTTCGGAAGTTCCCCCTGTGATGCAGAGCAAAAATCCTGCTTCTGTGATGGTTTTTGCAGCTGTGGCAAGTGATGGAAAGGTGAAGCCTCCTCATTCCATCGAAGCGGGTCTTAAAATCAACACAGCGGAGTATTTGAACATTCTTAATAATGTTTTATTGCCTTGGATCCGTAGAAACTACAACCCTACGAAAGTCATGCTCATCCAAGACTCGGCACCAGTGCATGGATACAGGAAAGTCCAAGATTTCATGAAGGAGAATCTTCCCTTGTTTGTTCCGAAGGATATTTGGCCCAGCAGCTCTCCAGATCTAAATGTTTGCGACTATTATCTATTCGGCGTCGTCGAGGGACAGACTAATGTCAATCCACACCCAAATACAAACTCATCGAAGACAGCCATTCAACGAGCATTTCGCAATCTCGATCCCAATAAAATAAAGAGGAGCTGTTCACGGTTTTGTCAAAGAATCTCCAAAATAATTGATGCAAAAAGTGCTCATATTGAATAATTTTGTTCAATAGACTGTAATAATTAAATAAATAAATGTTAAAATGATATTTTTCCATATTTAATCCTTTAAATTATGAATTTTGTAAAAATAAAAAAAAGTACCAATTTAGCTGCCCGACCCTGTATATATATATATATAAACTTCGATTTATATTTTAATAACCATGTTTTGTAAAAAAAAATATTAATTTTTATTTTTTTCTACATTTTCCAAAAATATAATATTCTGGTTAGATGAAAAAAGTGTTTATTTAAGTGTATTTTACTCAATTTGATATCCGAACCCCGGAGAACATTCATCTGTGAACATCCATTTCATTTTTTTTATTAAAGAGAGCAGGAGCAGCTCAATTCTATAGCGTCGGAGGGTACTTCAGCAAGTATATTAATAAATAGACTTAATAATATCCGAAAAACCGTTGAATAATTGGCGAATTACTTTCACCTGCCCACGTGTGAGAAATGGCATTAGATTATCTAGGACAAATCAAATTATTACAACATTATTACATAAGTAACCGGCGCGCGAATCTTAATTGCATCAGGATTTCGTATTGGCACAAGGCCAAAAGTATAGAGGTCGGCGGAGGTAAAAAGTAAGTCTTTATTGAATGAAGTTATTTAGTGTCTATCAACACCGGAAAGCTACCAATCATATAACGAGGAGAGTACTAAGATGAATGAGTAAATCTAACTGAGAACCAATAACTTACAAATAAACACGTAAGAATTGCGATAATATTAATTCTCTATTTACTGCCCTAGTCTCTATCACTCGTTCATTTTTTCATTATTTTGTTTTTTTATATTTCGTTTTTTGCTGCCATGAAATAAATATCATATGCATATTACATGGTACCGATATACTTGCGAAGTTAATATTAGACACTTGTTTAAGTGCAGGATGAGCTTGAGCCAAATATGAAGAGTATTGATTTACTCCTCTCTAGGAGTTAGGCACAAGGTCAGTTTTTATCTTACTCCCACAAGTAAGATGTGAACAAAGGTCGGGTCGGGAAAGTGGGGTTTAAAAATTGTCTGGGCAGCCCCATCGGTATTCCCCGGTAGGGGCGCCTCAGACAGTAAGCAATAAACTTACTCCTCCCCAAAGAGGGGAGGCGAAGCCTGGGAGGGTGGACCTCCTAGAACTGCACAGGACAGATCCATAGACTGGCGTAAATCAAGCCCCGAAGGCCAAGACAATGCCAGTCTATGGGGTGCAGTATCCATCGGAACAGATACTACGCTTTGATCTTAGCCAAAAGGCCAAAGTAGATAGTTTATTGGTAACGAACGGAATTAAAGCCGGTTGCTTTCAATAGTTTAGTAGTCTTATGTCTATTATTATACGAAATTTGATTTAATCAATGTGTATTTTCTTTAAGGGCTTTAAGTATATAACTTTAATAACACAAAAAAATGATAAACTACAATTTAGTACTGGGGTTGAGTTCTGTTCAAAACAAATATATTTATAATTTAGTAAATAACACAGAGATATTCATCAGCAATCGATGTAATTTTCTCCCCCCCCCGTCTCAGTTCATGTTGATTCAACCACTCTTAAATATTTATTAATGGCTTGATGTGAGTTTAGAGAAAGAGTGGGTCTATTTTTTAACCATGTCAATCTGATTTACATATGTGTGTTTGTACACATATAACCTATGTGCATCAGATGGCAACATCATAAGTGTTGTGAAGTTGTCCAACAGTAAATAATAAATAAAGGAAGTCAAGTCGAGAGTTGGTTTAACAAGTATATTAACAAAGTAAGAAAGTGACTAGCACTTGGCTAGACAGTTACAAGACTGTCCATTGTCTTCTCTGTGTCTCTAGTGACTCGCACTATTTATAGTGACCACCGGTGTAGTTTCTCCTGTGTAAGAACGGCCGGTGTAACAATAGGTATATTTACTTCTATAATATACATTTTGTACATGTAGAAGTAAATAGACCCAGTGTTGATAGTTATCCGAGACGAATGCCTTAACAGATATGTCAAAGTTTATAGAATTTTCGATGGAATCCAAAGTAGAATAAATCGTGGTAGTGGTTGTGAACCTACGGGTCACATGTACATACACTATATATATATATATATATATATATATATATATATATATATATATATATATGTTACAATTCTGTAGGGCCCCATTATGCAAGGCACAGTAGGTTAACTAGTATCAAATAGCTAATTTTGTTATTGAAAAATAAGTTTTGTTTCTGGACTCAGAAGTGAGTTCAGAGAAGTGTTTGATCCAAGAATAGTCATAATAAATTTAGACACCTGACGTGACCTTTGAGTCAGAGATCAGAGTGAGTCGTTTTTGTCCCCATCTCGAGCGTGGGAATGATGATTACGTCACCACAGAGAACAAGAACTTAGCTTTTTAGAATCAGTCTGAGCTTAGAGGCGATACCGTTCAGACCGGGTGCGAGCATGTAGCCGGTAAACTGGTAAGGCCCCGTTCTGGGAGGGCAGAAGATATCCCAAAAGGAACCGGAAAATAGCCGGGGCATGAGAGAGTCGAAGCCGGAATCCCCCTGACAGCAAACGAACCAGAAAGAAATAAGAAGCTTGTGTGAGAATAAAGAAATTTGTGTGAAATATCCCTTCAAAAATTCGTGTCTCGTGTATTCATTCTGTCTGAGACAGACCTCTTCCTTCGATCAAGACGACACAGCCAGCGAAGACTAGACGAATCACAGGCCAAAGAAGAGAACAGAAGATAAGGTAAACCTTGAGATTTATTTGAGAACTTTTTAGAGACTTTAAGATACGTATAAATGAACAGAGGCCGTAATTTAAAAAGGCTTGAGATGCCGTGAACAGATTCGTGGTTTTAAAAAGGCCTGAAGGGCCGTAAATTGATACGTGAAGATTTAAGACTGTGGTTACAAAATGATATGAGTAGACATGTAGCGTGTATCGTTACATATATATATACATAAATATATATATATATATATATATATATATATATATACATAAATATATATATATATATATATATATATATATATATATATATATAAATTCTTTGTAGAATGGTAGGAAAAATCCCAGCAGAGTGCTCGATTAATTAAGAATCAAAGTTAAAAATTAAGAGCATAATATTTATTTATTCTGGTACAGAAAAATTAGTACAACATTCGTACCGTCGGTTTCAAGCACGGAAGGTCTTACCCATCCGGCTCTCTTCAGCTTCTGTTGTCATCTGTTTTGGAAATGTGAGGTCACATGACACTCTTGTTGGGACGCGTTATTTGCTCAGTGTGTTGTGTGTGTTTGTTTAAATTTGAATTTAGTGTAATAAGACCGTTAAGATTTAAAACACGGGAGAAGAAAGAGAATTCAAGATTAAAGGGAATAAAAAAGGGGGGTAAAAAATAAAAAGATATATATGAAAAAATATATATATATATATATAAATAAATATAAAAAAACATATATATATAAAAACATTTCAATACTAAGAATAAAAGAATAAAAAGAAGAAAAAAAAGGGGGTTAAAAAATATATATAGAGAGAATAAAATGTAGAGAATAAAAAAGAGCGAGAGAGAAAGAAAGAATAAAAATAGAAAGAATAAAAAGAATAAAAATATAATAAATAAAAGTAAAACTATAAATAGAAATAAAAATAAATTAAAAATAAATTTAAAGGTTAAAAATAATAATAATAATAATAAAAAATAAAATTAAAAATTAAAAATTAAAAATTAAAAATTAAAGATTAAAAACAAAAAACAAAAAATTTAAAAATAAAGAAAGGGTTTCTCTGAAATTCCCGTGAGCCAAATTATGAATTTGTATCATTAGCCGTTATATTTTTGAAGGTATGCGTTCTGAAAAACCGTTGATGTGTAAGAATCATTTCCCCAGATTGGAGTGATTTAATGAAGAAATTCGAACTAAGGGAGGTAACTAAGATGGAAATATGAAATATTTGAGTTTGTTAAAATGGGTTTGTAGATTAATCTAGTGGTTGATAAAAAATAAATATTTTTGCATTTTGGTGAAAGTCGAAGTTTTTGCTCTTGGAATTTATGTGGATATAGTTTGTTTAAATGGATTTGTAGAGTAATCTAGTAACTGATAATTAAATTAAATATTTTTGTATTTTTGTGAAGGTCGGAGTTTTTGCTCTTGAAGTTTAAGTAGATATAGGTTGATGAGGTATTTGTTCGTATTAGTAGAGGGGGGGGGTAGTTAGACATTATGTGAATCAGTCAGACCAGTTTATAAGCAATGCTTGTCTCTTGTGGACACATCCCCTGAATATTTCATCGCGGACATTTAAACAGGCTGTATTCGGATCGATGATGGCTTTTGAAATGTGGTATTTTTCAGCGTCACATAGAGGACATCTGTTTATGGCTGGAGAGAAGGATGGTTTTCTCTCAATTATTTTCCATTTGATGGTGAAGGGTGTGTTTTCTTCTTTAAGCTGCCATATTCGGGTCGCGAGTGCCGTATTAGCCTTGTTTTTGTATCTGAAGGAGTTTCTGTGTGCATATAGCCTTTGTTTGAAGTTTCCCTTCGTCATCCCAATATATTTTTCTGCATTACTGGTATCCTGGTCTGTGACGGTTGCTACATAAATGATTGAATTGATTTTGCAACCGGGGGCAGTTGTTTTTGTCTTGGCATGAGCAGCCTGCGTTTGTAATTGTTTTGGGTTCTGCAGAGATAATTTTTCTTATTGAAGGGGCAGTGGAATAGCTGACCTTAACAGAATTTCTGTTAAAAAGTTTGTGTAATTCATTTGTGGGTGGGAAGTGTTTGTCGAGCAACTTGAGGAAAAGTTGGCCTACCTTTGTTTTGGTATTGGTCGAATAGGGTGGGGAAAACCAGATCACCGATCTCCTTCGACTTTCACCAAAATGCAAAAATATTTATTTTTTATCAACCACTAGATTAATCTACAAACCCATTTTAACAAACTCAAATATTTCATATTTCCATCTTAGTTACCTCCCTTAGTTCGAATTTCTTCATTAAATCACTCCAATCTGGGGAAATGATTCTTACACATCAACGGTTTTTCAGAACGCATACCTTCAAAAATATAACGGCTAATGATACAAATTCATAATTTGGCTCACGGGAATTTCAGAGAAACCCTTTCTTTATTTTTATAATTTTTTGTTTTTTGTTTTTAATCTTTAATTTTTAATTTTTAATTTTTAATTTTTAATTTTATTTTTTATTATTATTATTATTATTTTTAACCTTTAAATTTATTTTTAATTTATTTTTATTTCTATTTATAGTTTTACTTTTATTTATTATATTTTTATTCTTTTTATTCTTTCTATTTTTATTCTTTCTTTCTCTCTCGCTCTTTTTTATTCTCTACATTTTATTCTCTCTATATATATTTTTTAACCCCCTTTTTTTTCTTCTTTTTATTCTTTTATTCTTAGTATTGAAATATTTTTATATATATATGTTTTTTTATATTTATTTATATATATATATATATTTTTTCATATATATCTTTTTATTTTTTACCCCCCTTTTTTATTCCCTTTAATCTTGAATTCTCTTTCTTCTCCCGTGTTTTAAATCTTAACGGTCTTATTACACTAAATTCAAATTTAAACAAACACACACAACACACTGAGCAAATAACGCGTCCCAACAAGAGTGTCATGTGACCTCACATTTCCAAAACAGATGACAACAGAAGCTGAAGAGAGCCGGATGGGTAAGACCTTCCGTGCTTGAAACCGACGGTACGAATGTTGTACTAATTTTTCTGTACCAGAATATATATATATATATATATATATATATATATATATATATATATATATATATATATATATATATATATATATATGCTACTTTTGACAAGAGTGTATATCAAGTTTTTAAATTAAATAAATAAATAATTTATTTTAAAAAACATAAATTAAATTGCGTTGTCCACGTTTTCAAGATATTTTAAAAAAAATATTCTCCTTATTAATTCCATTTCACGTACGCTTCGATGTGTGACTTATCAAACTACCTTATTAACGTAACCGCGTGCTACATACAGAGGGATATAAACATTAATCATCGATAACATCAAGACGAAGTTAAACTTGACTGCGATATATATGTCTCAATCAAGAAGGAATTAAACGAAAAAAGAAGAGGAAAAACATATGCTTATACTTTTGACAAGGGTGTATATTACCGGAAGTACTCAAGTTTTTAAGATAAATAAATAATTTATTTTAAAAAAACATGAATAAATTGCGTTGTCCAGGTTTTCAAAATATTTTTTTAAAATATTCTCCTTATTAATGTCATTTCACCGACGCTTCTATGTGTGACTTTTCAAACTATATATATATATATATATATATATGAAAATAATATTTATTAATAAATAATTGTTAATTATATATATACATGTGTATATAAATAATTGTTAATTATATATATATATATATATATATATAAAGAGGTGTACTAAGAAAATCTTGGATAGAATTATCCCTACTTTGAAAGAAAAAATTCGTTACACTCTTTGGCAATCCTCTGATGAGGTTACTACCTGGTTCCTTAACCTCATTGATAAGTCTAAACCTAACTTGAATTTCATAACTTTCGACATTAATAATTATTACCAATCCATTTCCCCTATCTTACTTAACAAAGCATTAATCTTCGCCAAAAATAATTCTGACATTACTGACATAGAGATTAAACTAATAATATTAGCCAGAAGATCCCTACTAGAATTTGATAATAAGCTTTGGACTAGGAAGGACACCCCCAATAACTTTGACATTACCATGGGGGCCTCAGACTCTGCCCAGGTCACTGACCTGGTAGGTTTGTACTTGATGAGAGAATTGGGGTTTAATTTTGGACACTTACAGGGTGGGTTGTATAGGGACGATGCCCTGTTTGTATCTGGGGAGAGATCGAGACAATATAACAACACTATCAAAAACCTGCATAACTTCTTTAAAAACTTTGGTTTGACCATTACGTTGGAACCTGAGAAAAGAATATCCAACTTTCTTGACCTTACATTAGATCTTAACTCGGGAACCTTCAGCCCATACCATAAACCTAACTTAACCCTTTTCTACGTACATAGCCTATCTAACCACCCTAAATCCATCATAAACTCAATTGTCCCCTCAGTATCTAATAGAATCTCTAAGCTATCTGCGAATAAATCTATCTTCGATCAAAATTCTAGCTTTTACAATAATGCTTTGCTTAACTCAGGCTACAATCACAAAATTAAATATAACTGCAACCCCCTTACTCAAGTTAACAAATCTTCAGGCATTATTACTCACAACATGACCACACACAGAAATAAAAAGTTTAACTCATCAACACCTAAGATAATCAAAACACACTCTAATAAGCCCATAGGAACTAAAGATATTGATAATCGGGTAGACCCACATTCGCATAAACAAAGAAAAAAACTTAGAAGAAAGAATAACATTTGGTTTAATCCGCCTTTCAGCAGTAATGTTAAAACCAATATACCTAAAGAATTTTTCCAAATCTTAGACAGATCTTTTAAGCATCCCCACAGATATAGCACTATCCTTAACAAAAATTCTATTAAAATATCATACTCTACGATGCCCAATATTGAACAAACTATCATAACCTCTAACAATAGGAAAATCAAACATATCCAACAGCAACCACCCACCACATCCCTCACCACTTGTAACTGCCGTAAACCTAGAGATTGTCCCCTTAACAACAACTGTGTACAGAAGGACATAATATACGCTTGTACTGTTAAACAATTTCCTCGCTCCATCAATGTTGTGAGTAATCACAGCTCCCACACTCCACCCGAACTCCGGATCTCCCCGCAACCCCAATCCGCTTCTACTCTAAACTCCCGCTTATACAGCCATACCTCTGACCAAGCACCCCCAATAATAAATAGTGCTCATGGGCCAACTCACATTTCCCCCATATCCGCTCCACCCCACTTCTCCAATCAACTTTCCTCGCATAACTTGGATCTCCAAACCCAGATCTCTTCTAATACCATTAGTAATCTCAATGCAACTATAGCACCACCCTTCAAGATACACACATATATTGGGGCGTCCTCTTTCCCCATAAAGACCCGGATCTCAAACCATATATATTCCTTTAAAAATAGCAGCGATAACAGCACAGGCACTTCACTTTCCAATCTAATTAGAAACCTCAATCTCAAAAATACTCCCTATTCACTTCACTGGTCAATACTTAAAAAGTCCAAATCATATACCCCTGGAGCATCCCATTGCCAACTTTGTACTCTGGAAACCTTTATGATAGCTACTGCTACTAAATCTAAAAATATTATTAATTCTAAGAATGAACTTATCTCCAGTTGCAGGCATAAACGTAAATTCAGGTATAGCAACCATAATAATCCCCCTGACACCCCTCCCCCATTTGATTAAATACCCTCCCTTCATCTCGGATTTTCCCTCCTTACATCTCGAAACCCCTTTATGATAGTTCTAATTCCTGTTGTTCTTTAATCTCTACTTATATCTCCCTCATCCCTTTAACCTTCTCTTAACTTAATAAAATTACCCATAAACTTCGTTAGCTTCGCATTTCCCTTAGTTTTAACACCTTTCTTCCATTACCCCCTAAATCTTTCCACTTAACCCCCTTAACTGTATAACTTTATTTGGCTTCCCATTTTCTTTCCCGTTTAACTTCTTTTAATGCATTCGTCCGCTTCCCTTCAACACTTCCATTCTTCATTCTTTTCCCTTTCAACGTGATAACTAACCCATTCTATTCATATTATCCTAGCCCTTTCATTTACTTGTTGATTAGCCTTATCTACTCATTATCCCATTTACACACCTCGATTTCGAACTCCTTACTGCTTCCACTGTGCACTCTAATTATTCTTCCCCTCCTGTTTTTAATTCTTCTCACTTTTTTAATAGCCTCAATTATTTCCCCCCTTGTTTTACCTCGCCCTTCGCATATTCTCTCTCAAACTACTCTACCCCCTTCCCGCCCTAGCTCTACATCTTTTAACCCCTATAGTATTTACTTGTAACTGCGATCTCCACTCTCCTTCTGGCTTAATCCTTTGTCACTTTTTTAACCTTGTATATCTCTTACTTCTTCCAGCCTTCACTAACCTATTTTAACAATTTTCTTAATTAACATCCATATAAATTTTTTTAAATAAAATTTCAAAGTTTATATTTTCCCATATCTATTTGAACTAGCATCCCGTAACTGCTTATTTACTAACCCATCATCTTTTCCACCTTGGAGACTCCCATTCCAGATATCCTCTCTAGGTCTTGTTTTTTAATCTTAGTCTTATTTTAATTTTCATTCTTGAGCTCCAATCTTATCGACTTTTCCCTCATTCTATTATTAGTATCTTATTTTTAATTTTTTTAATTTTTTAATTTTTTATTTTTTTATATCTTTCGGTCAATCCTCAATTTTCCCTGCGAGCTTAAGACTAATCTTATCTATTTTTCATTCTTTATTCTTCTATTTTCTTATTTCTACTTTTTATACTATTTTTATCTCTATTTTTTATCTTTACTCTTTTAATCTTTAACTCATTCTCCTAGTCCTACCCTTCATATATATTTAGCCTCATTGTTTTTTTCTAAGGTCATTTGATTAAACTTCTAAACCCCCGAACTCTGTTCTTATACATATTCTGATATTTTAACCCCTTATCCTAACATTTGTTAACTTACCCCCACTCCTTTCTTCCCCTTTTCTAGTTGAATCCTAATTTCAACTTTGTTTCACCCCCCCACTTTCACACTCTTAGTTTTATCCGCATTCCTTCACCGCATCGCTCCCTTTCTCCTCCCCCCTCTCTTTCCTCGTACCCGTCCCTTTCTCCTCCTACATACCACTTACCCGTTTCCTCCCTTGCCCTCTGGTCACATATTATACTCTCCTTTTCACTGTCTTTGCTTTTCTTCATTTATAGCCGGCTTTCTCAACTGGGCAGACTTTAAATATTCTCACTGCCCCTTTTTCCACTTTAAAACACTTTCCATTTGTCATCTCTGCCCGGGAAGTCTCTTTAATGGCGAATATTTTACATCTTTATCTCCTCTGACGCCTGCCTGCATCTTCGAATGTACCTCTTATTGGACTTTTTACCCTTCCTGGATTTTCTATTTTCGCCGTACCTGAAGTTGGCTTCTTGGAATTTAACTTTGAAACCTCTCTCATTACTTCTCGTGCCTCTAACGACCGACCTATCTACATAATATCCTCTCCATTGGACCCTTCGACACCGGACCTTTTGGCAATCGGACATTTGCTTGCACCCTGGCACAGTTTTGCCCTACGTTTCCTTCCCTACAACTTTTATTTTTTTCATTTTTTCAAATTTTAAATCTTGGCCATTGCCAACTTATCTATCCCAGCGACTTCCTCTGATGATAAGATTTTGATCTTTGAAAAGCCTGGCTTAAGGAAAATTTAACTTGAATAAATTGCCTTTTTTGCGGAATGTACCTTGCTTTGAACTTTTGAATTGAATTTTGATTTGGCTTTTGCTTTCTCTAATTCCTTTCCACTCTCCTTCATATATATATATATATATATATGTAAATATATATATATACGTATATATAATATACATATGTATCTATACAAACATTATTAGCTACATATGTGCATACATGTTTCAGCAACGATCTCTCTCAAGAACCAGCTTGCTCAGACCTTTAGAGAAAAATGCATAGTATGACATTTGACGGGTCACCGTCAAATTTTATTTTTGGAACTGTTTTTACTTCAGGAGTCGCCTAGGATTTTAGATGAATTGTAAAGATATTACCTGAACAGTAAAGATTTATCTACGTCTCTAGAATATGTAACGTATAGTTTTTAAATGAATATATATATATATATATATATATACATATATATATATATATATATATATACATATATATATATATATACATATATATATATATACATATATATATATATATATATTTATAAAGAAAATGGTAATTTGCTTGAAGCAATTCGGAATTCGCACCTCCATATGTACTTATATATATATATATATATATATATATATATATATATATATATATATATATATATATAAAGTAAGGAAATCAACATCTTTGAAGTACGGATTAGAATGTATGAAAGTGAAATATTTAGAAAATCAAACAATTGTGCAATTTTAAATGAAAAATTACTTTTTTATTCGCGAATTCTCGTTGTAATACACCTTTGTAAGGCGAGACTGTTTTATAGGGTTTTTTTTCGTTTTTTTTCCTCATATTGGTGGTATTAACCCTGAGGGGCCGAATATACGTCAAGTTCTTACGACGTTATATGTTTAGTCCTGGCGATGTTTTGCGCAGATTGGCGCTTTTTTAAAGTAAGGAAACAACATCTTTGAAGAACGGATTAGAATGTATTAAAGAGAAATATTTTGAAAATCAAACAATCGTGCAATTTTACGTATCGAGCACTGTTGAAATAAATATTGAAAATTGATACATAAAAAATTATATCTCCTTATAAAATTTGATGTGGATACATGAAATACTAATATATATATATATATATATATATATATATATGTCAGTATAATACAAAATTTACGACATAATGTATATTTTGTAACCATGCTTAAAAAGTAAGACTTAACAATATATCTTTATATGTCCACATGATTAAATAGATCCAATACATCAATGCGGTTTGTCACTTGTTTTGCATTCCATTATTACAGAACAAATGTTGTATCATGATTTTTATTGGAATTGATAAAATATACGTTAGTCAAGTTTTGCTTTTATTTCATAGTGATAATTAAGAGTTTCTGAACCATGTGTACATACAGAAAAATAGTGTTGAGTGTTGATTTTCGGAGCATGATTATTAAATATAAATTATGTCCTAAATTTTGTTTTCTATAGAATTAAAATAGTGCGCTCTGTTTAACATAATGTGTTAACCAGTGAGCTTACTTTTATCTGCAGTATTTAATATGTTCTGGTTCTCCATGTTATCTATTTAATTAATAAATTTGTCCTATGTAATTTCCTTGAAATATAGTAATATTTCCAGTTCTATAACTTAAACCTTTCCTTAAATATACATGTAATATATATATATTTATATGTACCAGATTCAAGGTACAGCAATGGGAACCAAAATGGCACCAACATATGCCACCCTAACACTGGCCTACCCAGAGAAAATCTTGTATGAAAAGATAGAAGAAATATATGGATAGAATATTCAAACTCTCTTCATAAAATCTTGGAAAAGATACCTGGATGATTGTTTTATCCTCTGGGAACCCACATGGGGGGACATCAATAAATTGCACCGCATACTACAAAACCTACACCCCAAGATTGAATTCACCATTGAACACAGTCAAACAGAACTACCCTTCTTAGATGTCTTGATTAAAATTAATAACACTCACATAATCACAGACATCTTCCACGAACCCACAGACACCCAAAAATATCTCCATTTTAGAAGCCATCACTCCAAAAGCTGCCTAAAATCTACACCCTACTCCCTAGCACGCAGGATCTGTACTATAGTCAGTGACAAAGACCTCTGGATTGTCCGACTGGAGGAACTACGGAAAACTTTCAAAAGAAGAGGATACCCGCTACAAATAATACATAAAGGTATAGAACTAGCAGAAAACATTCCATTAGAACAATTACGAATCCCCAAAAAACGAAACAAAGAACAAATATTAGCATACATCTCTACACACAACAAAAACAATCCAGAATTATTCACAGAAATAACAAGAAACCTAACCCTACTCAACCGTAACAACAAACTAAACGACATATTAAAAACAACGAAAATAATAAAAAGCAAACGCCAACCAAAAAACCTCAAACAAATGTTAACCTCATCTAAACTCCACCAACACACAATACAAGGAGTCACAAAATGCAACAAGGAAATATGTGGGGTCTATGACATAATAATGGAGGGGAACTCATACACATTTAAACACCCAACACGAACATTCACAATAAAAAAGACCTTAACTACACCTCCAAGAACGTTGTCTATATGCTAGAATGTACAATATATAATGAAGCTTATATAGGTGCGAAACATTTAATAATAGAGTATCTTTACATAAAAGCTACATTACAATCAAAGAAAACCGTAAATTATTCGTCTCCCAACATGTGCACTCATTCAGCGGAGGAAAATTCAAAATAATGCCAATTTTCCAAAGCCAAGACTACACTTACTTACTAACACAAGAAAAACACTTCATATTAAAATTTAATCCAGCAGTAAACAGATCATAACTCTAACAACACACACTTGGATCAAACTCTATCCACCTCTAGTTAAGTACAAACATAAATAACTATTTATAGTTATCTATAGACTGGAACATCTTATTTAAGGAAGATAATCTTAGTACATAACTTCTTATTACGAACTACTACACAGCTATGAGTCAAATAGCAACTTGTGTTAAATGAATCGTTTACAATAGAGATTAGATTTACACATAAAATACCGGACTATGAAATCGGCCAAACAAAGTTCGAATCAAGTTGGACCGTTTGCATTAACTTATCTTTTATAAGTATGTGTGTATATGTATGTATGTATGTATGTATGTATATGTATATATGTGTGTGTGTGTATGTGTGTATATATATATGTATTTCAACCTTTATCTACCCCTCTGTCACTATATAACCACACGCCTGTATGTGTGTGCGCGCATGGGTGTGTGTGTGCGTATTTATGTGTGTGTGTGTGTGTCGCTTACCTATTTACAAGACTCAAGATTAGACCACACGCACACGGGCGCACACACGCACGCAGGCGCGACATCATTCTTGGAGATGACAAATGCAATAAAAAGTATTAAATTTCAAAAGTAATTTTACACCCTAAGAAGCTGGGATGACCGATAGGTCATGGATGAGTAACACGTACTTGACCAAGAGAAACAGGAAAAATGGCAAATAAAAAATAAAAGATATAAAATTATCACGCACCCGCAGACGCACGCATGCGCAAAAACAATAACAAATTTCCTCAAATGAAACAACATTCTCTCAAATCGAAAGACATTTCTTCAAATGGATTTACATATCTGATGAAAGCGGACCACCGCTTGAAACGCGTTATATAAAATTATAAAATGGCAAAACAACAAAATAATGAATAAATTTTGAAAAAAATATTCTACAAATGTTGGTAGCCTTACTCCTTTATATATATATATATATATATATATATATATATATATATATATATATTAGTATTTCATGTATCCACATAAACTTTTATAAGGAGATATAATTTTTTTCTGTATCAATTTTCAGTATTTACTTCAACAGTACTCGATACGTTAGTAGAGCTAGACAGTAAGCTATAAAAATATATTCATGGCATTTTAGCCTGATAATTCCCCCCGGGGATGAAACGCGGGCGCCTCTGTGTGGCTTTATTGCCATAAATATATTTTCATAGCTTACTATATATATATATATATATATATATATATATATATATATATATATAGTAATCCAGGTAGGAAAAAAATCCACATGGTAAAAATTCAAAGGGAATCAAACCGGGCTTATAAAAGAGCGCTCAATAAAAATATAGAGCTGTATTGTGAATGCTTTTATTCAAACATGTACAAGGTCTGCTACACTGACATGTCGATGTTATCGATCTACAGCTATCAAGAGCTGAGGTCTCATCAGGCAGAAAGTTTTTTATGATCCAACCCGGTCGCTGAATTCCAGGAATATATATATATATATATATATATATATATATATATATATATATATATATATATATATATATATATATATAAACATAGTTTGAGTATTCCTCATGGATTACTGAGTATATACCTGAAGAAGTTCTGAAACAATTGTCGGAAACTACAAACTATGTTTATTTTAATATAAAAAGCTTTGAAAAGTATTGGTTTTGTCTATTTTGTTAATTTATTAATTTATATATATATATATATATATATATATATATATATATATATATATGTATATATATAGTTTATTGAATGTAAGATATATCATAACATTTTTACCACAATCAAGCATAACAGCGCCGCTACCGCACACCATCATAGCTATCGACCGGAAGTCACATATTCGAGTTTCACTCTTGTTTATAATCTTCAGTATTTAAACCCGAGTCGACAAAGTAAAAACTAAACCAGTAAATCCCGACATCACAAACAAACAAAAAAGATTATCAATTCTAACTGTAAATGACCGATTGCAGAAGGTGCCTACTCTTCTGAACCGAGAGGGTAGTCTTCAAACGAGTAAGAATCTAGGCAGATGTCTCACGGCCGGATTTCATATTTACTAGGCCTCTGCCATTCAACGGCAGATCTCAGTTAACACACTGAATATTCAATTGAATATTAGATATAATTACGTAATTGTTTCCACAATCTAAGACAACATCGCCGCCCGCACACACCATGACAGCCATCGACAGGAAACCTTAGATGCGAGTTCCGAACTCCTCTGGGCTTTCCTGTTATATGAATATGACGAGAATATATAGTAACCGAAGATAACTCTCTCTCCGGAGATATTTACCAGATGATTGAGCCTGGAAAAACGCGAAGAACATTATTCATTATTGCAGGCAATCGTTCGTATAAAAGTGTCAGGAAGCGTTTTTCTTGGACAATGACAAAAGACAGGAAGAAACATTTAATATAATTTATCGCCCATCCAAGGCCAGGGAGAGAGAGAGTGAAAAGAGAGATTGGAAGATAGATAGATAGATGGATAAAGAGAGAGAGAGAGAGAGAGAGAGAGAGAGAGAGAGAGAAAGAGTGAGAGAGATAGAGAGAGAGATGTACCGCCCGGTAGTGAATGTCTTTTGCCATTGGGTAATATAATTGTTGTCGAATTTACCGCCATTTGACAAGAACGCGTTCAGTTTTACTGTAGATTAACGCCATCCGTTAAATCATCAGCTAAAAAAAGAGATTCTACTTCTTTAGGCGATTACGTTTGAACACCCTGCAAAACTTGGCGGGAAGAAAAAAAAGCAAGTATTTTAGAATTTAGAGTAGGGGATCAATTTTGCATACTAATTTAGCGTAAAATGGTCAAGGAACAAATTTTTATTTTTCAATGTAAATAAAGCCTGTGCGTCTTTTTTTGGGGGAGGGGGTCTACGTTTTTACAGGATACTGCGTGGTGTTACGATTTAGGATTAGTGTTAAATTAATTTGTTTAACCGCTATAAAAGCTGGAATGTTTCGAAAATGGCGATCATTTTACGTTAGATTTATATACGAAACTGATTCGACATTTCAAATTTTTAAAAAAATCCTCTTTTCGTTTTTTAGAGTATTTAATACGTAATTGCCTAAAAAAAGTATGATCCTATATTGGGGTGGCGGGTACTTAGCGGAACAAAAGTATCGTAAATTCTATTTTCAAATAGTAGACTGACCGCGCACAAGGCCCTTAAAGAGAATTATCTCAACTCGCTATTTCAAAATTAAACAGAGGAGACTAATTTAAATGCTATTCTAAACCTATATACCATATTTATTGTATATATATATATATATATATATATATATATATATATATATATATATATATATATATATATATATGCGTGTGTGTGTACAGAAATGACCAAAATTCAGTATTTTCTCATATATTATTTATTTTAGCAATGTCAGAATTGACGATGATCTTACAATTGGTACGCAACGTGCAATATGCCACAATTAAACGCAATTACATTCTGCTCTTATATATATATAATATTTATAAATAAATATTAAATTAATAAGGACAGGGGGTTTTCTTGAAGCATTGTGTGTAATATGTATACAGAGAAATATTAGAAGGCTATCACAATGCAATAAATGGAAATATGTGGGCGTTGAGCAGTAAGACAAAAGCAAGTGATTTTAATTTATATATTTTTTCAAAAAAATTTAATAATTTTTCAAATCTCAAAAAACGTGCGGAATGGCAATATTGCTTATAACACTTATTACTTATAAGCAATATTGCCATTCCGCACGTTTTTTGAGATTTGAAACACCCACCATTTGACAAAGAGGTCTTCCTCGAAATATATTATGGAACAAGGCCACACACATTAAATTACAGTGTTGAAGTTTTGCCTAATCAAATAAGATTTGCTATATAGGAAAATAAATTATTAAAATTTTTGAAAAAATATAATTAATATTACTTGTTTTTGTCTTACTTCTCAACGCCGACATATTTCCATTTCTTGCATTGTGATAGCCTTCTTATACTTCTCTATATAAATATTAAATTATTAATACCTACAATATACATACATATATATATATATATATATATATATATATATATATATATATATATATGAGAGATAGATAGATAGATAGATAGATAGATAGATAGATAGATAGATAGATAGATAGATAGATAGATAAGTGATCAACGGACGACCAGATCGACTAACATGAGAAATGTGGATGTATTTAAACGAGCTGTCTATAGCGACTGAACAACGGAAATGCAATTTCATACTTAAGCGTGACGGTTCCAAACTATCAAGGCTAAAAACCACTTGAGGATAACGACTAATGAAGTATATGAATTGACAATAAAATGATGGAGAGGATGCAAAATGATGTATGGAATAACAAAAAATTGATTCTTTACGAATATTGTTTATGACAAGCATTTGTTGACATTGGATTTGAAGACGACAATGTTGTAGCCCGCGGGGATGCAATCCTGTGGTAATGTATACCATAGATTTGAAGTTCTTTGAAAGAATCTATGTTCATGAGAATTCCGTTTGAGGTTCGGCACACGGAGGAAAAATGGGAAGCTCTTTTATGGTGAGAGTAGGTAGACGAGTTCTTCCTGTAAATGTCTTACAGGGAGAAAACAGAAATTTGAGCTCAGTCGAGTACCTTCCATAGAAATAACGATATGCACATGCTATTTAAAATTTAAGCGTGACAGACCAAGAGACGGGCGGACCGACAGAGCATCTTACAGAGATGTGTGGACGCAGCTAAAAACGCATTGATATTTCTGACACATCAAAAACGAAACTCGTTAATTTTATCGGTGTAGTTACTGCCGTCGCAAATGTGGAACCTTTTCCTGTAAGACAGAATTATGATCGAACCATTTCCTTGCAGAAATGCGATGATTACGCGAAAGATAATCACTTCCTTCACGTTATGTTTTTCTATTTCTAGCTACATGCTTATTCGCAAGTGTTCAAAATAATAAGCGGGACACACATTCGAACTTGCCGCGGGCGGATTTGTATTAGTCATTTATTATAGTATAGTTATCGATATTACAGCTATAATTACTCGAATCCCTTACTCTGTGTTAATAGTCAGGTGTTGAAACGAGGTCTCTGAAAACTGTTAGGGTTGGGGTTTAGGCTTTAACCACTATGCGTGATCTAGATCGATCGAAATGGTTGATCTTGTTACCACGAAGATACACATATATAAAATATGATTCTGTGATTATTCAAAAAATGTTCAAACTTTTAAATGATAAATAAAAGCGACCGAATGTTTGGATAGAATACTGAATCATGATCGGCGTCAGACACACGTGGGTTAAGTTGAAACAGAAATTTCGGATTTCTTGTTTTGTTTGTAGAATTTTAGTTGTAACGTACGTACATTTACTTAATAGAGTGAAATTAGCGTTGTATTTTTCCGACATTGCCCGGGTTGTTTTTGTTGATGATAGTGATCATGATCATGATCATGATCATGATCATCATGAGGCGAAGACGGAATAGCTGGAACAAACTGGACCTTTGGTCAGAGCCCACGAATATCGTGCTTCAGTATTGTCTGATCTGTACGAAGTCTTCTACGTTAACCGTAGACATTCAGGAGTCCAGGTTTTTACTCCCGACAACAAGAGTAGCATATGAAGTCTTGATATTAAGTGCTCCTAGATTATACTAATGAGACACCACTTTCCGAGGTCGAAAACAACTCTAGGATAAGGGTTAATATTATTGTAAATCGGATTTCGATGTTGAAAATCCATTGAACTAGAGTTAGGTAATGAGTGAATAGAAGCGTACAGATGTTCGTGACGAAACGGGTTAGCGCTCAAATTTCTAATGGGCTCAACCTACTTCCTACTGTTTTTTGTCAAATATTTGCTTCGTTCTTGCACTACTATATCATATTAAGTTGTTCGGAAATAATGACTGATCTCAGAAAAAATTATTCTTGAACAAATTTATCTAGCTTTTCACCTTTCTATTTTTTTTTAGTTGATCGGACACTGTTTTAATACTGGCATTATGTACATTACATATTTCCCTGATCTTTTTATTTGTTTTTGTTTTCAACAATTGCTTTGAGACGATCATTATCACGTGACCATGGGTTTTTTTAAATACTTTTTGCATCTTCAAGGCTTACACAGCCACGATGGAATTTCTGAAACATGATTTGTACTGTATGATCCCTTGTCGGCCCATCTCGATGTAAGCTGTTAATAATGGCGTATTTATGACCTATTCTGAACTCATACAAATAAGGTGTACATATTTCTTGTTATGACATATTCTTTATTAAGTGCTCATATGTATTCTGAAATAAATTATTTGAAACGCATCAATTTATAAACGTGTAAGTCTCAATATAAAATCAAACTTTTTCAAAGTGAACGGAAAAATCTGATTGTATTTTCCGAACACTCTGATTGAGTATCGCTGTCAACAGAGAGGTTACTAGTCTTTTTCCACTCTATAGTTAGTTGCATAGAAAGTGCCCTAGTCAGCTTAAATCTATTGCTTCTCTTTGTAAAACTCTCACGACAAGAACTACTGGCATTACTACAAAGAACTTTCCTATATTTCACTGTATGTCTGACCTAATTTCCATGAACAAAGTTTGTTTCCAAGACCATACTATCTGTGGAACACGTTGTAATGAGACATCGTCTGTGTTGGTTACAACATGGTCATCATAACATCTATTGTCAATATTTTTTTGTCATAGACAGCATCGTCTTTTATCAAATTGTATTTATTCTGTTCATTATTTTCAATACTGTCATAATATCCCCCTTGTGTCTGTACGTGTTGAGCATAGCTGGCGGAATATTATAAAGTGGTGCTAAGTGATCTTAAATGTTATTATATTTCAGTTTAAATACTTCAAATTTAAGAATAAACTTCCATCTAACATATACTTTTAATTTTTTTAAATCCTTTGGAACATAGCCCACACATTCATGTCACGTAACAAATATGGCCAGCACGCGTCGACTAGTTTCGTCTAGTAGCAGCGGTAGCGGCAGTGTTTCCATGATGTAGCGTAGGGTACTTATCATAATAGAAGTGAATATAGGTCGTCTGTTTATATCTTTGTCGTACTCAGCATTATCCGTTTTTTATATTATTCTTAATTTAATTTTCCTAGATAGCTGCACAGTATCCTATAAGGAAACGGGGACAGAAGTCATCATAAAACAGCTGCTTCGTCTCACATACAGAAACAAATAAAATAAAGAGTATAACCTTGCTTTTTGCAACATCTTAATATACCAGGTCACTTCCGGAAACGACTCCCTGTTCGCTGTCACTCAATTTACTAACCAATACTTTGCTTTACCTACTTATTTCACGTGATATTTTTTCCATACAATTTGGTATATTTACTTATATGTTTTCTAATACCTGAACCGTTCCTTTGCGATTAAGAGTGTTTAAAATTAATCAATAATTGCGAAGTAGCCAACAATAAGTTTGACCGGAAGTTCTTAAGTACAGTGGCAAGGAGGAACTCAAGATACCCCAAAATCGTGGAGTAAAAACGAAAAGGGATAAGCGTTTTTCTGTACTGTATTTTACCCAGCAGTTACACCTATAATTATTAGACAAAATTACGGTACGAGGTAAAGTTTATTATAATGACTAGAACCAATGTTGGTTAACGTCTGTAATTAGATGAGAGACAATATTTCAACGTGATCTTCTCATAAGACTTCTCCATATACTTTGAGATTATTTGTGTAGCTATTGTGAAATATGACATGGCTCACCCCGACTGCAATCAGCCTGGATCTTGCTCCTTTAAATAAACCAAGGAACCTAATGAACTCATCGTAAACATAACCTTTGACAGGTTCGTTAACCTACAGTGGAATGGCGGTGTTGAGCCCGAGAAAGTGAAAGAGAGAGAGAGAAAGAGAGAAAGGGAGATAGAGACGGAGAAAGGGATAGAATATTAATTGTGTTCTCTTTATTTATATCGTAGATGCAATTATAATTTAATCTTCAGATGCATTCTTAAAGATAATTATGTATTATTGTACGCCGTAATCATGTTTTCGGTTTGAATAGAAGCTGGATATTTTTGGAATTATGTCTGTAATGAATTCTTTGATTTGGTTTTTAGAACGTCTGATGAAATTTAACACACACATGTTTAATTCACGCAGAAAACAGAAAGTAGCAAAATAATATTGATCGTATATAAAAAATAACATAATATACTTTTGTTCATGGATTATTTTTTAAATTCAAGTTGTTGTAGCCAACGTTAATGGTTGAGCGCATTGCTAGAAATGCAGATGATTGTTTATTTTAATAAAGTCAGAAAACACATTGATAATTTGCCATCGTTTACAATATCTAGAGAGCTCAATAGTACTAATAGTATAAGAATAAAACAAAATAAAGATTGGAAATGGACGAAATACGATTAAAAAGCAAAATAGAAAATAATTTTAAAAATATTGTAGAGTAATAGCATTTATAATGACTATAAAGAACCGGGTCAAAAAAATGCAATCTATGTAATGATACGCTACGGAAATTTCATGTTTCACCTTTCGCTCCTATTTTTAACGATGGGGTCGCCCGATCGTCCAAATGTCATGCAAATTATTTTCTTTTTAATTTCAGCTGATGTAGCTATATTTTGTCGAACGCGTAACTTGAAGTAAAATATACTTTCTTGTCCTTCGTGTTCGGATCGAAGTGTAGTATCTGTCCCGTCCGAAGATGGTACAATAGTACTGTTGGTTTACCTTCGATCCGAACGTGCATATAATAGAAATATGCTACAAAGTTCTACAAGGTCTTGGAGAGCTGCTGCCATACAAGATATATTTGCAAACTACATTAAGCAAAGTACTTAAATCATAATGTTTCGATTTTAACACAGGTGGTGCAATAATATCATAATATCGCATAGAATGGAACTATTTTCAAGCATGACAACACTATACAGCAGACGAAAAATACAACTGCGGAATTTCCACTGTTCCCTGTAAATAGTATCATTATATGTGTTAGTCGTGCAATGTCAGAATGCAAATAGCAAAATATGCAGTTTATTTCCTGATTGCATTTATAATGTTAAGTCTTTGTTACGATACAACAAAGTGGCGATGATCGAAGAATGTTGTATTGATCTATGAGATATAAACAAAATTACGAACAAGACACAAATGAGGTTCACTTAGTTAATAAAAATTTGGACTACAATCAAAGTCTTATGTTTGCTGTTTTAAACCAACAAGAAAAAGCAGCTTAGTCAGGATATAGACAAGTCCGAAACCCTCCATCGAATAAACTTCGAACGAGTGGATAAATATTTTTTGAATATATTAGAAAAGTTCTCAAGAGTTAGTGACCAAAGTTAATCTAATTTATTTGCTCTGAATTCTTTAGTAAACTTTATTTGGGAAGTTAGGTAAATGTAAAACGTCACATTTACTATATATTTTCGAAGTTTAAGTAAATGTAAAAGGTCACATTTACTATATATTTTCGAAGATTCGAGATCATTAATAAAAACATGGTCAGGTGAAAATAATTCCATTCTTGCTTGGATAATTAGGAGCTATTGAACATTTTGGACGTGAGTAGTACGCTTTTAACAAACGTTGACTATCATTTAATCAAACTTCAGTTACGTAGATAAGGAATGTGAAAAATCCAGACTCAGCTAACTTATCCCGGACTGAATATGTGTGCAAGATGTTAAGTCTTCGAGAAACATTGAAATACGATAACATATACTACCAACAATTGAATAAGATTTTTAATTAGCATCACAAAATACAGGAGTAGGATGTCAATTAATAAATCTACGCGTTGACACTGCAAAAATTAATGATTTCACACTGAAGCGAAGGAAAATAAAAAGGCAAACAAATGTTTTTTTTAATTACTTTCTGTTGTGGATTCGGTCAAATTTATTCATATAAAAACGTACATTTAAAACTAAACAGTATCATTATTGCAACTATAAGAGAAAAACTGTGAAAGAAAAAGAATACAAAATAAAAAAGTACTAAAAACACAAAAAATCACAGACTGGGATCAAAAAATTAAAATTTGAAAATAAATATGGAAAGCAAAAATGTAAACTTTAATTAAACACAGGATCTGACTTGACAACAATAGTTTAATAAACATTGGAAAATATCGGCAAATCTTTGCTAATTACAGCAAAGAATTACCCGATGAATAATAAGTTATTTTTAGTGAATGCTATGCTAATATATATACATATATATATATATATATATATATATATATATATATATATAATTTATAAATATATTAAACTGAAAGCATCCGTAATGGATTGATATCGAAACCTCTCGGAACTGATTAAATGAAGTTGTGTGACTTATGAAACCTACGCATCAATACGTTTTGTAATAGCGTAAATACATCTACAATTAATGAAGTAAATAGAAAATGGGAATCAATTTATGTTTTTACACTTTTTCGGGAAAGTTAAATATGTTCGCAAATTCAAAAGCTACATCTGCTTTTGCTTGATTTAAGTTTTTTTCAGATTGAGTTTGTGCACCTTTACATGTGATGCTAAAAAGGTTTTTTCGTGATGACGTCATCCACATAAAGGATATACATCCCAGTCAAAGGTAAGAAGGAACATGTTTTAACCTGTGGCTACACAGATCAAAGTGTAGTATCTGTTCCGATAGATACTGCACCCCATAGACTGGTATTGTCTTGGCCTTCGGGGCTTGATTTACGCCGGTCTATGGGTCTGTCCTGTGCAGTTCTAGGAGGTCCACCCTCCCAGGCTTCGCCTCCCCTTTTTGGGGAGGAGTAAGTTTATTGCTTACTGCCTGAGGCGCCCCTATCGGGGAATGCCGACGGGGCTGCCCAGGCAATTTTTTAACCCCCACTTTCCCGACCCGACCTTGGGTCACATCTTACTTGTGGGAGTAAGATAAAAACTGGCCTTGTGCCTAAACTCCTGGAGAGGAGTAAATCAATATATTAACCTATTCTATTCTATTCACAAGACTTTGAATTGAATAAAAAATCAAAGGATCCTAAGTTCTTCTACGAAAACGATTACGTGACCATCTTTATAGAGAGTCTTGGTCTCCTTACCCCCACCAATAAGAATTGACCTGTGGTCGAAAGAACACAAATTATGGTCAATACTACAAAGTGACTATGAAGACCAATGAATGTGGTTTATTGGCTAATAATTATTATAGTTTTATGAAGTGACCAGAAGTTTTCAAACGTAGATAACCGACGTGCAAAATCATTATGAACATTTTGCACAAAATCTTCGAAGATTTGCTATTCCTGATAGAATTGCTTTTGATAATAAGAACTCAATTTACAACTAAAATACTTTAAGAGTTCTGCGATGAATTTTCAATTAGGTATGTGATAACCACACCGTTCCATCCCTGCTCGCAAAGTTGAATGCTCGCTAAACAGGTTCAAGCAAGTGTTAAAAAATCAGAAAGAAGTTAAACTACAGATAAATAGCTGAAACAGTTAATTAGAGTGATAACTCCAAAACTGTTACCAAGTTTTGGAGAAGTCACTAGTTGAACTTATATTCGCGGAAAAGACTTGATAAACTTATACCTCAACAAAACTAAAAGTTTATAATACTTATATAAAATTATTGAAGCCTAGGGGAAACTCTATTTTAAAGATTAACTCAACGACGTACACGGTTGAATTAAATAATCGTAGAAAAGAGCCTGGGAAGGTGATCTATTAAATATTTAATGAAGCGAAACTTCAATTATCAGCGGAGCAACATTTCTCTCGGAAGTGAAAACGGCGATCAGTTTAAGGTAAGTCCGAAAATGAATATCAGTAGTACGCATTATATTTCTTATTCGTGTAATATTAGCGCGAGACTAAGAAGATATAAAGTAATTTTCTATCTTTATATTCGGGTGTATTTATTCTAGTAACTGGCGTTCATGATATAACAGAAGTGAAACAAAATGAAGAAAGGAAAGAAAAATAAATATTAAGAATGAATAAAAGAAGATGAAAGATATGAACAAATAAAAAATAATATGACGGAAATAAAAAGAGAAAAAAGGAAATAGGTAGAAAAAGAGTAAAAACGAAGTATCCTCTTTTATATAAAGTTTTAGTGTTTGTTTCTTTGTTTATTTTCTTCAAACTCTATGTAAGTTTTGAAGAGTAATCTCAATAGAAATACAGTGTGTCTCAAAAAAATGTACTCACTCGTAGAATGACGAGAAAACTTTGCTTCATCGCTCCACACAATTTTGTGTGCAAACGCGACATCTTCTGCACATTTTGCCATTCTAAGAGTTAGTACATTTTTTTGAGACACCCTGTATATACTCCGAAAGTTGATTCCCTATTGAACTGGAATATTTAATTTGGATCCAATGAGTACAACATTGGCTCGGCGTTCGCACTTTATAACCACAAGAGCGGAAATACGACTGGTTACATTATTTTTTTCATAATTTCTAAATTATGTAAATGCAAGAATGAGAATAAAATTGGGAATTTTAGGTTCAGAAATGATGAAAGAAATACATTTAATAGCTTGAATAAATAAATACATAATACAACCACCTAAAAAGAATGAAGCAGGAATAAAATGAAATGATAAACAAGAAATATGTTTTAAACGGTAACGAAGATCAGGCATAATTAGAAGGGAAAAGAGCATTTTCTAAAAACATAAGTACAAAGGAGGAGAAAGACATGATGAACATAAAATCGAAGGAGGAAAAGAGGATGGAGTAAAGAAAAAACGAACATTACACAGGAAAGTAAGTAGTAGACGAATATGGAAATAAAGTATAACAAACGAAGGAGAACGATAATCTAAATAAGAAGTGGAAGAACAAGAAGAAGAAGAAGAATATGAAGAAGAAGAGAAAGAAAAAGAAGAAAAAGAAGAAGAAGAAGAGAAAGAAGAAGAAAAGAAAGAAGAAGAAGAAGAAGAGGAAGAAGAAGAAGAAAATGAAGTAGAAGAAAATAAAGAGAAGACGAAAATATAATAACAAAAGATAAAGTAAATAAAGAAGAAGAAAATACGTACAAAAAGGACGTAGTGTTGCATTTGAACCTTGTGTCATACATGAATGAAAGCTCATAACCATACCTTGTTAGCTGCTTGTTATTGTATGCGCCTTCTTTGTGATTCTTCTGCACTGATGGAACGCTGTCTACAAAGAAGTTCATACCTCGAAAAAAGACTATGTCTAAGCAAAACTGTTGAAAGACAGCGGAGGGTAATACTGCTTCATCTTGTTTCTAAATCACTGACCAGTGACGCCGTGGGCAGAGGGATAGATTGATAATCGCTGTTTAATATTTTATCTGAACATTTTAAAATTCTCATGTTCAGTCTGTAGTGCTTCGAACAAACTTCTTAAACCTCTCACTCTCTCTTTGAGCCATGTGACGCCACATCCATTGCTAAAAAATCCCAATGATCAGTAAATTTTATCCCGAGTTCAGCAACTTAAACCCGACTGAACATTCATTTCCTGCCATTTTCAACGTACTAATCTATATATTAGTGGGTCTACCGTCCAATATTTTACAGTAGAAAAATTGAAAACACACAGATGAAGAAGAAGACGACGAATACATAGGAACAAGAAGACAGTGAATAATGGAAGTAAGAATAAGATGGACACTTTTAGCATCATTCTCACCGCCTCAGTGTTAATTATCACTGCGTCTTTATAGTACAAACACTAAACAGAATATACTAAAAGCAAATAAATAGCGAGCAAACTTCATGTCGAAATGAATATTTTTTTATGAAGATGTTTTCCTGCCATACCTGATAGAGACACATTAACAATAATTTCTTAATCATCCATATTCTTCAATCTGTTTAATGAGCTGCACTTTTTAAATTAATATTTCTTTTCTTATTTTTTGAGGTGTCAGTTTTTCGCATCAACCAGATAACGCGAGATTGTCTTTTCGAAACGAGACTTCATTAGTCAACCGAAAAACTAAACGGGCGCCATTTTTTATCTGATAACATCTAGTAAAGAGTGGCGATAGGTTAAAATGGAGGTTCAGATTATCTTTGGGAATTAGTTACTTTGTCATCTCGCTTTTGATTAATGGTGTTACACTTTTTGAGGGGATGTCTAATTCTTCGATTCTCACGTATGAAACACGTTATACTTCCTTTAGAATAAATGTTAACAGGTACAAACATTCAAAGTTTATAATCCAATCGAGTTAATCTTGTACATACATCATAGGTATATATATATATAGCATTTCAGAATAGTTCATGATTAGGATTTTTTCATTGAAGTTTTCCCTAATTATATTTTTAAACTAAAATTCATCAGGATAGTGTTGCTAAAGATTAGCACAATTGAATAGTACAATTACATATCAAAAAACCATCGTAATTGAACTAAAATCTTAACCATACTCATCTGATGAATAACTGTTAAAAACATATTTTGGGACAATCGAAGTGAGTAAGTTAACTTGTAGATTATTGGCTGGTGCATATATTTGCGGGAGAGGGTAATTGTTTCAGACAGGCGCCAAAGAGGTTTGTTATGGCTGGAGGCAGGACTGTGAGAAAGAAAGTCGATTAGACTGATGCTATCTCTTAACTTTCTGTTATACTCGTCTAGTTCTTAACTGTGCTGATGACCTGTAATATTTATTTGATATTAAACTTTTGTTGCATGTGTCTGTTCACAGGTTGTATCACCTGCTTGACTGCGGTCTTTTCGGATCATGCGTCTGTGCAACTTTGTGAAATGCACGTCTGAAACGAAAGTCGTCAGACATACTTTTCTCATAATAAATAAGACAATTAACTTGACAACACCTTGTTTAGAAGACTACACTCAGGCAACCGGCCGTAAGTATGATAATCCCGTAGGCAAGAACACATGGAAATAGAGAAACAACGAAAGGGAGTCAAATTGTTAAGCATATTACTGCTTAAAAATAGCAAATGGAAGCCGATTAAATTTAGTACATTTTTAAGAAAATCTAATTTTAAAAAGATAAATAAAAAAGTATTATTTGTATTTCATTGCAATAATGATTTTATAGGTATTATAATGGTACTATCGTGTTCAAATGTACTTACATCTAAACATTGTCACTCTGAATTAATTAATTGAGTGGAACCACTTTAGTGTAACAGGGGTGCCCGTAAACGAGTTGGTTTAATGAGATTTGATACGTATTATAACGAAAATTGCGTGAGGTCAAGTTTTGGAATTTAGTGTGCAATGCAATAATAGAGTGCAAAAAATATCGTGAATATTGAAAAAATTAATAAATGTGATATTTCGGCTTGATAGAATATAGCGAAACAAAACAAATCGAATAGATCGAAAATAGAAATACGCTAGTGTTAGCTTTCTGGACTGAGCAGCGAAAGCGTGTCTTCGACACACCTCTAATTCTCGGAAACCTTACGGTACGTAACAGAGTGTGAGAAGACTTTTTCATGGAAATCACTCCAGAATAGTCATGAAGCCACTTGATGGAAAGAGCTAAAAAATACTACTTCAAGGTCAAAAAGTAGCCAACGATAAGTGTTAGATAGATATATTCCGATCGAGAAAATAGCAATTATTCCGTCTTTGTCAGAAACATCGCTCATGGAATGTGAGGATTAAAGGACAAAATAAAGGGAAGCAAGAGTGATGCCAAGGTCCATTTTCTACTCTCCTCGTCTTTGTACCATCGAGATTTAAGTAAGCGATACACATTTATTTTCTTGGTGATACCAGATCAGGCTGCCCTGTTGCTCCCTGAGACGAAATTCACCTACATTGACGTTTTTTTTTTTTGTTTTTTTTTGTAAAACTTAATTATGTTCTACAAAACCAAAAACAAAAACAACAGCCCCTCTCCCTTTCTCCCTCCCCTTTTTTATTTTATTTTTAGAACTTGAAGCATAAATCTTTTACTATAATGACCAGATTCGGCATTAAATAACCCAACAAGTGTTGATATGCCGTAAAACAAAACTACCAAACCAAAAACGATGATTAAACATTTGAAGATATAAAGAACTTGAAGCATAAAAACTTTTACTATAATGACCAGATTCGGCATTAAATAACCCAAAAAGGGTTGATATGCCGTAAAACAAAACTACCAAACCAAAAACGATGATTAAACATTTGAAGATATAAAGAACTTGAAGCATAAAAACTTTTACTATAATGACCAGATTCGGCATTAAATAACCCAAAAAGGGTTGATATGCCGTAAAACAAAACTACCAAACCACATTTATTTTCTGTTTTTCTGAGTACTCAATTTTAAGTCAACCTGCGAGGAAAGATGCTACGGGAAATGTGTGGAGAATTCCCCAACCGAAGTAGAAGTAAGTATTTCCTTTTTAATCTCATATTATTGAAAAATAGATCTCTCATTATATCGCAAGAACTTCGAAACAAGCAGTTCGCCGGGCAGTAGGGTGAATTTAACTCCCATCTATTAAAAATGTCTATAATATACTAGAAAGATGTGATCAGTTTTGTCACCCATTAAGCTCGAGTTGAATTGTTT
>OY744534.1:57472553-57520053 GCA_963556195.1 Sepiola atlantica
AATCCCCAAATGAAACGATGACATTCATCATGGGCCACATGGCTTTCACATGTCGCAGAGGCAATAGTTTTTTTCCGACTTAATGGCGATTGTGAAAATCTTTTAAGATTAAAAAGATAAAAATGAGAAAACTTGTTTTCCTTAGTTACGAAAACGAAAAAGGAATTTAAAAAGTGTTTTAGCATGTAAACGACCGCCGACAATTTATAAGAGAACGGGAAGGTGGTCTTCTTTGCCTCAGGATTTGAGGTATGGACGGGCCACGGCAAAATTGAGTGACCCGCCAGATGTTACTTGTTTCACGAACAGGGGAGAGTTGTTTACATTCTTGACGTTGAAGGGACGTTAAAATGTCGAGATAACATGCGTCCATATAACTAAACCTTTGCAAGAAATGACAATTACATTTTTCTTACGATGATCTCATACATTGTCGGTCCCGGAATTGCCGTGTGGTCCGATGGGAAGGTGAACTGTCTGTTGACTGACACTTCCTGTCTTTATCGTTAATGTAATTAATGGAAATACATTATTTTGTATGAGTATGTTTAGAGAGACAATTAATTTCACTACCACTTGGTTTACAGTGGGAGATAAAAACAGATAAAGAAAGAAAAGAATACGGCGAGGTAGAATCCGGTGACTACCCAGAGATGAGAGGGCGAATTTTCGTGGGTGTAAATTACCAATATGGCAAGAAATAATAATGAGAATATACATTTTTAGTTATTGAACACATTTTATTGGGAGATGGGTGGAGTCACGCTTAGTCTCAACGCATCTGACTCTCAACATAAGCCAACGCAAATTGAGATTCAGAAATTCGCTTTTGATCGCCCACCTAATCCACGTCGTTGGCAGATGGACCCTAACTTTGGATGGATATCGCCAAACCAAAATCGCCCAGAACTTGTTAAGATTCGCCGGTCCGAAACAAAACATAGACGATAGAAGTGTGAAAGTACACTGCTTTTAACTGAACAACTTTTCACCCCTAATAGTTATTTTCATACAAAACCAACCGACGGATTTTTAAATTACTTTTTTTTCATTGTTCAGGTTTGAAATTACCCTTTGCTCCTTAGTGGTACTAGGTTGCTGACCAACGATGGATAGTTGACCTCTGATCTTTTAATCACAACGTGGGATAGCGGTGATTGCCGGAAAAGGACCCTTCGACATATCCCGGTCTCTTCAGTACTGCACATTTTCCTGAGCAGTGCTCGCTGATGAACCGAACACAGGAACAGCCAAATCGAGGACATCACCTGGTCAAGGTGTGGGGTACATTTTACCCCATGTAAAACCTTCACTGCAAGAAATCATCTTAATAAAAACATTGCAAAGAATTCTCCTTTCTCCCTCCGTGTACGTTAAGTAAATAGAAACCCCCATGTAGAGTTTATTTCAAAAGAAATACTCCCTTGTGGAACACGTTACCGCATGACTGTGTTCCTACTGACAACAACATAGTGATGTTCACATCCAATGTCAACACATACCTATTGAGCCGTTCTTTGAAGTAATCAAATCTTTTACTATTTCGTTCATCAATCTCAATTCGTTGATAGTACTGTTTCATCATATAACTTCCAATCTGATCTTCGAGTGGCTTTTGACCTTGGTATATAGCGAACCATTAGTATTTTAAAAAGTGATGTACGTCCGCACCGTTCTATTATTTTGTTATAATAATAAAAAAATATTATCTAACAACTACTAACGTATAACTAAATTATAATTAACATTAAAGACAGTAGCGATTCCGTAACAGATTACCGCGCATATTTTTGAACTTCGAGGAAAAGGGAAATAACTCAGAAACTCATCTATAAATCGCAGGGTCGCATGAAGATCAAGTATTTACTAGTTGATAATACCTTAGGTTCATGTGAACTTTCACATCATTGCGTCTTTCTTAAAAGTTTTATTGATTTTCCACGAGAACATCTCGTTCACCTTCATAAATTCACTTAGATTATTTCATGTTGTCTTTTTAGTAAATATTTCGTGCATTCATTTTGCAAATAAATCACCTGTCAGCATGTTTGGATTCTATGCTATAGAGTGTTATTTTGCAGAACGAAAACACATATCAATATATCTCTGCAAAATGCAGCTGAATCATGCAATATTATATATGATCATTGTATTGTTCTTTCTCAGGTGCTTACTGGATAGCCGCTGTGTTTGCTATTTTGATGTATATTGACTTCCCCTTTGTAGACAATGCGCGTTGGAGCAGTGGTACGCGCCTCGGCTACTGAGTCAGACATGACTTTCGTATCGGGTTCGAACCGTATAACGGCGGGGATTATCTCCTCCAATACTGATGATTGAAAGTATGGTATAGTGTATATGCGTTTAATTTGAAAATAATATTTATCTATAAATTACTATAAATCTCTCTCTCTATATATATATATATATATATATATATATATATATAGAGAGAGAGAGAGAGAGAGAGAGATTCCATGATAAATGCCAGTATACTGAAATCATATGCCCCTAATATGGTTAAGATGAAAATTCATATACACTAAATGTACAAAAGCAAGGAAATTCCCAAATGTTTACCTTTATTGTCATTAATTAAGGGTATGACTACATATCAACCAAACCATTTCATTATCACACCACTACAGTATAAATATCTATGCATAGGTGGATGTAGTGTGTGAGGTGCGCTGAAGAAAAATTCCTACCAGTAAAATACATAGCCCTGTTATGCTCGCATACCTTTAATGACAATAAAAGTGTAAAAATTTGAGAATTTCCTTGCTTTTGTACATTTAGTGTATATGAATTTTCATCTTAACCCTATTAAGGGCATATGATTTCAGTATACTGGCATTTATCATGGAATGTCACTACTTTTGTAAAGGCTATGCCTCAATATAATGGTCATTTTTAAGGTTTTGTGGAATTTTATGGAAAACCAAGGTATATGGTAAACTGAAATTAAAATGCCATCAACTATACCATAGAACCTCTAGCTCTTCCAAAAATCAGCTGAACCCATCAAATAGTTGATGAGATACAGGGTGGCACATACGTACGTACACACGGATAACACAAAATCATGCCTGACCTTTCTGGATCTCTGGGTTGCTTTAACAAATGATACTGAAATTCTACACACTTATAGTACCTATCCAATAAAAATGTAGTGCAAAGTTTGAACTTATTGTGTATATTGGTGTTTGAGTTATGATTGATCAAAGAAATAAGATTTCTAGCATAGACCGTTTTTAAAGTCTATTAAGGGATAGAGCGCTCACGCGCTGCCTTTGATATATATATATATATATATATATATATTTAATAAATATAATTATTTAATATTAGATGCAATCTTCATAATTTACGACCCCATATTTAATTCACATGCTAAAAAAGTTTTATTCGTAGCATGATTATTTTACATATAGACGAAATTTTCTAAACTTTTGATAAACTTTTGACTTTGGAATCGTTCCGCAATTTTATTGGATTCTTTGATCCCTTACTATATAATACAATAGTCTAATCGGATTTATTCAACAAATGGGGGGGGGGTATGCATTCACCACTACAATGACCTTCTACACATTATGGAAACATATTTAGAAAATCGTTGCTTTGATTTGGTTTTAAATTTTAAAATAAATATTTACAATAATTTGCGTATCATCCTTTTTCTCTTCTGCGGATAAGAGTAAATTCTTTAAAAATCCATGGATTAAAGAACATTTTATAATTTCTTTTAATTGATCGGTGCAGATACGGATGATTAAAATTAATATGTTAAGTATATAACTTTACTATTTTACATCATGCTAATATTTGTTATATATATATATATATATATATATATATATATATATATATATTTATATATGATTAATCTCTCGCGCTGATTTACCGAGTTTTTGACAACAACCGTATTGGCTGGAACGTTGGAATTTGAGTTTGAAATATAACTCGTGTTCCGGGGCTTCGAGTCCGGCGACCGGTGTGATTAATTCTTCTCTATACTGACGAATCCCGTAAGGATGAAACGTATACGTATGTAGATAAAACAAAAATGTTCCCGTTACAAACTTGAAACGCTACGAATAAAGAGCTATATTTATACTGGTATGTAAGGCAATTGTGCAGTTTAGTCCACAGCGGCAGATAATCCACATGAAGTAACAACCAATATATAAAAACATTTTAATAAATGTATTTATTTAATAAAATATAGTTTCTGAAAGAAAAAATTGTAATGAAATAAAGTTTATTTTCAATAAAGTAATATTTTGGCCTAAACATTCTAATAAAATATAGTTTAATAATCATTATGTTGGTTTTATAACATTTTAAATAATTAAAAAAATAACTGTCAATTTCAGAAACTATATATTATAACAATATTTTGGCAAATATGTTACTTTATTGAAAATAAACTTTATTTTATGCAAATATTTTCCCTTTCCGATACTATATTTTATTAAATAAATACATTAATTAAAATGTGTTCATCTATTGGGCGTTACTTCCTGTGGATTATCCGCCGCTGTTTACTAAATTACGCAAGTGTAGTTTTAAATATAGCTTCATTTGTTTTTATCTAAATTATTCAATTTCACGGTTACTATCTTTAGTTATGTGTATAATTTACTCGTAATAATATTTATCTTGAAATAATAAATGTAAGGTTTGATAATATAAAGAAAAAGTATATATATCCTTCCTTATAAATTATTGCCACCTCAATATTTTTAAATAAATGGAATGAACATGTTTAACATTTGAATATAGTTATTGTAACAACTTAAAAATTATTTTTTTTCTTATTATAAAAGTATTGAGAGATAAATAAATAAACCGAATGTAAGTCTATTAATTAATTTATTTGAAATTGTAACATTTTTATGTTTATGGAAATTACATAAAAATAAACAAGATGTAAAGATTAGGTTTTTAAAAGTTGTTATGTCGACGAGACGACAGAATTGAATTTGGTAAAATATAATTTTAAATTGGGTAAAGTCGAAAACTTTGTAAGTTAGTTAATTTCCTATTGCCTGGTCTCTGACAATCGGAGGATCTCATTTTTAATAGGCATGTAAAGTGACATGCCTTAGCATATTATAAAATACATTTGAAATGTTGCGGATGAAGATTGTAAAATTATATGGTAATTTAGAGTTAGTTAAGGCGTGGGACTATATATCAATATTTACATTATTTAAACTTATTTATTTTGTGTCATTGTTGTATATGTTATGTTTAAGACACATATGGCAATGTTGAGCTAATTACAACGCGAGAATATATATAAATAAAGCTAATATACTTACATTATTTTGTTATGTATTTTATTATTAAAATATTTATTTTATAACATGAATAAATTATGTTTTTATATGTATATTATCATCATCAATGCTACATGTTAGGTTCCAAACAGGAAACACTACAAACAAACTTTATATATATAAATATATATATATATATGGATATATATATATATATATATATATATATATATATATATATATATATATATATATATATATATATATATATAAAATAAAATGTAGTAACACGAAATTAAATAATCATCGCTGCAATAATTTATTCTAACTTTGTGGTATTGTCAAAAATCTTATTTAGATGATTACATTTTTGAAACTGAAAAAAAATCTGAAAAAAAAACCCTTTTTTTTCAGTTTCAAAAATGTAATCATCTAAATTGGATGCTTGACACTACCACAAGGTTGAAATAAATTATTGCATCGATGATTATGTAATTTCCACTAACTACATTTTATTTTATTCTTGCTCTGTTTGTTACATTGAGCTCTCATGCCCGGTTTTTCTTCCTTGAATTATTTGATTATAACACACACATATATATATATATATATATATATATATATATATATATATATATATATATATATATATATACAGGTAAAACATCCACAGGGTAGTAATCAAAAGTATTTAAACCGGGTTTATAAAAAGTGCTCAATATCAAATAGAACTTGTATATATGATTATTTTTATTTACACAGACATGTACACAATCTGCGACACTGGCATGTCGATGTTATCGATCAACAGTTATTATAAACTGAGATCTCATCAAGCAGAGTAAGACTCCGATCTTAACCATATATCATATTTGGAAAGAACCTTTCTTTCCAAATATGATCAAAGGTTAAGATCGGATTCTAACTCTGCCTGATGAGATCTCAGTTTATAATAACTGTTGATCGATAAGATCGACATGCCAGTGTTGCAGATTTTGTACATGTCTGTGTAAATAAAAATAATCATATATATATATATATATATTCATGTTTAAAGAATCTAAATTATTAATAATTTAAAATGTTGCGGAATAGTGTTGCTTTGTATATTTGATTATGTCTGAACATATATTTATCAATGAACATTTTGTTTTGAATCTACAATTATAGGAATTGCTATTATTATAACTATTAATGATATTACTACTGTTTTTATATAATAACTGGCCTCATTCAGGAATTGAGAGAGTGGTGATTGGACAACGTTTGCATGATTGATAGCTGAGGAGTAAGAAACGGGTCGTAGCGAATTTACGGAAGTTGAGAATCGGAAGTTATTTCCCAACAAGTGCATTGTGGTTAATTTCCTGACAAATACCCTGGGTGGTAGACGTACAAATTTGTGATCTATTCAAATCTCTAATGAAGTGAATAAAGGAAACAATCTATGCCTAACCATAAAGTCGACCAATACCTACTCTTTCTTACCCCAGTGAATATAGTTATATGTCTCTCTCCCTCTCTCTATATAATTTATATAATTTTCTTGAAACAGGGTCCTCATGCGAATAAATCACCTATCAAAAAGTGTTTTATGTATTTTTATCATGGACCTAAGACGCGATTACTCGGGGTCATAACTCACTAGTAGACGAACCCGTGTATAACACTGTTACAACTAGCCATATCGTAATTATTACTATCATCATTATCATTATTATCATTATTATCATTATTATTATTATTATTATTATTATTATTAATAATAATAATAATAATAATAATAATAATAATAATAATAATAATAATAATATTTGTATGTTCATGTATGTATGCACATGTTCGATCCAACTATAACTTACTGTAATATTTATATTTGTAATTCTAGATAGCTTATTATTTCTAGGGAAGTATTTATCTATTTGCCAATCTGTGTGTTTTACTTCTATATTATAAAGTTAATTTAACCAAATTATATTTTCTGTTATTTTTCATTATTATTATTATTATTATTATTATTATTATTATTATTATTATTATTATTATTATTTGCTGATGTGTAATTGTATCCACTGTTTTTCAAGGCTGTTTCATATTATTTATTTATACCAGTATATGCTAATAAACATTCTAATCATCCTAAAAGTTATTAAAAACCTACCTAATTATAAACTATAGACAATTTACAAACTCCAACAATATAGATACATCACACCAAAACAATAAATAACACCTTACCTGAGGGTTCAAAATTCAAACTCCTCGACCTAAAATTAACAGGTACCATGAATTGGAACAAAATCATTGAAGACATTGCCAAGGCTGCTGCAAAGAAGGTTCGCTCCCTTTACCGTGCCAGTAAACTTCTCACCCATGGCATAATCCTGTATCTCTACAAAACCACAATCCACCTATGCATGGAGGGTTGTTGCCACATCTGAGCTGGTGCATCATCCACTTGTCCCTCCCTCTTAGACAAGGTCACAGAAAGAGTCGCCATCTTAATAGGTCCCTCACTATCTACTAAACTTCAGCCTCTGTTCAATCGACGCAATGTTGCATCCTTGTGCTTGTTTTACAAGTACTCCAATAGAATTTTCCCCAATAAACTAGCTGCTCAAGTGCTATCTCGCCGTAAATACACCAGACCAACCCGACAACCAGCTAAATCCCATCCATTCACTGTGAGGGCTCCCAGATACTGGAGAGCCTTCTACTTAAATAGCATATTTCCTCATGTTTCCGGCCTCTGGAACTACTTCCTTGCTCCATGTTTCCCCGACTGTACTGACATACAGTAGTTAATAACTAATGTAAACATATATATATATATATATATATATATATATATATATATATATATATATGTAAGATTATGAAGAGTGGCAAAAATGAATCGTGGACGAGTCCATTGTGTGTATGACGTCGAGAAAGAAAGAAAAAAAGAAAGAAAAAAAGCGACTCGATAATTGTTAAAAAGGAGAAGGTTCCGCAGTGCAAGCGAGACTTGAAAGGCGGCGGTTTCAGAAACGTGAAGAGCCGGAGAGCTTGGTGATCGAAGTACCGGAAGAATGGGAGTTTACCGATGTTTATGGCACCGATGAATCTATTGGCTATGGTACCCAAGCATGTCTTGCTGTTAGGCTTTTGTGTGAGCTGACTACACATTCGACCCATAAGCAAGTTGGAACTGCGAAGGAATCCCCTGACTTGTATTTCATCAAACAAGCAATTAGAAGTTCTTGTGGAACAATTGCTTCAGTTCACGCTCATATAGACAATATATGGCAAATTGCTTTTCAATAGGATGTATATATAAACGAGTTTGTAGCGGAAACCAAGTCTGTGACCTAAGCAAGAAAAATATTTTTATGAGACAAAAGTATGTCAACAGATTTTTTTATATATGTGTGTGCGTAGTCGGCGTAAACCATCCGGTGATGGGAAATAAAGGAAACCAAAGTTTTTCCATATACGTTCTGTTATTCTTGTTGGATCTTACCTGGTACCCCGAAAGAACGGGTAATACAACACACACACACACACACACATATATATATATATATATATATATATATATATATATAGAGAGAGAGAGAGAGAGAGAGAGGGAGAGAGAGAGAGATAGAAGAAAAAAGAGTGATAAATATGAGACGATTGTCCAAATTTATTTCAAATTTCAATTGTTCTGTGCAAGGTGTATTCAGTAATAAACTAGTGTTTATTATTCTTTCCTTAATCCAAGGCTTTTCAAAGAGCGAGATCTTCTTCACAATAGGTTCCATCTACTAAAAGTTTTACTTTGGTTTATATTTGATCCTATATATATATATATATATATATATATATATATATATATATATATATATTTATATAAATATTGAGATATTTTCCGACGAAGACAAGTTGTCATATGAAGCAAAATCGGTTTTAATTCAAGGAGAACTACTTATAATTACACCTATACAATCAGACCATTACTTATTACGAAGTATGGATTTTATAGACAATTTAATCTTCAAATTACAGAAACAAAAACTGACTAACTATTGAACATTTACACGTTAACACACAGTTTTCCCTGTAGCAAGTTGCGAATAATCTCAATGATCCGCTATTCATTTTCAGAGAGTTCGCTTTGAAATATCTCAAAAACTTTCATTTCCTTCTGAAAGAAAATAAAATATAATTCTTGAATAACATATAAAACCTTAGCATCGTCTAACATCCACTTAGCTTAAGCACCTTAGTTTAATTGTACAACCGATATAAATATATATATACACATATGTATATATATATATATATATATATATACATATCTCTATATATACATATCTATATATATACGTATATATAAGAATATTATACTAGAAGTAATAATAAAACGTAATAGAAAATAAAAAAGGTAAAACCGAAAATTGTATATATATTCGACAAGGTTTTGTCTTTCATTTCAGTCATCTTGAAAAAGTCTTGAAATGAATACCAAACGTTGACGAATATATAAACATTTTTTTAATTTTCCACACACATACACACACACATATATATATATATATATATATATATATATATATATATATATATATATATATATATATATATATATAACCGTAAAAAAAAAAACGTTCAAGACAATCATAAATAACATGAAAAATCAATCTGCAGGAGTCGGAAAAGATCCGATCTAACACAAAAGATATGCACACACAAAGGTCACAATATTCTTTCGGATAGAGCTTTTAAACATTAAGGAATATTTAAATTGGGCTTGTGTTTTTCGAATTTTCGAGATGAGGATGATAATTTGTATTATTTCGATTATTCGGACAACTGTTCTTATCTTGAGTTGTATGATCACAACGTTTCGGCCGCTAGAACCTCAGGATTTCTTCAGGTGTATCTTTTCCAACTCTGAAATGTGTCTGGCGAACTCGGAAAAATAGACGCAAATTTGAATAGAACCCTTGATATAATCCACAGAGGTAGCATGTCTTGTTCCGTCAGTCATGGCTGGGAGAAGTCTTCAGTAATTCGCAATTCTTCGTATCGCCTGCACCGATGATCGAACCTTCACCCTTCAGATAACTATCACCGAGGACTGAATGTTACATAGTACTATATCTACTGCGCAACGGGTTCAAAACACATTTATCGATTTTTACATGTCTCTCCGCGAAGGCAGTCCTAGTTAGGTTACAGGGATTTTAACTATGGGAATCTCTAAGTACAACAAAATGGGTCACTATCCTTACCACATTATAACGAATAAATATATACTACACTACTCATAAAAAGAGTTAATACCCAGGTAGATAGTGTTAATATCACTAACAGATATTTAACTACACTCAAAGAAAAGGAGAAGGTAATGCCTTAGATTATTGTCTCATAACAACAGCACATAGTCTATACTACTCATATAATTAACCAGTGAAAGACCGTACTATAATCTGATATAGTATAGTAAACTGGATAGAGCATTCAAAAATAGTGATAGTACAGTACAGTTCCAAATATCAATTACAAATAGATTTATATAGGGGAAATTAAATAACAAAATATAACAACATAGATATATAGATGATATTCAAGAATGTGAAATACTTCCTTACTAGAAATCCAACATGACCTACGAAAACCAATCACGTATTCCCCTGAACTTCAACAAGGAAAAGAATGGGGCAAAAACCAATAAAATTGCAACCAGAATATACAGAACCGTAAGCACATATTGAAACTTCAAAAAGGAATCGATCCACTGGGCACTGGTAAGATGAATACATATAATCGATCTCGGAATCATCCAAGCAGAGAAGTGTAAATATTGAGGCCTTCCTCTCACATCCAATTCTTCAATGAGATCCGTCTCGGCCGCTGAGAACCGATAAAAGTCCGACGAAACTTCAAAAGCATTCAACTTTAACCTGTCTATAACTGAAGGCTGTTCAAGTCAAGCAGCACAAATGTACGTGTAGATATTGACAGGGTTCAACTGGCTAGAGTAGTGTCTATTGAATCTTCTTCGAGAACATGTTGTAAATAGCCTATAGAGACGTAAACCTCACGGTGAGTTGGATTTAACCATATCGGAGTTAATATTTACGAAGTTTTCCGCAGAGATATTATCTGAGATACTCAAACATTAGATTTAATTATGAGATCTGAAAAGGGTATTTCTGTGTGATAATTTAATTACTTTGAACAAAGGTTTTGGACGCTGAAGAGATGTCTATTAGTGGGAATTGGATGTATCATCTATTTAAAGGGGTATGATATACATTTTAAAGTTATTCCCGATGTTCAGCACAGTCTGCATTGAAGTAGTAATTCTGTGCATAGTTTGATTTTGTTAACATTGCATTGATTTCCGGATATAATCAGGTACTCAAGGAAGGTACCAAGTTACGGTCGATAATATCACAAATAAAAGTTGTATTATGGAACCAGTAGGACTGAACCCGGTCCGCCGGCTCCTCATTCTGCGCTAGAATTGAGTTCGCTAGTGCTACCTTCCCATAGTGCATTAGCGCATTGAAATGCGTTATTCGTAAATTTGGTTGTGTGTGTTGTATTCTGTAAAAGTTTAATGCATCCATTTATGTATTTGAGCTTTAACAGTTTCACACAATTGTCATCTCCCCGTCGCGAAGATTAAAATCAAAGCCATCATGAAAGCAAATCTTATGTCTAGAATCCTTATTCCTATATTGATCAAACTCCATTATATGAAGTTGATTCGAGAAAATGTCTGCCATTCAAGACTCAAGTTTACTGTGGTTTAAAAAGAAATTGAAATTCAGAGAATATTTCTTCATCCGTGTCTAATAACTATGGGTCAAATTTAATGTAAATCTGAAATATTTACAAAGGATAGGTTGTTCCCATATTATGCCCATGAACCCCCTTTAAAATACTTCGAAGGAATTACATTTGGGGTATATTTATTAATTGAAGTCTAATACTAATTGTTAAAACTTAGTAAAAATCGGAGGTATCTGAATTTTCACGATGGGTATCAACCCCTATTTTTAGTTTAATTGAAAATTAAACTAAATTAAATTAATATAGCCCAGATTTGAGCCCCTTATGCCTTGCATTTGGTTTCCAAATTTATTAATAAGTTTACGATAGAATCCTTTAAAAAAAATATATAAACATCTAAACATACTTACATTTATATATATAAATATAGTTATCCACAGACACACGTTTTGCCGTCTTTACGAGTCATCAGCGTGGCAAAATTTAGCGACATTCAACACCGGGAAAGCAGTGACTGCGTTTGATGCTCTGTGATCGACTCTCAAATCTACCTATTAACAGTGGAAAAGATTGTAGCGCATTACAAATGATTCAATTAGTTCAAATATTCAAATGGTTTTACGGAAAATCATTTATAATGCAATGCTAATTGTAAATCATGTTTATATATATATATATATATATATATATATATATATATATAATATAAACTCGATTTTACCCCTGCAACTACAGTCATAATAGAGAAAATTACCGAAAACTACATATGCAAATCTTTTACACTCACTACTTACAGCACTTCTTAAAGTGTGTTTCACGAAAATATACGTACATTTCTACGCCGGTTATAACTTATTAGATTTATTCCGACTAAACTGTATCTGTCAAATACGTATTCCCATAAAGAAGATACCAAACTATGTCTCTCTCCTACAATTAAGTCCTACAACGTCACTTTTAATCATCGGGTTATTTCCTTACTAGGTAATATTACTATTCAAGCAGCGTTTATTATTTCATTTTGTACTATTTCCTACATACTACACTAGATTTAAAAAATAAATAACAAACGCTCTGTCAAGTTCACTTATGTTCTACTTTGCGTACTGAATGTATTCGAAGAATAAGGGAATATTGGAATGGTTGTATTTCAGCCGTATTGCTATTCCTAATACTTTAATCAGTGTCCAGAATGCTGGAATACATTAACGAACAACTCACATCGTTTCACAATAGCGTCTGAATATGACGCTCAGGCTCTTCGTAAGTAATTGTTTTATTTTTAATCAGGTATTGAAACCGATAATAAAGTGTCATCGACTGGTTCCTTTAAACTAAAACAATAAAGAAAATTATTTTTTTAAGTACAATTTTTAAACTAAAAGAAAAAGATTGACTAAAACATTCTTAACTTAAACGACTGTTTTCTTTACCAAAACCAATCGTAAAATTGTTCAATATCTTTTAACGACTATTTTTGTGTTAATAAAACCAAAATCGATTACTAACTTTCACCAACAGCTTATATTTGTAATTAAAACAAAACACAAAATCGATTTGTTTTTTTTTCACTAAAACAAACAAAATTTGGTTTACTAACTTTTACCGAATGATTTCCTAAAAAAATAGACAATCGCTTACGAAGTCTTCGACCGTTTTATTTGAACTAAAACAAAATAGACTTACTAACTTTTTAAAACTTAACGAATGTTTATTTTATTTAAACAAAAATGAAAAGTGATTATCAAGAGAAAATCGATAAATAACTTTTGAGGATTTTTTCTTTCTGAAAAAAGGCTTCGACTTTGTTATTTGTAATAGAACCATTTTTAAAACAAAACCGATAATAACTGTCATGGACATTCTTAACTAAAAACAGAAAGAAAACTTTCACTAACTGTTACGAATGCTTTTTTACTAAAACCAAAAACAAGACTGAGTACTTACAAGAAATAATAGCTTTTAACTTTTTTTTCTCCTGAAACAAAATAGATAATCGATTACAAAGGCTTCGACTAGATTTAAAGAACTTTGTTTAACGAATGTCTTTTTTTGTTTTAATAAAACCCAAAACAAGACTGATTACTATCACAAAATCGGTTAATATATTTGTTAACTGTGCCAGAAAAATAAAAGAATAAAAAAAGGTTTAGACTGTAATTCGATTTCCAACCGAATTTCGTGCAACCGACTTTCTCTCTGCCTTTCTCTCTCCAATCCAAATCGCTTCCCATTCCTTCACAGCTGTCCATTTATATCAGCTGATATCCACATATGCAAATCAGAGACCACCATAAACACCTGCACCTATGAAGAGAAGTCCTTTTTTAATCTGCAGACACGACATGCGAAGCATCTCATTCTTTTTCCTGACGGTGAGTGTTCCTCGTTATTGTCACAATCTTTTAAGGACTCTTATAACACAATAAATGAACAATCACGTATGAAGTTTTTGGACTGTTTTCTGTTTATTAAAACTTAATAGATTATCAGTTAATAACATAGAAGGACTTGTCTTACCAAAAACAAACAGAAAATTGTTTATTAATATTTACCGAATGTTTTATTTCTATCAAACTAAAAATTAAATGATTACTAACTTTCACCGACTTTATTTTACTAGAACAAAACCAAAACATTGCGTACTAACTTTTAAAAACTGCTTTTATTTAAAGTAAAAATAAAACAAACAATTGCTTACTAAATTATTCAGCAAGTCAACCAGTAGCACTTTCCAAAGCTGATAACCCCAGGAAAGAGAAAACATTGATTTGGGAGTAATTAATAAAAATCGGTGAGTTGACATATTATGGTCCACTGACCCATTATGCCCTTCAACCCACAAAATGGATGGGCAACTTTCTGTTATCTTTACAATTTTGAGATTACGAATGAGGGCGTCATAGATATACCATAACTAGATCTGAGTAAGCCTTCACTACATATATTATAAAGTAAAAAGAAATGTTCTCCTTTTAAAGTCACCACCATAAATCAGTACACACAAGCGGAATAACATGAACGAGATAGGTATCTACAGGGATACTAGCTTCGCCTGCTTAACAACCATGGTATTTGTAAAAATGCTGTTACTTATAATAGGCAACATCGAGCTAAAATTACAGAACATTCTACATTAACATTGTGGGGTCTGTATTTACGCTGGGTCGTTCAAGGTTGGGAACGCGAACCACGTTATTTCTGGGCAGGCCGTCTTCTTCTCCCTTAACCTGCGAGACTTGAACGAGAAAAGATGTGTGTTTCCTTGCTGCCCTTAAAACGGAGCCAGTACGCGTCGGGCAAAATTAAGTTCTCTCTCTCACACATATAGCATGCGAGGTTTATGGTTTTTTTTTATAAACCTTTTTATGAACAAAGCAAAAAGTATGGGTTTGTATCAACGAACAGAAAAAAACAACAAGAGTGTATCTCTATGATGTTGCCGTGGCGACGAGACAATCAACTGGCGTACGTAAGGGTATATACATCAATCAGCACGGTGTATATAAGAGAGCTTATTTGATGCCAGAATCAGAACTTCTCAACATAAGGAGAAAAAGCAAAAAGGAGAACACTGTTACTACACACGACTCTATTGATCTCGTTAAAATAGAAAATAAACAAAGCAGAAATAAAAAAGCAAAGGAATGTGTTTAGGCTGATTTGTGGGATAAGAAGTAAGGAGATAGAAAAAGACAGCATTGAGCAAGTAGGAAATCTTTTTACATTCAAATTATGCAATCGTAAAGGAGGAAAAGAGGACCGTAACATTTAAGTGCAAACAGACATTTGGTTTTGAAACGCATACACACAGACATTAATACAAAAGTTAAACATGATGTTGTGTTTATTTTAAAGGAAAATAAAGAAAACGCGTTGTACTGCATGAAAAAGAAGAGAAAATGAAGGGGAAAAGACATGGGAAAAAAGAAACCATCCGTGTACGTTTTTAAAACTTGTAGTCACACAAACACACACACATTTACGTACGTACACACAAGGATTGACGCTTGCAAAAAAAGAAAGCAGAGAGAGAGAGAGAGAGAGAGAGAGAGAGTTGTTCTTGTTTTTTCTTATTGCTTTTCTTTTCGTGTTTTCTTTTGTTTCTCTGGCGCATAATTTTCTTTTTTTGTATTGCATGCTTAGCGCCGCAGTTAAGGCTTTCAGAAAAAGGTTAGTGTTTGAAAAAAAGCCCCAGTTAAATCGGCTCCAGACAAAAAGTAAACGCACAAAAGGGTTGTGGCGTTGGACAAAGGCGTCTTGGAGTTATCTATTGAAGCTGATCGGATTTTTATAATGTAAGTTACCGAAAATTAAATGGGTGATTGAAAAAAGATAGGAAATGCTAAATAGAGTGCTTTGTTTTTCCCGGTGTATAGATATAAAGTGAAACAAGTGACGAATGGAAGAAAAAGCGAGCTTTGGAACGACTGTGTTGAAATTAGACGGACCTGGAAAATACCTTCTATGAAGATATTTTTTAAAAAATAGTAAGGATGGGACGTTACATACTATCTGTCATGATGATGGAAAATTACGCAAACCAGGTTATATCCGGGCAGGGTCATCTTCATCGTCTTTAGCCGGTGAGACTTGTAACGAAAAATGACAAATTTCTGCGTGCTGCCCCTTAAAATGAGGGCGGCAAGCGTCAGGCAACTGATATAGTGAAATCTCCTTTTCCCTTTCTTTCGCTCTCTCTCGCTCGCTCTCTCTCTCTCTCCATCTATGTCTCTCTCTCTCACACACACACAAAACATGCGAAGTAAATCATCTGTTCTTTTGAATAAACATTTATATAATAACCAACAAGTCTCGTGTGGTTTTGCATCAACGAACAACAAAAGTAACCGAGACTCATAGTGATGATGATGATGATGATGATGATGATGATGATGATGATGATGATGATGATGATGACGACGACGACGATGATGATGACGACGATGACGATGATGATGATGACGATGATGATGATGATGATGACGATGATGATGATGATGATGATGATGATGATGATGATGATGATGATGATGATGATGATGATGAAGATGATGATGATAGTGTTGCATAACTACTAACATTAAACGTCACGAGAACCACAGGGGGGGGGAGCTTATTTATTACTACAGGCAGAAATCCGACTGAGGCAGTCCTTCGAACCCACCTCAACAGTTCGAATTTCATCATCTCCGGGTCGAAAATAATGCGAAAAGTCTATGAGAGGATTAATAGTGGTAACAATCTTTTTCTTAATACTTTGGTAAAACATTTTCTGTAAACTATTTGTAAACAAACATGGTAAACACATTTTTTAAGTCATTTTAACAGATTTCTAAGAGTCACTTTTGAACAAGGATTTTCAACACATTTTGAAGAGTCATTTTTAAACAGGGACTTTAAACACACCTTCTGAAGAGTCATTTTAACAGATTTCTAAACACATTTCTCAAGAGTCATTTTAAAACACAGTTTCCAGATAGTTTACCTTATAGTAGAGTTACCTCTGCAGTTCTCCTTCATCGCTGGTCCGCTGCTGGCTGTGATCGTGGTGGGGTACCTGTTTTATGTGGCAGACTCGATTTTCAAGCATGAAGACAAGAACATTCGGAGACGATTTTTTTTCAGAGAGAGATTTCATCATTTTTATTTCACACATTCGATTGGAGAAGTTTCCATTCGTCGGTTCTTCATTCACATCTTCTCTTCATCCATACTGTGGGTCGTTGGGGCAGTTAGCTAATTTCTAGCAAGTTCATACTAAGCATCTTGACTCTCGCTTCCAGAGTCCCGAACTCAATTAAAAACTAAATTCTTACTCAAAGTTACATGGCTGAGTCCGTTGATCCTGTCGCCTCGAGGATCGGGAACTGACTGTCTCACGATCCTCTCGTTTCGATAATCGGGAACTGACTGAATCGCAAACTAAATATTCACACAAAGATGAATCACCTCACCTGATGTACACGTGTTACTGTCATGCGAAACACATTTGTTCATACATGTTGTCTAACCTTTTGACCCTAGCATTTCATCTCGAGCGGCATACAGCAAAATTTGTTATGACTTATAAAATGAGTCATCGTGAATCATAGTCTGTTTTTCCCAAAATCACAAAGCACTCAACTTGTTTTTAATTCTATTTCCTTCACAATTCATACTAGTGGATCTACACATTTAAAAATACAGGGCGAGTCATAATACAACAATAGTGATGATAGCGACGGTGACTAAGCAATAAACTAACTGGCATATGAACTTCATAGATTCACCCGTATTGTGTATATAACACACTTTTTACGCCAAGTGCTTGATGCCAAATCTGGTTGAATGTTCTCAATAATTTTGAAGCATCATTGTTTATTATTATTATTATTATTATTATTATTATTATTATTATTATTATCATTATTATTATTATTATTATTATTATTATTATTCTCATTAGTGGTAGTAGTAGTAGTAGTAGTAGTAGTAGTAGTAGTAGTAGTAGTAGTAGTAGTAGCAGTACTGGTGGGCGTGGTAGTACGGAGAACATGTCAAAATAGTATTAGTAGACACTAGAAATGCGTTACAATAAATTTGGGTGAACGTCTTTATAATGTGCTTGTTTTTATTTTCAGTTGTACTGTTGTAGTAATAGTAATAGTATAATGTTGCCTTCCACTTGCAACATTGAATAAGCAATAAATGGATTCATACTGTATATATATATATATATATGATGGTTTTATTCCATTTTGCTACATACTATATTGTGTTTCATTAACATTTAAAATGAACGTCAACACGTCAGGCATTTTGGACTCATCTGTTCAAATTTCTATAATTCAACAACAACAGGAAATTGGGGATGGAGGGGAATGAAGACGAAGTTCGCATATAGCAAAGAAAGGAAAGGAGGAGGGGGAGATTCTAACGGATGATATTTTAAGAAATTGGGTGGGGTGGTATTTAGTGTCTGGGTTATTGTGACCTTAATATTAACTGGAGCAGAGAGTGTGATGGGTTTGGATTTATTCTATATAATAAAAATAAAAAATAAAAATATTGTCGCATATCTTTGGTGGTTATCGTATAACAAATGTTTGATAATTCTATGGTATTAAATGGCATACTAGCATTCCATTTCTATATTAATATATTAATTAGTCGTCATTATCTAATAATATTACTAGTTATGGCTTTCATAATGATATGAAGATCAGTAATAGTAGTAATTTCGTTGTGATAATATTTGTTAATTGTAATTATAGTATACTAATAATAAAATTACTATTAATAAAATTACTATATAAAAGAAGTTTAGTGGTGATACTACTCTTAGTATTAATAAAAAAAAATAATAATGCTAATAATATTTACGATAGTTTTAATGACAATAGTACCAATAATAATAATAATAATAATAATAATAATAATAATAATAACCACGCTACTCGCAAGGTCAATGGACATAATAAGTATACAGATGATGGTAAGCTATTATAATTCCACCACTAATAATAAAGACTGAATACCAGTCAATAACTAAATGATCAAAGTGGTACTCAGATTTTTGTATTTCAAAAGATTAAGTAATTGAAATTAGATTAATCTAAGTGATATCAGAGTTTACAGCTATCACGGTTATAAGTTTAAGTGGGAGATAATTTTGGTAGAATTGTTTCATGGTGGTAGTATGACAGAGAGGTATTTTGGGATGAAAATTATAGGTAATACTAAGAGATTTGATGTTATTGGTGGTTCAGTGGGGTGGTTATATATCTATAGATTCGCCAAGACTTGCTGGGGTGGGGTTGGGTTATAAATTTGGGTAGGTTGGTAAGGGGTCGTAATGTGTTTTGAGGTAGTGTATAATGGGGCGGTGAGGTAAATGTGTAGGGAGGTATCTAGGAGAAATAAATGTAATGACTCATTTTTATATTTATATGTGAGGGGTTAGTGTGGGGTTAAGGTGGAGTATGGTGGGTGCTAAGGAGGTAAAGCCTACTATGCTCACAGTTAATAGACGTCTCTTGTTTTCTATTTAGGAGTTTATTTCTGTCTTTAAAACGGATAATTTCCAGTTTTTCATTTAGACATAATCTACATGGTGAGTTCATTGATTTGCAGGTGCTAGATTGTTTTAGGATTTTCCACTTTATTATAGGAGTTTCTTTTTTTGTTTTTGTTTTGTGGTAGTGTAGTGATAGTCCAGTTTGGCCAGGGTGGTTAGGGTTGTTGAAGGAGAGGTTATGTTTGTAGAATCTTTCCTTGAAGTTGTTACCCCCCAAACACATATAATAATTAGTCTGGAATGGGTTTTCGGTTGAGGAGATAGATGCCTCATAGACCACTTGGGTTGATAGGCACTTTTGGTTTAGGGAACAGTTTGATTTGTTAGTACAGTTACATGTTCTCCTGGGGTTTGAGGTTACTGAGGTGTTTAGTATTTTACTGTTGTGCCTATTTATGATTTTCTCCGGGTTGTCGCCACAACAATAGCTGAGTGTCAGTGTTTTCTTATTAAAAATTATATGGAGTATGTTGTTAGTGGGGAAATGAGTATTTATTAAGTTCAAGAATTTTTTCTCTAATTTGGTTTTAGTTGAATTATTAAATGGAGGTGTATACCAGATAATTTCCTATTTCTATTTTTGTTCCTACTAGGGTTATTTTGTGTAGTTGGAATATACTCTGTTTTGGTATTTTTATATCCACTCTCCTTTAGTGCTTTATCATAAAAATTCTTCTGTTTATTAAATATATCTATATCAGAGGAGTTGTTAGATAGTGGGTTGACATAAAGAGGGTAAGAGTTATCTTTAGCATAGGGTTCATAAGTTTCACTAGTGAGGTTGAAAGTAACGTCGAGGAAGTTGACCTGTTTTACATTAGATGTTAGTTCTACCTTTAGGCCTATTCGTTTCATTTCTTTGGGTCTTATTTTTTTATTTGTTCACATTTTTGTCCATTTGTGTTTTTAACATACATTAGGCCATCATCTATATAAAGCCTGATAGAGTAGACTTCGAGATCTCTTGTTAGGTTATATAGTAAGTACAGGCCAACCAAGTCCGTCACCTCGGCAGAGTCCAGAGAGCCCATAGACACATCAAAGGAAGAGAAATGGTCCTTCTTTGTCCATTGTTCTTTATTATTGATTAGTACCGTGGTTCGGCATTTTTTAATTATGTTTATTTCATCTTCAGTTATATTGGAGAGGAGAGTTGCAAATTCCATGATATTTTCAAAGAGTGCTTTTGTTATTGAGGGGTAGTAATAAACTATGTCGAATTGTATAGAAGAGCATTTATCTTTGTTACTAATTCTATTAAACCAACTTATGGTTTCAGCGGTATTAATCCATTGGTTTAAATTGTAGGTATTTTTTATTTGTTTATTTATTTTTTCCAAGATGTTTTTACTGATTTTGCCTAGTAGGATTAATAAGTCTGGTTTGAGGTTTAGTGTGAACATTAATTTTGTGATCTTTTAAAAGTATATATGCTTCTTTTGTTTTTAGTTTGCCTACTCTATCGCTAATCTTAAGTTTATCCGTAATAGTTTTACTATCCGAGTTGATTTTATCGATTAGATTAATTTAAGATTTTTTTAAATTTTTTGTGATATTTTGCGTAATTAAATTATGGTATTTCGTTTGTAAAAAATTGAACAGTGGATTCCATAATGCCTGACGTGTTGACGTTTATTTTAAACGTTAATGAAACATAATATATTATGTTGCAAAATGGAATAAAACCACCAACAAAATATATTTTGCTCTGAATTTTCATTGAGCACTCTCATGAACCCGGTTTAAACTTCCTTCGGATTTATACCCCTTGGATATTTGTAACAAGTTAATTATTTATATATATATATATATATATATATATATATATATATATATATATATATATATATATATATATGTATATATAATATTTATTAATAAATATTTATGAATTATTTTAATACCTACAGACATCAATGTTTCATGCTAACGCAATATTCAGTGTAGGAACTAATTCTCAACGGTCGGTGGGCGCGAACCCCGATCACAAATCGCCACTGATTCGTAGTCGAGAGTCTTATCCCATCGGCCATAGCCCATTAGTTAGTAAATAGAGAGGAATTTTAAATGTAAATAGCGAGTCGGCGGCTAGATTTACCCAATCAGTTTAGGGTGATCTACGAACGGCGTTAGGGAGAGAGACAGACAGACAGACAGACATACAGAAGTTACAGTTAAATCACGTTGAAAACTAACCCTCACCGAATCACCGAATTTAAGCAACGTTGAACCTATTTAATAATGTATTGAATTAGAAATGTCTTATGCCAGTTACACTAATACTATTGGAAAATTAGGAATATATTTCACTTTCTATTAAATATAGTTGAAATTGCAAGATTGACTTTCAAGCCGTTTTGGGAAAAGTTGCCTTGAATAATAAAACGAAATAAGAGCAGTTTCTCAGAAAATAAACAATCTCGGATGAGAAAAAATGCAGTTTGTAGTACGTAACACTTGCTTCATTATAAACACTTGGGGCAGTCGCTGGTCTTTTTAGACTGGAGCAGGCCAATATCAAACTAAAACTATATATATATGTATAGAGAGGAGAGACACATACATTATATATATATATATATATATATATATATATATATATATATATATATATATATATATATATGTATATATATATATACAATACAAAATTGAACGCATTATGCTCGGTATCACTTTACATGATAGAAAAAAAACATCTGGATCAGACAGAAATCTAGAGTAAATGACATAATCACTACCATACGAATAACAAGACATAGCTGGACAGGTCATATTTCGAGATGTACAGAAAATAGGTGGACATATAAAGCGACAGAAAGGAACCCAAAGCAAAAGAAAATACTTAGAGGAAGGCCAAAAACCCGGTAAAGAGACGACCCCGATAGTCATCTATGTTCTATTATATATATATATATATATATATATATATATATATATATATATATATATATATATATATATATATATATATACCTTTCAATATATTCTTCGTTATTGGTATATTATTTATCAAGCTGCATATTAATGAACACATATATTTGTTTACCTAAGAGCGGGACAGAGACGAACATCTCCACTATTCGCCATCTAACTAGAGATTTCTATATTATTGTAAATAGTTTCGCCCAATACTAGGGCAGTGTATGAGTTGGAAGCGCCTGATTGATGTCTTCAGCTATCTTCCTGTGGAGGAATGACTTAAACAGAAAACTATTAATGAGTTCGCTCACCTGTAGAAAGGCCAAAGGAATTCAGTTGATTGATTCGCTTCGACTAACCTCAAGCAATTTACAATGTTCCACTCGATTTGGAAGCCACATTCAGTTGAAGAGCATATTTCATGTAGAGAAATATGTTTTGGTATTTCATGTGCAACGGTTTGAAAAACTAATTAATCACTAAGACATTTGTCTATCTTTCGATCTAAACTTGCTGATATATGCATTAAATTTCTTTATTCTATCTCGGTTTTCTTTGTTCTATTTCTGTTTCATCTGTTTATGTTTGTATAGGTATAAAATGGAAAAAGTGTATAAGCAGAAATAAATATGTAAATAAAACAGTAAACAAAAGAATACCTTTAAAACACAAAACTATATATACAATAACAGTTTTGTTTTGAGCATTTGAAAGGAATTTGTTGGGTATATGTGCGCAACCTTATATTTTAATATTCAAATATATCATATTTACAGTTTTTCTATATTCATCAGACACCAATTAAGCTATAGTCCCTTAATTTCAATGGAAAATGGAAAAAGTGTATAAGCAAAAATAAATACGAAAATGAAATACTAAACAAAATAATACCTTTAAAACACAAAACTATATAGAAAATAACAGTTTTGTTTTAAACATTTTAAAGGAATTTGTTTGATATAATATGTGCGCAACCTCCTATTTTAATATTCAAATATATCATATTTACATTGAAGTTTGTCTATATTCATCAGACAACTATTAAGCTATAGTCCCTTAATGTCAATGTAAAATGGAAAAAGTGTATAAGCAAAAATAAATATGAAAATGAAATACTAAACAAAATAATACCTTTAAAACACAAAACTATATAGAAAATAACAGTATTGTTTAGAGTAATTAAAAGGAATTTGTTAGGTATAATATGTGAACAACCTCCTATTTTAATATTCAAATATATCATATTTACATTGAAGTTTGTCTATATTCATCAGACAACTATTAAGCTATAGTCCCTTAATTTCAATGTAAAATCGAAAAAGTGTATAAGCAGAAATAAATATGTAAATGAAACACTAAACAAAATAAAACCGTTAAAACACAAAACTATATATAAAATAACAGTATTGCTTAGAGTATTTAAAAGGAATTTGTTAGGTATAATATGTGAACAACCTCCTATTTTAATATTCAAATATATCATATTTACATTGAAGTTTGACTATGTTCATCAAACACCAATTAAACTATAGTTCCTGAATTTCAATGTATTCTTAAGATCCTTAAGCCTAAACCATTAATTTTAGACATTTTCCAGAATCACAATCATGAAATTGATTAAGATCAAAATTATTAGATCTTAATATTATTGACATAAAAGTGTTGCAAAATCGATCTGCTCGGGCAATTAAATTTATCCATCCTCAGAATATTCTTCTTCTTGTTCTTTATAATAATTGTCGCTAATTTCACTGTTCATCTATGCTTAAGAAGCGATTTAATATGTTCCTGACATCTCTCATACATTTTAATAGAAATTTAAATTGCTTTTAGTTAAAGATATTATACCGAAAAAAAAGTATTTTCATCTATTGGCAGACTCCAATTAATCCCCATAATTATTCATTCAACAAATGTTGACTCATACTTTCAGCAAATAATTATATAAAAAAATCTGCTCAAATAAAGGCCAAAATACATCTTACTATTTTACTATTAATTTCACATACAATCAAGTAATTAAAACTATGGATATAACTTTAACCTAAATCTGAGTTGCCTCTGAGTTTCTATTTCATTTGTCTTCCCACAAAGGCAGTGTTAGACAAAATGTCGGTTTTTAATGTAGGAAGATTCCAGCCAACTATGACTGAGGGCAGAAAGAGTAAGTGTTTGATCAGAACAGATACTACACTTTGCTCGTAGCAAAAAGGCCAAGTTATTTGCCCCCAGGAGCTTAGAAACATTGTCAGAGTATTTTTATTTATCTTTCTCCAGGGGGGCTAGACACACGGTCACGTGTGGTTAGCCAGCGCACTATAATTAGCGAGGTCTGGTCTACAAAAATGCCCTAGCTTACTCGTTGCCATTCCCCGGTAGGAGCGCCTCAGACGATTCGCAATAAACTAACCTCTTCTAAAATAGAAGGTAAAGCCTTGGAGGGTGGACCTCTTACTACTGTAAACGACAATATCCCAGACCGACGGAACCAAGTCCCGAAGTTCAAGTCAGTACCGGTCTATAGAGTTAAGATTCCATCATAACAGATACTACACTCTGATCTTAGCCAACAGGCCAAGGAAGAAAACAAAAGCCAAGGAACGACCTTTTAGTGACCATTACTTTCAGATTTAATTTGATTGGTTATACTGTTTATGCTCCAAATACACTCTGTCTGGGGTACAGATTAATAGTGATTCCGAACTGTTAGTTTTTAAGAGTCTGTGTAAACTATCACCGCTTATTTTCCACGACTCACAGATCCACTGACCTAGTTGCTTGTCACCGCCAGGGTTTCATCCCCGAGTTTAATAGGATATTTCTTCTTATTTCTCTCTAAAATATTTAGTACGGCAAATGACCAACAATACAGGACTATGAAATTTATAGTATAAGACAGTTAGATGGCTTTCTATTGGCTTATTTTTAACTACAATGCAGGTCGGTTTTTGAATTTCACCACTATAGAAAATATTTTATACCAATCGAATAGTACTTCAGCTCCTCCGTTAATTCAAATACTTTTTACAACAAATTCAAATGAAGATTCAATTACCAATAATTTCTGTCGCGGAATAAAATCTTCAACAATGAAAGCATTTTTTCTAACGTACATTTCTTTTTATTGACTTTCACAAAATGTCATGTATACATACACACACACATATAGAGTAACTAGTCACATACTTACTACTTTCAAAAGACACTTAGCCAATATTTACAAAAATAAATAAATAACTTTCTTAAAATAGTCCGGTTCTCTAAAGATAAATGCAGGCTTATTATTATTACTTTTTTTTTTAATGTTATTCATTCTATTGATTTTTTCTTTCTTTCTTGGTCGTTATTTTTAGGTTTTTTTTTTATTTCTGGAGGAAAAAGTTCTGTCCAGCCGTTACTTTATAAGTAGGTCAGTTGTACTAGATATTATAATGAAATTTCGTGACCAGACCATCGGTCGAGGAAGTGACTGTCACAAGAGTAAACTGTCAACATAAACAAGTTTAAGAAATTAGATCATAAATAGATGTCATAGATTAAAATATGCGTCGTGTTTACTTGCCGTTAAAAGGAGTGTTCACCAAACAGCCATTGCCACACAGAGGAAGAAGACTGCCGCGACCAATACTTAAAGCAGACTCCCAAGACGTGTATTTATTTGTTTCACTAAAAAGGAAAACGCTGTGAGAATTGAAAACAAAATCTAAGGACACATTCTCTCCCTCACTCTCTGTTTCTCTATCTAACCATACCTGCCAAAATAGGTATCATCCATAATTTCCCCCTCTTCCCCTCTCTGGCTCTCTGTCTCTCTCATATATATATATATATATATATATATATATATATATATATATATATATATATATATATATACATATATATATATATATTGACATATAAACGTTGTTTGGCACAAGACAAATGAAACGGACCGTAATAAATATATCTCACAGAAATGCTATGTTTTTTGGAAATGTGAAAAAAAAACAAAAACAAAAAAAACATGGTTATTGGAATATAATATGAATTGACTTTATATATATATATATATATATATATATATATATATATATATATATATATATATATACATATATATATATATATATATATATATATATATATATATATATACAGGGTGGGCCAAAATAAGGGTCCTATCTTTAAATTTGAATAACTTGAATTTGAATAACTTCCACAAAATAAAAGTTAAACTCACCAAACTTTATGTGTGTGTAGACTGACCCTTCCGAGATTTTTTGAAATAAACAAAACAAATTTTAGTCGAAAAACACTTCTTAAAACTTACAAAAGCTAAAGTATTGTTTTTTACACTGTTTTGAGTTTTTTAAGCAAAAATATTTTTTTCTAAATGAGGCTACGTTCCTTAGGGCTAATACGGCTCATTTTAAAAATCAATAAATAAAAAAGTTATGAATTTTTTAAAATAGGACCCTTATTTTTGCCCACCCTGTATATATATATGTATAAGGTTAGTGAAAAAGTGGTCGATTATTAAAAAAAAATCAAAATAATAGCGTAATATTTATTTATATATATATTACAGAAAAACATCGGTACCGACATTTGCAACTCCAAACAAAGGGGACCTTTAGTTTGTCTCTTCTACTAGACTCCCTTAAGCCACTGTTTATCCCGCATTAACAGAGGCTGAAGAGAGTCCGGCAGAGGAGACCAGAGAAATATGTTTAGACTTTAAACTGAGGGTATCGATGTTTTTCAGATCTTATGTAATATATATATATATATATATATATATATATATATATATATAGTCTTGGAAGTTTCTCAACCATTAAAACTATATTTAAAAAAAACCAAAAAAAAACCCTGAAATCCCAAGTCGTTCAGTGGAATTTCACTCATGTAAGTCAATTTAACTTTTACAGTTATTATATTAGTTTGCTTCTAACATTATTTAAGAGATCATCAGTTGTTTACCATGAAAAACTGTTTCGGGAATTTATATATAAATATGTAAATATATATATATATATTTATATATATACATATATATATATATATATATATATATATATATATATATACTTAAACATAACATATATACACACATAACGTTATATTGAGCGATCTGCTACCACGTACTTATTGTGGAAATACTCTTGCGGAAATGTATTGAGTACTTTCGGTTATCAGTATCGTAAGAAATATAAATAAATCAATAACTCTATTTTAATAGGATATAATTTCTCTTACTGCCATTAACAATTTCGTAGATCAGTCGATAAAGCACTGTATTCTAATAACTAGGCTCTCATATTTTTTTATCTCACTAGGTCTATAAAAACTGATAAGTATTAAAGAATAGAGATCTCGCGTCTGTATATATATATATATATATATATATATATATATATATATATATATATATAGCATAATATAAAATGAAGTAATAAAATAAGGTGCGAATCAAATTTTATTAGAATTCAATGTTCAGGCAAAGTGATATATTTTATGTATTAGATACTTTTATTTATTTTTATATATATTTTTATATATTTTTAAAGTTTAATTTATTATCTGCAGTAATGTCATTGCGGTAATGGTCCTCTGAGGAGAAGAATTTTCTTTGAAAACTCATGAGTTTAGGACTTTAAGGTACTTTGCCTGAACATTGAATTCTAATCAAATTTGATTCGCACTTTATTTTATTACTTCATTTTATATTATGCTATTAATGCTCTATCCAGTATATTGAGCTTCAGTCTTTATCCGGATGTTCACTAATTAAAGATATTATTGCTCATTATATATTTTGTTGGATTAACGTTATATATATATATATATATATATATATATATATATATATATATATATAGTCTCGGAAGTTTCTCAACCATTAAAACTATATTAAAAAAATTTAAAAAAGCAAAAAAAACAAAACTTTTTAGTCCCATGTCGTTCAGTGGAAAATCACTCATGTAAGTCAATTTATTTTTACAGTTATTATATTAGTTTGCTTCTAACATTATTTAAGGGATCATCAGTTGTTTACCATGAAAAACTGTTTCGGGAATTTAAAAACAAGACAGTATTTAATTTCATGGCTTCCCAGCAGAGTTGATAAGACCCCACTTCCCTTAAAAGACAAAAACATAAACGTTCCCTATACTAAATCAAAGTTTTGTTCCATATAAATGTTTTGCTAACTTATATTAGTTATTTAAAATATATATATATATATATATATACATATATATATATACATATATACATATATATATATATATATATATATATATATATATATATATATATATATATATAAGGGGAATACGGTCAGTAAACAGGAGTTCTATTGTAAATAAGACTGGCCTACGGCTGATATCACTGATTGTCAAAATTATGTGAAAGACGAAAAAAATACATTGATGCAACTATCTGACCGTAGTATTTTGCTTGCAGAATAAAATTAATTAATTTTGTGAATATCAAGCATTTTTCTATCCATCCATTCATGCTAAGACAGATTCCGACGAGGTTACGGGAACGTCTGAGCCGATTACTCGAAAATAAATTTTACAAAGATCTAGTACCTTGCTGTGCTCAACATAGTACGATACAGTTAACCGTGCCCCTTTTATATGTAATCCATTTTCAAGTAATAGTTACAGACAGATAGAAACACATAGAATTATATATGAAAGCAGAAAATGTAATAAAATAAAAATGCGGTGTTTTGGCTATCTTCAGGTAAGCTTATCCTTTAGTGTCTATGGCTGAAATCTGAATGTCACATCTATATTGAAAGCTATTCAAAGAAGAGTAAGAAAACAAATACATAAGTACAGCTACGGAAGAGATTGGAAAAATAAGGATCAACTACGGTATTAGAGAGAAGATTGAGAGGTAATTTAATTGAACCATTCAAACGCTGTACAACAGACGACAATACAGCTATAAAACACAACCTGTTATTACTGTGCATACCGTTTCAGATTTCACTAGTATCTTCTTCTCCGGCCATCCATCAATTGATAGTGAAATAATCACAAAGTTCGTGCACCATGATGCTTGTTAACTCATTGCGGCCAGAAACCCTAATGTCCAGAGACTAGTTTCCTTATCAAGAAGAAGATTGATTGTAATATAAAATCTCTCAACTCATATCTTGACCTCTGGCGAACACAGAAGTAGTTTTGCAGCAGGTTCATTGTGTTGAGATACATGTCCAGCCAGCACAAAAAATCAGCCATAGACACTGGAGATATGCGTGAGAGCAACCATGCCGCTTTTTGTTTGTTACATGTTTTATGTTGTAGATGGGTTTTTTTTTTCGATCGAGCAACATGTAGTATCAAGTATGAAATAAATTAATTTTTTTTATCCTGTGAGTAATGAGATGAAGATTTGAAAATGTATGAAAGACTAATTTATTGGCTTACTCAGTCTTCGTTAATGATTTGCAATTTAGGTTTGGAAAACAAACGTTGATAAAATATAATTTATTCAATAGCTGTATTGAGTTACAGGCATACATACTTTAGCCGAACATGATAAACAAGTTTATTTAACCTGCATTTATTACGAGAAAATAACTCTATGTAATTATATATTATGTTTATATGGGATTAACAATAGTGACATCTGTTATTAAACACTATGTTCATTTTAAACGGCTGGTGATACCAGATCAGGCTGCCCTGTGGCTCCCTGAGACGAAATTCACCTACATTGACGTTTTTTTTTTTTTTTTTTTTTTTTTCTAAAACTTAATTATGTTCTACAAAACCAAAAACAAAAAGAACAGCCCCTCTCCCTTTCTCCCTCCCCTTTTTTATTTTTATTTTTAGAACTTGAAGCATAAATCTTTTACTATAATGACCAGATTCGGCATTAAATAACCCAAAAAGGGTTGATATGCCGTAAAACAAAACTACCAAACCAAACTACCATTTTAAACGGTTTTCTGAATTTTGGTAACACAGAATCTTTATTCAGTTCTGGAGTCAAGTAGCGTTTTCATACTTGAGAATGTTCCAATTTTATCTAAGTTATCTCGCAACCTGTTCGCGTGGGGAATTATAGTATTAGGAATAGACACTCTTGAACTTGGGTATTATTTCGGAAATCGTGATTTTGTCAAAATTATACTTCGCTAAAACAACCCCAAGAATCAGGAAGGACATACCTTTCATGGCTGTAGAGGCTTAAAGAAAACATTCATGAAAATATATTACCGTTTTAAAGATAAATACATTGGTCTTATACACAATGTATTCAAAATATATTTGATAATTTCTAGGGATATTAAAAAGGTTAAAGTTCACGAAAATTGTCAAACAGATCCAGGAGCATTAGAATTTAACTTGGAATCAAATACTAAAAGGTTTATATTTTGATCAAGTCACTTATGTTGTTTTAAATAACATATAAAATCCCTTTTAAAATATGGCTTTCTCGAGTGAAGCTAAATTTAGTAACACAAGACGCACCTACAACCTATATTTACCCATAAACTGTGATATATCTGTTAAGACATTTTTCTTTGCAACACTAGAAATTATAATGCTCTTTACTTCTATATTATCCTCATTAATACTCTTGTCCCCCCCCCCCCACGAGGACAGAATAAGACACAAGGTCAGTTTTTAATGTGGAGAAAATCCAGATTCCCAAAAATGGGGTACTCTTGATTGGAACAAAAAAAGAATATCCTCAGTCTAGAAGGACTTCTTCACTGACCGACGAGATAAAACACTAAGTGCAGAATCAGAACAGATACTACGTTTTGTTCCTTGCCAAAAGGGTATATTGTTACTGAGAAGTTTTATTATGGTTTCATTTACTTATATAAATGTTCGTGGATTATGATGTTGCTATCTAATTTACACTATATAAATTAGCTGACTCAATGAAAAAAATAAGTTGCGCTTTCTCGACATGCTCACAGAGACACTGGGAAATATTAGAGAGTTTTCAATCAACATAGCGTGAAACGAACATAGATAAATACATAAATATCAAAGAGAGAAGGAGAAAGAGGTTGCTGACTAGTTCAATTAATTATAAATTACGGCTAATTATAATAATTTAAACGTATTTTTCAAAAATAACTCTATCCCAGTATTAAGTTATATTTTAGGATGCATTTTCTGTTATTAAATGGTAAAAACAAATATTTATTAACTCATATTTAGTATAATAATAGAATACATTAAATGTTATAAAACAGTAGTCTTTCAGAATCTAGTATGATTAATTAACACATCATGGATATTTTATGAATGTCAGAGTTGGCAATATTGGAGGCAATCTTATAAATGCTGTATTTCTAGATATCGGATTATTATAAACATTTTATACATAATCAACCACATCTAATACCATTAAATGTTCTTGGACAACTTCAAAAACAAGCGTTGGCTTAATAGTAATATGCATTTTTAAATATGCGCCATATTTAAAAAAGCTAAGGTGTTAACTTGGAAATGATTTAAATTCATCTCGACGAATATGGTATCATCGAAGACCCACATGGATAACTGCAGGTCATAATTGTCACTAATAACCAATTTTTTTTAAAACATAGTTCGCCCCAAACAAGTCAGGCCGCCACTGTAGACGTAAGGGGTTACTGAGAAAAATGGGTGAAGGTTTTGAGGGCGGTCAACCTAATTTGGGAGCTGTGCAGCGAGATGTCTGTTTACATTAGTTTTAAATTTCTGCATGTCAGTAACGTTAGGAAATCAAGGAGCAGGGAGGGAGTTCCAGAGTCCAGCAGCACGTAATTTACCTAAATGCTGACTATTTAAACATCCTTCTTTATCTGACTTCGACTGAACGGATGAACAGGCACTTTCAATATTCATAATACTAACTCATCAAGCTCTGCAAACCACAATGTCACGCCGTTGTTTTGTTTTATTGCATCATAACTTTCTAGGGCCGTTAACTAAACTTTCAGGATCTTGATTTAAGGGTCTTTGGAAAAAAGAATGACATGTGCAGCTGCCCGCACATCACTATTTCTAAACAGCCACTGCTGACTATTTGCTGAGTATTTTTTTTTAAAACAAGCAATCCTTCTTTATTATCTATCTAATTCGACCAACCAGAGACGTTGGTATCTCTTAGACACCTTTACTATATAACTCATGAGAGGACGATCATAATTCTTTTCCATCATTAAGTCATTAAATTGTATCATAATTTTATCAATTTATTATTCATCATTTCAGCGATCAGAGATAAATAAGATACTCAATAATATAGAATTAATGGATCGTATAGTTAAATATTAACAGACAAAAATGCACTATTAATTTTATGTTGGAAATATTAGTTAAAAACATAAGTAGAAATGCATTGCATCATGCAAGGTGATATGAGGCGATTCATTAGATTAATAATTTAGATTTGTCTTAATTTGTATTTTCTTTGAATTGTCTGTAAAATGTTTTCCCATTCACGTATCAAAACGAGTAATCCAAAGGCTAGCTGAAACACATCAACCGACAATATGAGCCATATACACCTCAACAGTAATGAGGACGTGGAAAAAGTGGTAAGAATGAAATTCAGGTGTTGCTGATATCTGATTCAGCTATTTTTAATTGGTCCCTCGATTTATAAAATCGAGGGATTTAAGTTTTGAGGCATGCCTGTCCGTCCGTCTGGATTTTTCACCGCAACCATCCATTGAATTTCTCTGAAATTTTGCATGAAGTTGAAACTTTGGTCAGGTTAGAAAGTGACATTCTCCGATTTAAAAAAAATATCTGGTTAGCCCCCAGGGGATCAAAAGGCCCCGAAATAACGTTTCATCCATCCATTCAATTTCTCTGAAACTGGGCCAAAATTCGGAAGCAATTGTTCCTAATAGAAAATAAGTATCACTGACCTTGAAAAAAATCTGGTTCGCGCACGCAGGGGGTCAAAAGCCCCCAAAATGCAAAGAAATGACCCTTTCCTCCCATAACGTTTGATCCATCCATTCAATCTTTTTGAAACTTGGCCAAAATGTAGAGGCAATTGTTGTGGTTATTAAATGAGCATCCTTGACCTCAGAAAAATTCTGGTTCGCGCCCCCAGGGCGTCAAAGTAGGGTCGAAAATGCCCCAAATTGCCCAAATTTATTGCATTTTACACTCGCACCATCGAGTCACATACAGAGGGGGACAACGCACACGCAGCTTGTTTAAATTTAAACGTTTCATTTAAAGTTGATCCTTTTACATTCATGTTGATTCTTTCTTAATTTGTATTTGAGCTTTGTTAAATCTTTGTATTCGAAGTTGAACTAATTTAATTTGAAGTTGAGCTTTTCTACTAATACTACTGTCGTTACTTGGTCAATATACTCTAAGCAAGGTCTACCGGAAAGTTATCACCCGGAAACTAGTAGAAATATAGATACCAACACCGATGAGGATAGTAGTCCGACAAAAAAATGTCACTACTTAAATTCAGCTTTTGTCAATTAAACTACATTAAATTTAAAGTTGATAGTTTTCTTACGTTCAAGTTAATTTGTTTATTTTTAAGTTGTTTTTAATTTAAATATGAGTTAAGCTGAGTAAAATGTATACTGAGGTTTTAAATATGAGTTAAGCTGAGTAAAATGTATACTGAGGTTTTATCATCTTTAGTTCACTTTTAAAAATTAATTGAGCTTTTTTTACATTCAACTTAGAACTTTTTACTAATTAGTAATTGAGTTATTTTTCTTTTAGTTTTAACTTTTATTAAATTTAATTTCAGTTTAGTTAATTTGAAGAGACGTTTTTTCTTTAATTTGCAGTTGATATGTTTAATTTAAAAAAATAGTTTTTCAAGAAATGGAACATTATGATTTGAATAAGTTTTTAAGTTCAAGTCTCCTTTATTCAATCCGATCTATTTTCATTTAGAGTTCTGTTTTTTTTAATTTTGAAGTTAAGCTTTTTTAAATTCAAGTTATAACTTTTTACTTATCAGTAATTGAGTTATTTTTCTTTAATTTTAAACTTTTATTAAATTTAATTTAAGTTTATTGAATTTGAAAAGACGTTTTTTTTAAATTTGCAGTTGATATGTTTAATTTAGAAAATGAGATTTTTTAAGAAATGGTGGAACTTTCTGATTTGAAGAAGTTGTTTTAAGTTGAGATCTCCTTTATTCAATCAGATCTATTTTCATTTAGAGTTCTTTTTTTTTTATTTTGAAGTTAAGCTTTTTTTAATCCAGGTTGAAGTTTTGCTAGTATTTTTTAAATATTAAGTTCAATTAAATTTAATTTAAACTATTTAAAATTTGAAATCGCGCTTATTTGATTGGAAGCACAATTTCGGTGATTTGATAGTAAAAGGATGTAATTCCTGGTACACTTTTTCGCATCGCAGACAATTTTGTACGAGGAAAGCAAGAGCAGGAAACACACAAATAAAAAAAAACATGGGAGATCGGCGTCCTTTACCGATAATGTCATCCGTTATAATGTAAAAAGTGTATCAAAGAAAGATTGAAAATATATGCACTCACCGTTCAGTCAGTGTTTTATCTTAACTACTGGTATTACGAAATTCTTCATTTTATCTTGGCGAATTTGAAAAATAAGACAAACTATCTAGTTCTCTTATTTCTTGTATAGTGCCAACTAAAAAGAGCTAAGTTTCCGTGACTTTCCTTAATGAAACAAGAAAGACAAAGAAGGTTTGATATGGGATAGTTACAAGCGAATATCAAGACACTGATTGTCAATGTCAGCTACCCGTAGCTTACGTCTAAGCTTACGTCTTGACTCGTTTTTATCTTCACATTTCCAGTTCAAAACTTTGTCAATGCTAAAGCGGAATGTTACGTCTCGACTCAGAATTAATCGCCAGCGCTCGTTTTGAGTGATCTCAACGAATAGAGAAATTACCTTTGGGATTCAGAGAAGAATTTTATTTCGTGATAGGAATACGTCTGCGACGTGAAACGTCTGGGACCATTTTGCTTAAATAACTTTACTTTTTCCTTTTTTTGATAGAGTACATTATATCACTTTGCATAACGCAATGACTTACTACTATAAGGTCAAGGGTTAGAGAAATAGACACAAAATTACGTCCCGCATGCAACTTCCGGTCCGCCATTTGTTTTACACTTTATTAATCATTAGGAAAACTGTATTACAAAATAAATGTATTTGTTAGAATTGTTTTCGTATACTATCAGTTAAGGATTTGTATTGTTTTCTCCTAAAAATCAAATTTCTTTTTTAGACTAATGTTACAAAAACGAACATTTTTAGTGATAGTTTGATCTTCTTAACAAATTATTTTGGATATATTTTTGTTTATTTAATATCATATATTTTGTAGACTTATATTCTTAAATGAAAATTTTTACTATATTTTGTCCGTTAATATTAAATTACGAGTGTGCACGCTACGTTTAAAATGTCGGAAAAAATTAATGCTCCCTCAGTGTTCACACTAATATCTATATTCATATAAAATTCCGTTTAAATTGTTGAGATTAAAAAAAAGAATCAAGAAAGACGGAAAAGACGTCTTAAACTGGAATGTTTTTAAAAAGAAAAACATCATCCCAACTGTTATGAATAGAAGATAGGAAGAATATATCTCATTATGAAGATAGAGTAAAGGATTTATTTCTCATGTTATTGAAAATGAAAATTATTTGTCTGATTTGATACTTGAGTTATTTGTTCTTCGCTAACTTTTGTGTGACAGAATGAATATATATATATATATATATATATATATAATTATTAATGACAATATATGTATTAGCATATACTATCAGTTCCTTTTACTATGTAGAACTTATTACCTATTTTAAGAAATATTACTGAATTAAAATTGATAATTGTTCGCACAATTTTAGGATGTACTAGCTTTGAACGAAACATTCAAAATGGCGTATTAGTGGATTCTCCCACGTGTGAGTTTTTGCTCTCTTTTATTTGTTTTTTTTTGTTTGCTTTCACCCAAAAATGAACTACTGTATTATGTAGGTTTTTTCAAAACACTTTAATCCAAGAACTTTTTACTGTTTGTGAATGTTTCTGATGAGTTTGTAGTGTTGCAGAGACGATATTGACATAAACATTTTGTTTGGCACAAGACAAATGAAACGGACCGTAAAAAATATATCTCACAGAAATGTTATGTTTTTTGGAAATGTGAAAGAATAAAAATAATAAAACAAAACCATGGTTATTAGAATATAATATGAACTGACTTTTATATATATATATATATATATATATATATATATATATATATATATATATATATATATATATATATTAGTTATGCTTTGTTTTAAACAATTGAAATAGTTGTATGCAGTAGTTATTACTTCCTCGCTAACTTTTTTGTGAATGGACGGATCTCCCTCTCTCTCTCTCTCTCTCTCTCTCTCTCTCTCTATATATATATATATATATATATATATATATATATATATATATATTGTTCTTTGTTGTGGATTCGATAAGGAAATCCATTGATCTTTTATTATTGGTTCGTCTATTTTATAATCTAGTATTATCAGAAAAAACGTTTTCACATTTTTGTCGACTAATATTAAAAAATATCTGTATTGATTTTCGATCTGACTAAAAAAAGATCTTTGAATGTTTTTATTAAATATGAAATATGTCTGCCACACTTATTTCAATAGCAAATCCGTATTGTAACATGTTTATCCCCTTAATTTTTGAGGGGGGGGACGTCTTTGTAAAATAATGTAACGTTATATAAGACTGAAAAAGATGGTACAATTAGTTGTCCTTTCGTAAGAGAATTCTCCAAACATTCTTGGGCGGATCTTTGCCTCACAGGCTTGTTTATAATTGAAGACTCGACAAACAAAAAAAGGAATGTTTTTCGCTTACTTTATGTGATGTTACAAAGTTTTTTTTCAACCCGTTCCATGTATCGTGGGGGGGGGGTGCTACACTGTTTAGTAACAGAATCCGATCTGACGTTTTCTCATTCCCTAGCTATGTAATTGTTGCTTTTCGTATCCATCCAAATGTTTGCTTCAGTAAATACCATAACTAACTCACAAACTAATTTTTGTATATATTTTTTAAAAATCTTACAATATTACATTTGTATTGCACAACCGCATTCTTCACCAATTTCCACTAACTATCCTTCACAAGCTGTATTATCTCCACTTACCCTAAAGGGGTAATCTCGTTACACACATAGTTCTAAAATTTTAAAAAAGGTTTTCGTATATAAACTTGAATAAATTTGCAGGAAATTTCATCGCTTACTGTATTTGATGTTAGAATAGTTTCAAACACTCTCCAATTGTATGTACTGTGGGAGGCTCCGATTCCCTCATCCAAATTGGATGCAAGCGCGATAAAATCATCGCTAGCCATTCTTCAGTCCGTTCTGATGTATTCGTATTCCCTAGCAATTGAAATGTTTGCTTTTGTATCTATTGTTTGTTTTTATGCATAATATGACCATCTATCATATCACTTTTGTTTAGTTTTCAAATCTCATAATATTGTTTTCGAATTCCATCAATGCATTCTTCAGGAAATTTCAAAACTTAATCTATCACATTTTTCTTCACAATAAGTATCATCTCCACTCACCTAACCTAATCACGTTACAATATTAAAACATACGTACGCATTTTATTTGGAATGCTATTTATAATACGTTAGTACTAATGCAGTTTACGAACCGCGTTTTCATCGGTAAATTCCAGAAGGTTACGTAAAACGCCGGAAGGTTCCGAAACGCTTAGCCGACAAAAATTGCAGCAGCCGACAATTGGAAGGGCTTAGCCTTAGCCATTGAAATTCGTAACAGGGAAAAATTAGAAAACGCGATAAAAACATTGCAGGGATCTAATCGACAGCAACCTGCGTGGATTTATGTGGAAGCAGAAATTCAGAAACAATCCCTTCGTCTCCAGTTGTTGCACCGTATTTTCTTCAAACAAAAATTAATAGTTATTCACGAAACTTTATCACATACAATGACTGTTTTGTTCCTTGATTTGAATTTTGTTCCCTACATTTTTAAAGTTTCTTACAAATTTACATATTTTTTTGGCCAATCTTTCATTAAATTTGTTTCGTTCAAATTCATATACGATGCCTGTTTCAAGCGTTTTAACATTAACCAGCGTTTTCGACACTGAACAATAAAACGAAGTTTCCGTGTCGCAATTTTGTGCGGTTTACGTAACCTGTCGGAATGATCCGATGAAAACGCGGTTCGTAAACTGCATGAGTACCAATAAGTTGCATTATTAATAGTTTATGATAATTTCTTATTTTACGTGTAAGTCAATGAAAAATGTAAGTATATCTATAGTCTGTATCTCTAGTGCGCCACATGGTTTAGAGTGATATTGTGTTTAATTGCTACTAGTTCAAACACTGTTGAGGTCCCCAGATGCCGGAGAGCTTTCTACATCATTAGCTTCTTTCCTCGTGCTGCTGGCCTCTGGAACTCTCTCCCTGCCCCCTATTTCCCCGACGGTACTGACATGCAAAAATGTAAAACTAATGTAAACAGACATCTCGCTGCGCAGATCCCAATTTAGGTTGATCCCCCCCCCCCCAAAGGAAAAAAACCTTCTCCCTTTTTTTTCTCAGTAGCCCCTTACGTCTATAGTGGCGGCCTGCCTTGTTTGGGGTGAACTATGTTTAAAAGAAAAAAAGTATCAAGATCCGAGTTTTAGGAAGTGTAGTTATCAACTATGGTTTTAGTTTTTGTTGATTGTACAGTATAGTTAACAAGGAAAAGGTCGTTAAAACACAAATAGACAACACATTACTGTTACCAAACGATAGGAAATGTTATATTCTATCGACGTGTTAGTTTAAAACTTTTCGAAACTATTTGAACATTTTGTTATTTTAAACTTTGTGTTGCTACTTTCACATTAGTGAAATTTCTTTTTTCATTGGTCGTTATTTCTGACGGAAAATATATAAAAAGTAAAAATTAAAAAAATAGCAGTACCACTAGCCGTAAGTCCGGGGGTGGTTTCCAGTCGTGGTAGGGTAATTTTTTCTTCTTTCCTTTGTATCACTTTAGTCTTATATAAGCGAGCAAATCCCGGACAAATTATTGGCTCTCGAGAAAAGCACGCTGGCTTGGCTAAATAAAAGTGACGTTAACGAATACATATTCAATAAATAAATCGATATGTAAACACACGTGAAAATTATATAACCTAGTTAAAAAGTAAATGTTCTTTGCGTTTGATAACGTTTATTTTTTTATCTATTTTTATCCTCTTTTTCTTGTTATCTATACTGTACAATCGCCACATGTGTTTATTGTCTTCGCATATGATATTTACCTTTCTACTACGTTTCAGCCGATGTACCCTCTCGTCTTCTTCAGATGCATTTTTCATTTACAGCGGTGTTTCTCCTTTATTCATATTTGATTGTTTTGTACTATTTTCGTAGACTGATAGTTCTTATGTACTGAACTCTGATGAACAAAAACAACCAAGAAAAATCACATTCAAATACAGGTAAATATACTGTAAATGAAAAATGAACACGACGAAAGACGGAGAGCACATCGGCTGAAATCTATTAAAAATGATTAGGCCAATAGTTTGAAGGTAAACCTCTCAATAAGCTTGATTGTTTTTCATTATTTGTGTGCACGGATCTTTCTTACGTACTGAAATTCTATAAACACAAACAATTTAAAACACTCTCATTTAAATACGGGTAAAACGCTACTGTCAATGTAAAATGAAGATAGAGAAGGTCAGAGAGCTCATCTGCTGAAATAAAGTAGAAACATAAATATCCTTGATGGAGAGAATAGTTCGAACATATCAAATGTAAATAATTTAGCGTACATAATAATTCTTTACAATAATGAGAGCAACAATTTTTACTTAGATTTACATTCACAGCTCCGTAAATCCCGCTTTACACTTATTTTTATCTTTTAGTCTTTACATTCCATGAGTGATTTTCGGGCAAAGGAGGAAGAATTGCTGTGTTCTTTAATCGGCTATTGTTTTGAATAGGTTTTCAATTTTCAAATTGAATAATATTACTCATCATTTAAATTTCAATCTATCAATCTCATTCACCCTTATCCTTGCGTGATTTTCGGCCTTGATAACTTGTAACTCATTAGTAAGAATATGTCATTCGGCATTGAATTGCGTAAAAAGGGTTGATATGTCGTAAAAGAGACAAGCGTACAAATTTAATGATCGTCTTTCACAATTCCGGAATAATAATGGCGTTAGAAAATAAATGACATCAAAAGACAATACATAATTATTGCCTTGGACGTGATGCTATTGTCAAGTGAACCGTTTTATTATATCGACGTTTCATTTTAAATCTTGTTGCGAGGTGAATGGCAAAGGTCGTTAATATCTTGGTGCTGAATTATCGTCTTTAACTTCTTTATGCGTACCTGGTTTCTATCACTTACCGGTGCCATTCTATTGATTATCTATAAGTATAGGGGAGCTCGTGTCAAGGCCCGCCTGTCAGTTGGAAGATGATAATCAGGGGCGGCCGGTAATAAGCTCTGGCATTTTACAAAAGAAAACCGCAATTCTCTCCTTTTTTTCTAAAATATATCAAATAATAATCTATAAGACTGAGCTGGGATTGTTGCAGTAAGGATCACTGACAACGACTGATATTCACACACAAAACCCCAAACATGAATACCTACAAAAATCAGTTGTCTAGCCACACTGAGGAGTCACAGAAGACCAAATACGCGTTTGTTTTTAGATATAAATATTTAATTAGTAAAATTTATAATTATAGACCCCCTTAAAGGGGTAGGCACTCTGTTTAGGTATAAATAATTATCACTTATGCTCTGTTGAATGCATACATATAGAGATTGGGCTATCATTCCCAGGGTTCGATCCGTGCGATTGGCAGATCTGTCGTCTAGCCGAACTGATGATTTTTTATAAAACAAAGCAATTGCTTGTTTGTGCATGTGCATGTGTAATTATTAAAATGTGCAACATATATATATATATATATATATATATATATATATATATATATATATATATATATATATATATATATATATATATATTTATATATATACATATATATATATATATATTTATATATATTTATATATATATTTATATATATATATATATTTATAGCCGGCTTTCTCAACTGGGCAGACTTTAAATATTCTCGCTGCCCCTTTTTCCCACTTTTAAACACTTTCCTTTGTCATCTCTGGCCGGAAAGTATCTTTAATGGCGAATATTTTCCATCTTAATCTCCTCTGACGCCTGCCTGCATCATCGAATGTACCTCTTATTGGACTTTTTACCCTTTTTGGATTTTCTATTTTCGCCGTACCTGAAGTTGTGGCTTCTTGGAATTTAACTTTGAAACCTCTCTCATTACTTCTCGTGCCTCTAACGACCTACCTATCTACATCTTATTCTCTCCGCTGGACTCTTCGACACCGGACTTTTTGGCAATCGGACATTTGCTTGCACCTTGGCACAGTTTTGCCCTGCGTTTCTTTCCCTACAACTTTTATTTTATTTTTTCAAATTTTAAATCTTGGCCATTGCCAACTTATCTATCCCAGCGACTTGCTCTGATGATAAGATTTTGATCTTTGAAAAGCCTGGCTTAAGGAAAATTTAACTTGAATAAATTGCCTTTTTGCGGAATATACCTTGCTTTGAACTTTTGAATTGAATTTTGATTTGGCTTTTGCTTTCTCTAATTCCTTTCCATTCTCCTTCATTTCTACCTGCTCTGTCCTGGATATTGAGCTGTATACTCTTCACAATAGGGTTTTACCTTTCCTAAAAGTTCGCTTTTAGTACACCTCTTTATATATATTTATATATATATATATATGTATATATATATATATATTTATTTGTATATATATATATATATTTGTATATATATATATATATATATATATATATATATATATATTGTGTATCCATGTATTAAGGCAGCATTTTCTTAATTCATGAAAACATTGTAAAAATAACAGAATTCGTCTCTTTAGTTATACCTTATTTTTGTATTAAAATTTAAAACATTAATAAATGTTCCATAGGTTTCACGAACGTTTTAAATTCTTTGTCGAATCGTCCGCAGGTGTCAAAAGCAAATTAACAAATAAGCTGGATAAGGAAGATGGCGGAAAACGTCCCTAAAAAACTGTTTGCATTGTTCCAGGAAAGACGGTGACGGTATAAATTCAGCGACGCCGGAGTGGCATCACAAAACAACATCGAAATTATGTTAAGCAATTTAAAGTGTTGCTGTTTCTCCGCCGTTTATTTTTTAAAATCATCTTCTTTATCCAGTAACTATGATAACATAAATGAAACGTATCTGATTGATCCACAAAGGAATCTAATTTAATTGAACAAAATAAAGTCGATATTTCTTTCAGCTTCTCGTGAAGACGGTTCTTCTCTATTGTCCCTAACATTTTCTCATACCTGAGGCTATTCTTCATATCTATGAATCTACTATTAGACTATGTAGGGAGTACTGTTGTTATATTTGGGCTGTTAAATCATTGTTCCATTTGAGGGGTCTTGATAAGGAACAGAAACGTATCTGTAATTTGATTGCCTCTAACTTTTTCTTCGTGTTTGCACCCTCTCCACTACAGACATTACGTTGCTAGTCTCAGTCTTTTTTTATAAATACTATTATTTCATGTGTCGTTCCCTGCTTCCTATGTTCTAGTTCGTTTGACTCGATTCTCTATTGGTCTCCATCAATTAGCTTTTTTGATACCTTATTGTAATGCAACTTCCTATTCCACTAGCTTCTTTCCAAGGACTGTGGTTTGTGGAACTCTCTTCCTTCTGACGGTTTCTTTTTACCTATAACCGTCATCTTTTTCAAGACTAGGGCCTATAGACATCTACTGTCTTTGCAATAATCATTTTTTTGTTTTTGTTAGCTCCTTACGGGAAGAAGCTTCATGCCTTTTCATGAGCGATTTCTATAAACAAATTTAAAATATTTACGAATTATATAGAGCTTTTAAATATATTTATGTCAAGATTTTTATTATAATATCATCGTCTAATAATGTATACCCAAAGCAACTCATCGGATTTAATTTTTTTTTTGTTTATTATCTGTATATTTAATAAAAGGTCACCGTGGTTTACTATAAAAAACTAATTATTTTGTAAGAATATTTAGATACAAAATATATACATGTGAAGGAAATAAGATCCGAAAACAAAGGGGTCAAAGCTATGTACGTCATTCACGTCAAAAGCAAAGACAATTATGGTCGTGAAATATCTTGATAGGAACAAAATTCCAGGATGCAATTTAGTAATAATTCGAAAAGAAGTTAAAGAACGTAACATCCAGGTAATAATTCTTCTATCACGAGATCATTTCGAGTCTTGAAAGTTCAATAGATAAAACTGATCTCGGAATGAGAGAATTATTACTCGGGATTTACTTCGTTTTACTTTATCATCGAATTGTTTATAGATTTCATCCTGGAGTTGTGATTCTTTGAACATTATTGAGAGCAATGAATAAAAATATTCTACTCTATAATAAAGAGAAATTTATATATATATATATATATATATATATATATATATATAAATCAATATATATATATATATATATATATGAATAAATCAATATATATATATAAATAAATCAATATATATATATAAATAAATCAATATATTTATATAAATAAATCAATATATATATATAAATGAATCAATATATATATGTATATATATATATATAAATATCAATATATATATATATATATAAATCAATATATATATATATATAAATCAATATATATATAAATACATCAATATATATATGTGTATATATAAATAAATCAATATATATATATGTATATATGTATTAATATATAAATAAATTAATAAATTAATATATATATATATATAAATCAATATATATATATGTATATGTGAGTAAATCAATATATATATATGCATATATATAAGTCAATCAATATATATATAGATATATATATAAATAAATCAGTATATATATATATATGTGTATATATATATGTATATATGTATATATATATATAAATAAATCAATATATGTGTGTATATATTAATAAATCAATCAATATATATATTTATCTAAATATATAACAAAATCATTATATATATATGTATATATATATATATAAATAAATTAATATATATATGTATATATATAAATAAATCAATATATATATATATATGTATATATATATATGTATAAATAAATCAATACATATATATATATAGGTGTATATATATATGTATATATATATAAATAAATAAACAAATATATGTATATATATATACATGTATATAAATCAATATATATATATATATATATATATATATATATATATATATATATATATATATATATATACTATCCTGTCACGAAAAGTTAGCGATTCAAGCACATTCTTATTTTAAGACACTTAGACAAAAACATTACAAGTGGTAAGAGGACGCAAGAAAGCAAACGGCAAGTCAGACAACCATACATACTTTCATCGATGCCTTAAATGAATTCGTAAAGAAATCGTCCACTCAGTAATAAAAAGTAAAGTCTGGATGATTTTTCTATTTATGTTATCAAAAATGAAAATAATAGTTCAACTCGTGTCTTTCAATCGTAGGCGTGTTCCTTTTCTTTATGAGATCATCATGGATTTCTCGTCTTTTGAGGAGAAATCGATTGTGACAATTATTGGTTATTCTCTCTTATCAAATCTTTTTTGTAGCTCATACATTTCATCTGTTGCTCTTTCTGCTTCTCGTTAACTCGGTTCTCTCTATCGCTACAAAATCATTCTTGAAGCTGAGGCTATACTCTATCTCTACAAATCTACTTGCAGATTATGTATGCAGTACTGTTGTCATATTTAAGCTGGTAAATCTCTCTCTATTTTGAGGGTTGTTGATAAGGTGCAGAAAAATATCTGTAATTTGACTAGCATGACCCTTTCTTCTCCTCCGAACCCTCTTTCTCATAGACATGATATTGCTAGTCTAAGTTTTTCTATAAATACTATCATAGCATGTGCTTTTCACAATTGTCTTATCTATTCCCTGTTCCCTTTGTGTCGGGTCGTTTATCTCTATAAACTTGTTGGTCTCTATAAATTTTCTGTTTTATACCTGATTGTAATACGGCTTCCAACTCCAGTAGCTCTCTTGCCAAGAACTACAGACCTTTGGAACAATTCCTGCTGACTGTTGTCTTACTAACTAACGGATTGGTCTTTTCAGGGTTATCGCCAATAGGCATATTCGTTCTTTGCAATACTCATATTTCACTAGCGGGACCCTGTGGAAATTTCACAGTGTTTTCTACATTAATCTGTATAATTTACTGTTAATAATATTATCCAGTGTCTAGAAATATGCTCATATTTTACTCACAAAAATTTTGCGAGACGGGATGAAAGTATATATATTTATTTATATTACTCGGTTGCCGGGGCAAAAGCTGTCTCTTCAGAAGTCACCATCGGTCGCGACTCCCCTCTAACTCGCACCCTCCCTCCCCTCCCTCCCCTCTCTCTACCTCCGCCCCGTTGTCAGGGGCAACTCTTAAATAGGAGTGTAAAACCGTGACACACAAAATAAATAACACACACTCTATCGTATTAATATATAAATAATAATAATAATAATAATAATAATAATAATAATAATAAGAAGAAGAAGAAGAAGAAGAAGAAGAAATTTTAAATATAAAAAAATAGATAATCAATAAATATCGTAAGCCTGAAACCGGCCCATTTGGTAAGCGTTTCCGCGTCTCCTCCGCCTTCTACAATGCCCTCCTCCTTCCACGCTGAAGTGACACAGCAGGGTCAGTTAATAGTTTAATTAAGTAAATTTTGATCCATTTAGTTAGGTTAGTGGTAAAGTCGCCGCTTTACACCTCGATGTTACGGTTTCAATTCCAAGTCTCTCCGTCCAATGTATTTGTTGTTTATATATTGCATTTCTTTAGGAGCGATTTCTATAAAATAAAATAATTTATATAGGAGAAATTAAATTACTCACGTTATTCTATGATGTTCATAGGAATATTTTAATAATGTATCTAGATGAATAGCAAATGCGAACAGTGGCGAAGCATTTTTTTCTGTCATATTTGAGAGAGGGTGTTAGTAAAACACACTTCAAGAAAACAACATAAATGTGAACATTTTTATTTATCTTTCATTTTCTTTTCATGCGTCTTTCTGTTGGAATGACGCGGATCGTTTGAAGGTTGCTGCTGATGCATCGTCTTTGAATGTCTTCTGTCTGTTTGCTCGCTAACACGTACTAATGTCGTTCAATTGATTATACGTAAGTATAGAAAGGCTTCGTGTCAAGACCCTCTTCTTACCTACAAGATGTCAATAACGGGTGTTTGCCGGTGATAAGATTTGACATGTATTAA
>OY744534.1:57525053-57582553 GCA_963556195.1 Sepiola atlantica
CTTGCTCTGAACTTTTGATGTTCTAATAAATATTGTATTTTTACAATTTTTTATTCTTATCTCTCATCTCTAGAATATATATATATATATATATATATATATATATATATATATATATATATAAATGTTCTAGAACTATACTCGTTCCAGGGTGGGTACAAGTAATTTCTCGTACATAACAGATTTGCACCACGTGTATATCTTCTTACAAATATTAACATCAATAAATAATAATACTAAACTTTGTTTAGAATCCTTATTTCAAAATCCCATTCATTCAAAAAATTCAGAGATACTTCTAACATTGCACAAAAAAACTAACAATTCTCGAGAGCCTTAAAAGACGAGAAATTATTGGCCAATGTATCAAATCGGTCTAGTAAATTTAAATACTCAAGATTGTAAATTATGTTAAGAATGGCTGTCTTTTTGGTTTTTTTTATTCACCTGAAAGAAAGCATATTGCCAATGACACGTAATGGGCTACTGTGATTTAGGACCAGATTCGTATGGTGGGTCCTGGGCTGAAGTTCTGCGAGAAAATATTTTTGTCCCTTTACATTTGATAATTTGTATCGTGAATACTCGGAATGTTTAACTGTGTCATGCATCACAGTGTCATACAGTGATAGAGCTCACGGTTCTTTTGTGTAACTTCACGTCTTATCTGACCCTTATAGCAACCTGTTACATCTTGTCCGGTACTGATCGTACTTAAAGGCAGATACACGCACATATATCGTAATTATGGCAATTGATTATTCACTAGCAAATGGAAACTTGACCTACAGATTTTTAATCGGCTTTTATTTTATTCAGTATCGAATTATGGCCCTTTAAAACTAAAGTATCCGTGAAGTCTGACGTTTCTCGTTCTTAAAGCGAGCCGCCCCTTGTCTTCGACAGCTGACAGGAATTATGAAATCACCTCAAGGGATTCTTAATCGATTTTGTGCCAGTTGTTTGTTATTTGAAAAGACAGTAACGAAAGCAAATTGCTTAGTCACAATTCAATAAAAATATGCGTTCTATAACAGACACACATACGGAAATATAATAGCCATGTACTTATAACATTGGCATAATTGTAAGGGTTCTCGCTAATGGACAGGGTAACCAAAGTTCAATCTTTGGTCGAGTCATACGATAGACTAAAGAATGGTACTTGCTGATTCCTTGCCAAACACTCAGCAATATAAGGTGATGATAACGGCTAAGTGAAGTAATCTTGGGAAAGAAAGTCGCACCCTCCATAACACATAGGCTTAGTAACTAATAAAAAGAGCCTTCGTGTCGCCCTCGACTATGGTCGGCAACTTATACTTTATTTATATACATTTTGATTGGCAGAATATAGACTACTGGCTGAAATACTTATCCCAAAAAACATTCACACAAATGAGACAGACTTCCTTCCTATAAATAATATAAGACTAGACCCCAAAATACTTCGAAACAATAAAGTAAATATTAATATGAGAAAAGGTGTGAGAATTAGAGACTAAACAACAGTAATATGTTAAACAATGCGCTCTCTAAGAAATAATGCCAAATAGTATACAATATTTGATGGAACATTTCGGTAAACCATAAAATAAAAAAAGAAACATGTGTTCATTAATTAATCCATATTCAGAAGAGAGATATATAAACTTTTTCTTTCTCTCTTGCTCAACTTTACTATCTTACGGTCATACTACCTCTTCCCCCCTCTCTCTCTCTCTCTCTCTCTCCGTAAGCCCCCTCTCTCTCGCTCTCTCTTGACACACACACACGCACACACATACATAATACATATATATATATATATATATATATATATATATATATATAATTATCTACGGACACGTGTTTGGTCGCTATACAACCTATCAGCTTGACTGAACCTATATACATATAAACACACACACACATATATATATTTATATATGTATACATACATATATATATAATACATATATATATAATACATATATATATCGATATAATACATATATATATATATATACATATATATATATATATATATATATAATACATATATATATATAATACATATATATATATAATACATATATATATATATAATACATATATATATATATAATACACACATATATATATATGTATTATATATATATATATAATACATATATATATAATACATATATATATATAATACATATATATATATATATATAATACATATATATATATATAATACATATATATATATATATTCTTTCTCTTAAAAGAAAAAGAAATATTACCATATTTGTTTTTCAATCATTGTAACTGTCAGACTGATTAGATATTTTGCCCCAAATCTGCGTGATATAGCTAAACAATTTGATATTCATGGAAGCTTGTAGACCTTAAATGTATATGAATTCTAAACAGTTTTTTTAAAAGGAGATGACCATGTTCGGACTCATCAATCCCCCATTTTTGTCAAGACTTAATTACAAAAATATCACAATTATTTAATAGTCCTCCACATGCTTCATCTTTCTTTTTAGCCTATAGGAGAGGAATATAACTCAAATTCTCCACAAACATATACGAAGTACAATACTTAGTTTTTGTTATGTGTGTGTTTGCTATCGTAACTATCTTTATTCAAAACGAAACTAATGGCAAGTGGAAAACGCATTTTGGATACATTTTCTGCAGCCCCGTACTTCTTGCTTCCCCTACATGGCCCCTCAGTCCTTATTTTCTAAAAGCGAGTTTTCTTACAAAGGGGTAACACGCTGGCCACTGGGGTGGCACTTCAGTGTGAACAGTATATGGAGATTACTTGAATATATTTTCGTTTCCTGTTGCCATGCCACTGATAACGGTGCTTGATCGTAAACGTTTTACCTTGGCTGATGTCATCCGCCTGATAGTCCAATGACGCTTAAGGAAGCTGTCTTATAAGCAGATACATAAAACCGGGGCTTTTTTATTGCAATTGGGTGAATGGAGTCTGGACTATTCAGCAGTTTCCAGTGGGGTTACTCGATGCCATATTAGTTGGAAATGTTACAGGTTATTTTTCTTAAATGGTCTTCAACGAAAATCTCTTTCTTGACCTTTTGGCTAAAATTAAAGTGTAGTATCTGTTCCAATAGATACTTCACCCCATAGACTGGTATTGTCTCGGCCTTCGGGGCTTGATTTACGCCAGTCTATTGGTCTGTCCTGTGCAGTTCTAAGAAGTCCACCCTCCCAGGCTTCGCCTCCTCTCTTTGGGGAGGTGTAAGTTTATTGCCTACTGCCTGAGGCGCCCCTACCGGGGAATGCCGCCGGGGCTGCCCAGGCAATTTTTAAACCCCACTGTCCCGACCCGACCTTGGGTCACATCTTACTTGTGGGAGTAAGATAACAACTGGCCTTGATCCGAACTCATGGATAGGAGTAAATCGATACTCATTCTTTCTCTGTCATACTCTTAACACCTCTTCTGACCCCTTCCAGAAATCTTCCAACCTCAATATGACCAGTCACAAAACACAACATGACCCTTAGCCTAGCTCTAACCTTAACTAAAAAACCTAACTTCCAACGCGGACCCTTCACTATCAGGTCTTTTGCTCCAACAGCAGGAGTCTAGATTCCAACCTTCCAGAGTATGAAATCCATTTAGAAATTAAATCAGATGTGCTGTTTCTCTGCGAAACGTCCACTGGCCAGTCTGTTCTGTAAATAATTTCATGATTAAAGGTTACTCACATATGACATCAATACGTGTTTCAACAACTGCACTGATACATTTACTACTACAATGACTTCCTGTCTATTATTTAAACATTTTTGTATTATTTTTACCTTAAGCACAACTAAAAATGGTGTAGTATTTTTTTCAAATACATGCTTACCAATAATTGGCAAATTATTGTATTTTCTTTCTGAGGATAAAAGGAAATTCTTTGAAAATCTAATGATTAAAAAGCATTCTAATATTTTATTTTAACCCTTTGTTTAAACACCTGATGATTATAATAACATTGTTAAGTATTTAAATTTACTTTTGTTTCATTGTAATAACATTTCCTATAAATATATATATATATATATATATATATAATTATGTGTGTGTGTGTTTATTTTTTATTTTTGTAACACAAAGTACTTATAATAGCTCAATAGTTTAAAGCTAGATCTATGCTATATTTTGTATTTTTATGTAGTTCAATACCACATCATTATCACAGAGGACAGATTCACGTCATTTTTTTCAACTTTAAAAAAAAAATTATTTCGCAGACAATTATTTCGGCTAACATAAATATAATTGTAAAATTCCCCTATGTATTTATTTACTTCTTGGCGTGGCCATATTCAGTTCAAATTGTACAAAAACAAATTAAAAAAGCTTTTAAATCTTGGCGATTATAGCCCGAAATTATAGTAAATATGCATTATCATTTTTTTACACATGGAATTATGGTCCCTTTTGCATCTTTTTAAATAACATTTAAGTATCCTATCATTTTATATTTCTAATCATCCATCATCGTCTATCATTGTTAATGTAACTATTCATAAGATTAAAAAATATATTGTTACTGACCGTCTTTGTTATTTTGTCCGGTTATTTTCTTTTTTCTTTATTTTTTGGGGTTATCATTTTCCTTCTTTCATTTATGTTATTCTTTTTTTGCTTTTTCGCACGTGTTGTGTCGGTTAATTTAGGTGACTTCCGTTTTGCCAATATCACCGGTATTGGCCGGCTTTTTGATTTTCCAGCCAATCAATAATTAATATTCTTAATCATTCAATATCTGCTATAATTATTATTCTAAATATTCCTAAATTGATACATATTTTCAACTGATAACCTTTAATTATTTTCACCCTATTTTTTTGTTGTGTTTTGAATTATCATATTCCTATTTTCCCTTTGTTATATCATATGATTTCATTGCCAAAGTTACCGGAAGTAAGCCAACTCATCAATTTTCAAACCGAATATTTGGAATCGTTTCCCATTTACTTTAATTAATAATAAACAGAAAATCTAAAAATTATAACATATTTCCTCTTGCTTTATTAGTTGTTTCTACCCAGATTATTTTCTTTTTTATCGTGTTTATTCCTATCTTATTTCTTTTTTCGTCTTTAATTCTATCATGCCTTTCCATCGGTGAGTTTTAGTGACACACATTTTGCCCGTATAACCGGAAGTATGCTGACTTTTCTATATTTTGACCGATAGATATTTAACATTTCTAATCATTTCTCATCTAGTATAATCACCAATTTATAAACACCTGTATGAAGATAGATTCCCACTGGCTTTCTTATTTTCGCCCAGTTTTTTTATTTATTTACTTATTTATATTATATATTTATATTGGTAAGTTTAGGGGACTTTCATTTTCCCTAATTATCGGAAGTATATCCACTTATATATTTTCTATCTGATTAATAATTAAATACATCAACTATATCCTGGGGATAATCTGTAGCGTTAAGAGTATTTTAATAAAATATTTTTATATTTAACTATAAACGCTTTTTTATAATTAATAAAATTAAGTAACATGTGTTATACTTTCTCCCTTCATTACATTTATATTTTCGCCGTTGGCAAACAGTAACTTGGATATTCGACTGTGTTTTTGTTCCAATGTATTACGGGTATATTCTTACTTGCATTTATAATCTATTAACTTATTCATTTTTCCATTGTTATATTTACTATATTTATATTTGGGTTCATGTAGGAAACCGCCAATTATCTCATTTCTCTTATTTATAATATTCCCTCTATATGTCATTATTTCAACCGCTTAAGTTATACATAGATTGCATCGTTTGCGCTTGTTAGGTAACTATTTATTGGCTTTAACTAATATTGACCATTCCATAGTGTACATAGTTTTTTTCTCATTAAGTTGGTTTATATATCCAGCTAAGGAAGTGGTAAATTTATCGACTTCTACCCTACAAGCTTTTCTGATACTTGCGATATGGTTACGATACTTATCTTTAAATGGACCACTGTAGAACCTATGTATACTGTAGATTTATTACTTTCCCCTATATTGCACTTATACAGTCATGCACTCCACTATTAATGGGCATTCGTCCTTCTGCATACAGTTACATTTTCTACGTTTATTAAAGTTTCCTGTCATTCGATTTTTTTTTGTTTTGGCTTTATTCGATGAGATTATTGTATTTTTTAATGTTTTATTTATATATATATATATATATATATATATATATATATATATATATATATATATATATATATATATCGACAGAGATAATTTTTTATTTATTTAGTTATGTTGTGATACAAAAGATCAAGTAGAAACATCATGATACCGTTGGTTTCAAGCGATTTAAAACATTCGCTGACTATCACCAGTCACGCTGAAACATTGCTAGAAAGATAATAATTAGAAATATAGTAAACAATTCAAAGTAAAACCAGTATTAACCATTGGGGATATACAAAGTCAGTGCTGGACTGGTTTCAAAAGACACCAACATTGAATAGATGAAAATTTAGACAACTAGACGATACATGTCTACGTTTCAATTACTAAGGACACACTAGATACATTAGGAGTTGCATCTAAATACGCAGATATTAGTGAATTTGACATAATTATGAACGCAAGATAACCTCTACAGTTTTTCTAAGAAAAGATCTGGGTAAAAAATAACAGACTTAGATGACCCCTTTGATGTAGCAATATGTACATACAACAGTGTTGACGTTTGCGACTTAATAGAACTTTTCGTGCTCGACACACTACAAATCAGTTTACAGGCAATTGTTTAGGGTTGTACGGACTATGTCTTTCGCGTAACTGCACCTTAGATAGACTTAGGAAATACTTAATAAAAACATCTACAGACTTATGATTCAAGATCACTATAACTACTAATCTAAGTAATGTAGAATTTATTGATGATAGCCAAGACCTAGATTATAAGATGCACAAACTATTCCAAAAAACAATCTACTCAGATATATTAGCAAATGAATCATGCCACCTCCACAGTTTTCGTGAATATGATCTCAGATCTATAATTCACCTTTGAAATTTTGGAGTAAGCAGTTCTTTAATAAAACCGAACGTTATGTAAAAGTGAGTTCAAAGAAAATATCTCATTGTCGACTTCCCAAAACCACACGCCAAACAATCACAACCGAAGAAAAAGATAATCTGATTCTCGCTGCCTTATTCGGTCAACACAAAACGAGCGTAGGCTAAGATAAAAAAATGTCCCTACGACCCAAACTATTCAATAGGAATGCGGTCAAGGTCTGATACTCTAGCAACCCATGTTTTAAAGGATACATTCTCTTTTAAGCCAAAGAAAGAATTAAAGCGCAGGTTGCATTGCATAAGCGTAAATAACTGTCCCCTAGACGGGAACTGCAAGGTAAATTCTCTAGTATACGAGGAAACTGTTACAAGTTAAACCAACGACAGAATCGACACATACATAGGTATTACACGATGCACCTTTGAACATACACTATATGCACATAGGTGCATCTTACAAATATAGGGGCAAAATAAATACGGCACTAGCGACACGAATATAGTCATTGAAAGGTATGGGTATCTCTTTTACAATAACATGGGAATTAGTATAAAAGCTACAGACATATTCCCCAAGTTTAAACTTTTGCATTCTATGAAACTTGGAATAATTTCACACCCTACTAGCTATAAAAGAAACCACCAAACACTGAATGAAAAAAGAAGGGAGATATTTTCAAGGGATGCAATCATAGAAGGCAAACGTTCTTGATTAACTGGTTAAACCTATTGACCTAAAATGGATTCAGACAAGTCTAATGGGAGATCAGCGCTGAGTTTGCCCGATAAGTAAGGACTGTAATTGATGAATATAAGTATGAAGATATTAAATGGATATTTATAGAACTAAATTTAGACAATCTAACCCTAACCCTAACACCCACCTCACTAAAACAATCCCAGTCTAGTTCTACCAGAAAAGGCTGTCTGAAAATACCGGCTTCCTGACTTAAAATGCACGAAACATTGATGTTATTGTTTTTACCTTTCATTTTTTTCTTCTAAAAACAGACAACACAAAACACCATGGATGAAGTATAAAGCGCTTGAAGCATAAAAACACATTCGGCATTAAATAACCCTAAAAAAGTTGATATGCCGTAAACAAAAGCCAACAAAAACCACATATCCATTTTCGCTTTTTTTTACATTTTTGTTTTTTTTTAATTCTATTTTTCTCAACCTGATGACTCAAATAAAGGCGAGGGAAATTCAGTATAAGGGAAAGAGGGCTTTCAGGGATCCATTGAGGAATTTAATGTTTTCATTTGGAATAAGTAGTAATAGAATTAAATGTGAATTTGACTTTATTTTAATTTCTAGTTTCTTAATCCTCAATTATTTTGTTTCCGCAGTTAATTTTAATTTGATTTAGAATTAGTTAACAGGGAGGGCCTGTGGACGAGTGGTTATAGCACTTATCTTTGGGCTGGACAACCTGGGTCGATCCCACTCACGGCATGCGAATTTTCGGGAAGGTTCAAGGCAGCGGAAGGAGAGGGATGGGCTCCGCTTTCCATATGCTGTGCCCTAGACACGGTGATTCTTAACAAATCACCGCCGCTACGGCCAGGGACACTGTGTAGTAACAAAGATAATTGATGCCTGTCTCCCCCTTGGAGTAATAATGGAATGTTCTACATTCGTGTATATTAAAGAGTGAATGTTAAACACTATTTGTCTAGCTAAGCAACAAAGCTCTGTGTGATTTTTTCTCTGCCAGTAAGTCCGTGATTATTGTTATTATTGTTATTTATTGTTACTACCGTTATTTGTTAAATTTGTTGCTTGCTTTTTTTTACTCCTTATATTTTTATTTATTTGGAGTTTGTTAATTTTTTTCTACCGTTCTCCGGCCATGGCTACTGCCAGCTGTGCGCCTTCGGAGACCTCTGAAGTGGTTGAGAAGTCATCTCAGCCTACTGATAAAACGGACTGGAGTAAGGCACCCGCCCTTAAAATTGACGTTGACGATTTTGTCGCCAAGGCAAAAGACTGCACGGATTTCGTGACTGAAACTAGAGTAATTATACAGTTACCAAGGTTGGAGGAATTCCAGAAAAAGACTATTTTGATGTTCGTAGTGGATAGAAAGTCAAAAAAACTGATTAGGTCCTCGAAAGAAACTGTCGCAAAATTAATTGCAACGACCGGAGTACGTGCTGAACGTATCGTTAAATGTAAAGGCTATAACACCTGGAATAGTCTCTTTAAGACAGAGGAAGTCTGCATCGAACTCTCGAAGAAAGAAATAATAACGAAAGACTACATTCTGCGAATGGAATACATGGGTCGAAGGAGAACGACCATCTCAGTTTTTGAAGTTCCGGCTGTGGTTCCTGGGGAATACTTAGGCGCCTTTTTACTTAAGTTCGGAGAAATAACAGCTATTACGGTTGACAAGTTCAACGGAACATGGTCTTTTGACGTGTGGCTTAACGAGTCGGCTTTTAAAAAAGTTCCGTACTACATAGAAGCAAATGGAGAAAAATTACCTGTGGTGGTGGCTGGAAGACGTCCAGCATGTTGGATATGCAATGAAGTTGGGCATTTAACTTTCACTTGCCCAACAAGGATCAAACCGGCCCAGCCTAACCCCAAGAACAGAGTGCTAGAACACTTAACCCCGAAAGCTGCAGCAGATAAAAAGACTCCCTCCTCAAAGCCAACAGCTGAAACTGTAACCCCGGAGGAATTCGAGGTCTTATGCAACACCGAAAATGAATCGCCCAAAAAAAAAGTCGTTTGGAATATCGTGACTGGCAAAAAATCGCCGAAGTCATATGCTCAAGTAATGACCGAAGAGGAACAACTAGAAATAGAAACCAGCAACGATCCTGGTGGCGAAAAATACAAAGAAATACTAAATTTGAAAAAGTCTCTCGACGAGGAGCGCAAAACTGAGGAAAAAAAAGGAAAAAAAAACGAGGAAAAAAAAAAGGTTGCCGATACTACTATTAATGCGGGAAAAAAAACTCCACCAGCCAAAGAATGTCGCTCTCCAGCCAAAGGTGCACCCCCACCATTAAAGTCATCCCCACCAGTAAGGGAATCTAATCTGACCCCCTTATCAAAAGATAAGCCCGTTACCCCTAATCCATCTCCTTTCTGTTCCCCGTGCAACACCCCTAAAAGTACACCGCCCCCCTCTCCAATGAAGACCGATATGCCGCCTCCTGCCTCCCCCACCGCCCCATCCACATCCCAGAAACGCCATCGAAGTCCCTCGCTAGAGGCTCGGAAAAAGAAGACCCCTTTCTACACAGGCAAGGATGTCTGTAAAATTACTCCCGAAACTGAAAATCTTATGATAAACCATCATAAGAAGAACTACCGAAACCTAGCTACACTAAAGATGGTACACAAAAAAGACATTACCAACCCGGAAAATTTCTTGGATGCACAAAGACTTTTATCTGTGGTTAGATCAAGAGACAAAGCTAAAGGGGTTTGGAATATGATGGAGGAAGCGAATAACGCCTTTAATATATCGCCTCCTCTCGCTTTCTTTAACGATGAAGAAGTAGTATTACTGCAAAAATCTTGTGTTGGGAGGGTCCCTATTCGTATCCATCCTACACTCTACAGGGCATTAAAACTAACTTTCCCCTTAGACATTGGCGGTGTGGCCCCGGACGGTCTCGTCTCAAATGAATTGGGACAAGGTTCTCTGGGTTCATCTGTCGGTGTCTTAAATGCATCAATGTTCGTTTCGGGTTCCCAACTCTAAGAGCACTAGAATGGCACTCAGATTAGCAAGCCTAAATGGCCGAGGGTTGAGGGACACCGCTCGTAAACTTCGAGTAGTACGTGACCTTCAGCGACTCGGCGTGGATGTATGTTGTTTGCAGGAGACCCACTTTATTCCCAGTGATTATCAGGGTGCGCTGACTAGAGACTTTCAGCTCTATTCAGCGTACTTTGATACTCACTCAAGAGGGGTTTCCTGGCTAGTTAAGCGCACACTGAATGCGACGTGTGACCCAATCTATGCAGATCCTGAGGGAAGGCTGTGCGTTCTTGATGTTACCGTAAAGGATGTGGCTTTTCGGCTTATTGGGGTTTATGCGCCCAACGCCAGTTCTGAGCGGGTTCCTTTTTTTCGGCGGATCGAGCCCTTTATGGATACGTCGCGTCGGATAATTCTAGCGGGAGACTGGAACGCGGTCTTGGATCCCGATTTAGATCGCTTGGGAAAACGTAGAGGAACTAACAGCAACGGGGATGTTAAGGCATTTCGGGACTTTATCGATAAGTTCGATCTTGTCGATAAATTCCGAAATGAGAAACCCCGTGAAGTAGTATGGACTTGGACTGCTAGTCGCGGCTCCGATTTAGGGCAACTTTCGAGTTACCTTGATCGGTTCTTAATTAGGAGAGTCGATTTAGGGCTTTTAGATTGTCCAAGTTTTCATAATATAGTTTACTCGGATCATAGGCTTGTCCGGGTGCGGGTAAACTTAGATAGTCCTAAGCCTAGATTGGCTGGTTACTGGAAGTTCAACACATCGTTGTTCGATTTGAAGGACTTCCGGGAACAGCTTTTACTAACATTACAGAGGGAATTGACGGGTGCTATCATTGGGAATAAGTGGTGGGGCCACCTTAAGAACGTTATTAGGTCCTTCGTTGCCGATTATAGTCGTCGACTCAACCTTAGATCTAGGGCAACGAAAGTGGCACTAGAAACTAGTTTAAGTCGGGCGGCGGAGGCGGGGGATAGCGTTACCTTTACTGTAGCTAAAACGGAACTGAACTCCTTGGATAACAAGGCAGATCAGGGATTGATAGTTAGGTCTAGGTTAAAAAGAGTGCCGCACGAGGCGACAAACATGGCCGCGTCACTGCGTGCGGAGGAACGTCGACGGTCTACTGATCGACACATCGCCAGTGTCACATTATCGGATGGGCGTCTCGTGACTACAAACGACGGGATTTTGGAGGGTTTTCGCTCTTATTTTCAGGATCTTTTTACCAAGGAGCCCGGTCTGACAATGGCTCAGTTCGACGCCTATTTAGCTGACTTTTCTCGTCTCGAGGCGACCGAAGCAGCTAGGTGCGAAGGGTGTATAAATGAGGATGAAGTCCTGGAGGCCCTAAGGCAGGTTGGCCTTGATAAGTCTCCGGGTATCGATGGTCTGCCTTACGAACTGTATTTGAGGTTGTCGCCCATTTTTGTCCCCCTGCTGGCTGTGTTGTTTAACTCCTGGTTTAGGAACGGGTCTATCCCCCAGTACTTTACCAGGGGTATCATCAAATTGCTCCGCAAGGACAAGAGTGGTGGGGATGGTATAGGTAATTTCCGGCCCTTAACAATGTTAAATACAGAGTTAAAGATTTTGGCCAAGATCTTGGCTAATCGTCTGCAGGTTGTCTTGTTTCGTCTAATAAGTCCCGAACAGACTTGTTCTGTTAAGGGCCGGACTATTCAAGATAATTTGCACATGATACGCTTGATCATAGAGAAAGTCGACACTGAGGCCGCGCTGATCAATTTAGATCAGTCCAAAGCATTCGATAGGGTCGATCATCGTTACTTGGAGGCTGTCTTGTCTTCGGCTGGATTTGGTCCCCATTTCCGCTCCTGGATTCGCCTCTTTTATGCTAACCCCGGTGCGTTGGTTGAAGTGAATGGAATAAGGTCAAAGCCTTTCGATTTGTCCAGATCTATTCGTCAGGGATGTCCGCTTTCACCGATGCTTTATGTGCTTGCGTTGGAGCCTTTCCTTCGCAGGCTTAGGGTGAATCCGGTCCTTCGTGGGATTACTTTGTCTGGTGCTTGCCCCATGATTAAGTACTCCGCCTATGCCGACGACGTCACTGTGCTTGTAACGAGCAGTGCTGAGATTAGGGTCGTCGACATGGAAATAAGACGGTATGAACAAGTGACAGGGGCCAAAATCAACTGCGATAAGTCTGTTGGCTTACGCATTGGTGCCTGGAGGGGTGTTCCCCTTCAGGGGCCCTTTGGCTGGACGGATGGGCCTTGCAAGATACTCGGCGTCTGGTTTGGTCCTGATCTCCAGTTGGAGAAAAATTGGTCGGAAGTGTTGAAAGCGGTTAAGGCTGCAGCCTGTCTGTGGTCTTTGAGAAATCTTACTTTAAAAGGAAGAGCGGAGGTGTGTAATTCTCACATTTATCCTCTCATCCTCTACCGTCTTTCTGTGCTCCCTCTGCCGGCGATCACACTAGTTGAACTAGTGAAGGCTCTTTTCGCTTTTTTGTGGCGCGGAAAGCAGCCCATGGTTCGCCGGGAGATCTGCTACTTGCATCCGTCTGAAGGCGGTCTGGGTATGCCAAGCGTTGAGATTCGTCAATATACGCTTCGCTTACACTACCTAGACCGAATGTGTACACCTTGTGAGGGAAACGGTGAATTCTGGAAGGAAGACACCAAGAAAGCCTTTCCGGCTTTGAAAAGTGTGCACTTGCATGGGGGTGAGGCATTTCGTTTACCTCGACGCGAGTGCTCCTTTTATCGCGAGTGTCGACAGTCCTTGAAGTACCTTCTAAGGGTGTCAGAAAGCCTCTCTGACACCCGAGTGTTGTCTCGTAAAGCACTATATCGGGTTATGGTGAGGGGATCTGTTCGTGACGATATTACTGAGGAGCTCGGTCTTACGAAGGGAGAACTTCGCTTGATCTGGCCTTGGGCGCCTGGGTTGAAATGCTTCGATGATTACGAGGCATCACTCACCTGGCTGATAATACGAAATGCACTCTGGGTCGGCAAAAAGCTTTACGCAGCGGGATTATTAGAGACACCAAGTTGTGTTCGATGCGGCGACTGGGAGGAAACGACCAGTCATGTTTTCTTTCATTGCCCCATCGTTCGCCCGCTGTGTGAGTTAGTTGAAGGCTACACGGTTCGCATGTTGAACGGACAGTTCTTCGTTTTGGAGTCTTTTTCGACATGCTGCAATTGGGCACCAATCATGAAGTGGGAGGAGCATTATGTGTTTCTTTGCTTACTAGCAGTCATGAGAGGAGTGATTTGGTCGACACGACAGAAGGAAGTCTACGGGGAAGAGACCTTCACTGCTCCCCAGCTTGTCCTCATTTTCCAGTCTCGCTTGAAAATGCGTGTCAGGCTGGAGAAGGTGAAACTCCCCCCGGCAGGTTTCAACAAAAGGTGGGTGAAAGTTGCGCGTTTGTGTCGTTTGAATGGAGCTAATTTTGAGTGGTACTTGGACGTGCCTTAGACAGAATATTGGGTGGCCGAACCGAACACTGACCCTTTTATTTGACCCGGTTAGGCAAGAGTAGGTTATGTTTTGTTTTTCTTCCCCTTTTTTAGCTTAGCTAGCGGTACGTAAGTTGTCATAGGCCCCCTTTTTTTTTCGTCCTCTCCCCCCCCTTTTTTTTTTTTTTTTTTTTTTTTACCCCGACTTTTATTTTTTAATTCCCATTCCCGACCCCTACTAGGTGACTGATCTGTTGTTTTGTCAGAGATGCAGGTCTCCTTTCGTAATTTTCGAAGGAGGTGTGAGAATAAAACTTTCGTGACCTGCATCGCCTTTTTTCGACTGGCAAAACTACTTATCGGCCACATTTCTTTAGTGGGAGGTTCTTATACTAACACTTAATTTTATTTATTTTTTCATTGTATATATATATATCATTCTTGTTCCCCCACTCCCAATTCCATGTATATATTGTCATTTTGGGGTTTTAAGTAGGTATATCATGGAGTAAATTTGTTTTGGTGATTGTGACTAGTTAAGTTAAAAATGTTAGTTAGGTCAACATTTTCCCCACCCCCTTGTAGGCCTTGTGCCAAATTTTGTATTCTTTACAAATAAATATAGTCTAGCTAAGCAACAAATGGTTAAATAAAGCTTATCCTTAAGTTATATTCGGCGTCCAGTTTTTATTACAATTTATTTAACCATTCGTTATGGAACGTTACTTGAAACCCGATCGTCTAGACCTTGATACGGCCGACTCGGAATCTACTGACAAATGGCGGCATTGGAGAAAAATGTTCGAAGGATTCCTTACAGCTCTACAGTTATCTTCAAACGCGGCTTTAACAGGTACTGAGAAATATACCCTTCTTTTACATCATGTCTCTACTGCTATTTATAGAAATTTATCTGAATGTGAAAATTATGAAACTGCGGTGGACATTTTAGAAGCCATGTTTGTCAAGAAAAAAAATACTATTTTTGCTAGACATTTACTTGCTACCCGGCGTCAACAACCAGAAGAAAGCCTTGAACAATACCTTCAGATTCTAAAGACGTTAAGTCGCGAGTGTGAATTTACAGCCTTAACTGCGAACCAAGCGAGAGATGTTTTTATCAGGGACGCATTTATTTATGGAATACAGTCCAACCAAATAAGACAAAGACTACTAGAGAATAAAAACCTAGACTTACCAACAGCTTATGAACAAGCTCTAACGTTGGACATGGCACAGAAGCAGTCTGTCTTCTATTTACAACCCGATATTTTGGGAGCTGCTATCGTAGCCCCTCCTCTGCATGTTCAAAATTCTTCCATTGTCCAAGATGCTGCCACCCCCCTTTCTAACAATCACGAACAACTTATCACTGCCGCCTCAGCTGGATCCACATGCTACTTTTGTGGCCTTCGTATACATGCTCGTTCGTCCTGCCCGGCTCGAGATGTTAGATGCCACAAGTGTGATAAGCAGGGACATTTTTCGAAAGTTTGCCGGTCAGCTTCTCAAAAAAAACGTTCGGCTACTCTTGCTACTGTAGCACCAATTACAATATCAGCTGCATTCCCCGGCTGCCTCTCAAAAACAATCGTGAGGGTAAAAATCAATGGATTGACTATTCATGCGCTTATTGATACAGGCAGTTCCGAAAGTTTTATTAAAGCCAGTATTGTAAAAGCAAATAAATGGGAAATATTTCCTTGTTCCAACCAAATATCAATGGCAAATTCATCTTTATCGTCCCATGTAATTGGATATTGCATGGTTAACTGAAACTAAAAGGAAACTCCTATCAAGGGATCAAATTATCAGTAATGAAAAACCTCTGCTGCGAAGTGATTTTGGGTCACAATTTTCTAAAACAACATTCATGCGTTGAAATTCCTTTTGGTGGCCCCAAGCCAGTCCTAAGCGTATGTGGACTAGCAGCTGTCAAAGTGCGGCACCCGTCACTTTTTACAAACTTAACTCCTGACTGCAAACCAATAGCAATAAAATCAAGACGCTATTCAGAAACGGACAAACAGTTCATAGCAGCAGAAGTAACAAAACTACTTAAGGAAGGAATTATAGAGCCAAGTGAATCTCCATGGCGAGCACAGGTCCTCGTAACAGCCACTGAAAATCACAAGAAAAGGATGGTCATTGACTATTCCCAGACCATCAACAGATACACATTACTCGATGCCTATCCACTGCCTCGTATTGACGAAATGATTTCTAATATTGCAAAATATCACACTTTCAGTACTTTAGATCTCAGAAGTGCCTACCATCAGGTACCTATCAAGCCAGAGGATAAGCCCTACACGGCATTCGAGGCCTGCGGTCGCCTATATCAGTTCTGCCGAATTCCTTTTGGGATAACAAATGGTGTGGCTAGCTTCCAGAGGGTAATAGATGAAATAATCTCCAATGAAAAATTGAAGGGTACTGTTGCATATATAGACAATGTCACAGTATGCGGACATAACCAAGCTGAACATGACCACAACCTTAAACGATTCATGGCTGCCGTCAAGAAATATAATCTGACTTTAAACAGTGAAAAATGTTCCTACAACTTGAAAAGCATCAAATTATAGGGATACATTGTCAAAAATGGCACCATGACGCCGGATCCCGAGCGACTGAAACCGCTAATGGAATTACCAATCCCTGGAAACATGCCCTCTTTACGACGAGCCCTCGGTATGTTTGCTCACTACTCCCAATGGGTTGCGTCTTTTTCAGAAAAAATACACCCATTGACACAAGTATCTACTTTTCCGTTGTCCTGTTCCGCCATCAGAGCATTTCAAAACATGAAAAGGAACATTGCTCAGTCTGCCATTTCTGCTGTGGATCCTTTTATCCCTCTATTAGTTGAGACGGATGCCTCCGACTGTGCGATAGCTGCCTCACTGAGACAATCCGGTCGTCCTGTAGCTTTTTTTTCAAGAACACTTTCGAAATCCGAGCGACGACACTCTGCAATAGAAAAAGAAGCGTACGCCATAGTTGAGGCATTACGAAAATGGAGGCATTACTTAATCGGCCGACATTTTGAATTAATCACTGACCAAAAGTCGGTCTCGTTTATGTTTAACCCAAAAACAACGAGTAAAATAAAAAACGAGAAAATAGCGAGATGGAGAATGGAGCTTTCTTGCTACTCCTTTGACGTCACTTACCGCCCTGGTAAGGAGAATGCCGCGGTCGACGCGCTTTCAAGGGTGTGTGGCCTGGTAACTGGCTCAGATGATCTTCAGTATATACACAGGGAATTGTGTCACCCAGGTATCACAAGAATGATTCACGTAGTCAGGAGCAGAAACTTGCCATATTCTGTTGAAGACGTAAAAAGAATTACGAACTCTTGTCGGATATGCGCAGAAAATAAGCCCAGGTTCTACAAACCTCCTCCAGCAACACTCATTAAGGCCACACAGCCTTTTGAAAGACTTAACCTGGATTTTAAGGGCCCTTTACCCTCTAAAACTAAAAATAAATACATGCTCACAATAATAGACGAGTACTCAAGATTTCCGTTCGTCATCCCCTGCCCAGACGTAACGGCTGCAACAGTAATTCAAGGCCTCTGCTCCATTTTTGCCGTTTTTGGAGTGCCTGCATATATACATTCAGATCGTGGGTCTGCTTTTATGTCGGACGAACTCAAGCAGTTTCTGCATGAACGAAGGGTAGCTGTAAGTAGAACAACTCCTCACAATCCTCAAGGAAACGGACAGTGCGAAAGATACAATGGCATAATATGGAAGACAGTACAGTTGGCGGCAGCAAATCGCAATAGTCCGATCTCCGATTGGGAAAGTCTCATCCCCATGGCCTTATACGCTATTAGGACTCTATTATGTACAGCGACAAACGCTACCCCACATGAGAGATTCTTCTCGTTCCCACGACGAAGCTCAGCAGGCACATCACTTCCCTCGTGGCTTGCACAACCTGGCACAGTTTTATTAAAACGTCATGTTCGTCATAGTAAACATGACCCATTGGTAAGCGAGGTACAATTAATCGAAGCGAACCCTCAGTATGCACTGGTCAGAAATTCAGAAGGAAGGCAATCTACTGTCTCCTTAAGGGATCTAGCCCCAGCAGGAAATGTATATGAACGTAGAACTGCTTCAGATGGATATAGAGCTCCGGTTCGTGGAACAAGTCCGACCCTCTTAGGTGATCGTGTGCCAGATACGTCAAGTTCAGAGTCCCAACAAAACGAATCTGAATATACTAACAGAGTCGTCTCTGACTCTAGTTCGGACGACAGATGGGTACCACGAAAGCGGTTTCACCCAATATCTGAGACAGATACTCAATCTTCAGACACCAAGCGACCGAAGCGCCGTAGAAAACGAGAGCGATTTGGAGCAAGATATTTTAGCCCTAAACCAGCCACACAAGACAGTCCCGAAACGTCGTCAGGTCCCGAGGAGCCTAGATTAGAAATGGATGTCGGGCACGAACAACCAAGACGCCCTCAAAGAACCCGCAGGAGGCCAGGTCGATGGGATGATTTTGTTCCCTACGAATAAGAAGATAGATGGGGGAGAATGTAGTAACAAAGATAATTGATGCCTGTCTCCCCCTTGGAGTAATAATGGAATGTTCTACATTCGTGTATATTAAAGAGTGAATGTTAAACACTATTTGTCTAGCTAAGCAACAAAGCTCTGTGTGATTTTTTCTCTGCCAGTAAGTCCGTGATTATTGTTATTATTGTTATTTATTGTTACTACCGTTATTTGTTAAATTTGTTGCTTGCTTTTTGTTACTCCTTATATTTTTATTTATTTGGAGTTTGTTAATTTTTTTTTCTACCGTTCTCCGGCCATGGCTACTGCCAGCTGTGCGCCTTCGGAGACCTCTGAAGTGGTTGAGAAGCCATCTCAGCCTACGGATAAAACGGATTGGATTAAGGCACCCGCCCTTAAAATTGACGTTGACGATTTTATCGCCAAAGCAAAAGACTGCACGGATTTCGTGACTGAAACTGGAGTAATCATACAGTTACCAAGGTTGGAGGAATTCCAGAAAAAAACCATATTAATGTTCGTAGTGGACAGAAAGTCCAAAAAACTGATTAGGTCCTCGAAAGAAACTGTCGCAAAATTAATTGCAACGACCGGAGTACGTGCTGAACGTATCGTGAAATGTAAAGGCTATAACACATGGAATAGTCTCTTTAAGACAGAGGAAGTCTGCATCGAACTCTCGAAGAAAGAAATAATAACGAAAGACTACATTCTGCGAATGGAATACATGGGTCGAAGGAGAACGACCATCTCAGTTTTTGAAGTTCCGGCTGTGGTTCCTGGCGAATACTTAGGCGCCTTTTTACTTAAGTTCGGAGAAATAACGGCTATTACGGTCGACAAGTTCAACGGAACATGGTCTTTTGACGTGTGGCTTAACGAGTCGGCTTTTAAAAAAGTTCCGTACTACATAGAAGCAAATGGAGAAAAATTACCTGTGGTGGTGGCTGGAAGACGTCCAGCTTGTTGGATATGCAATGAGGTTGGGCATTTAACTTTCACTTGCCCAACAAGGATCAAACCGGCCCAGCCTAACCCCAAGAATAGAGTGCTAGAACACTTGACCCCGAAAGTTGCAGCAGATAAAAAGACTCCCTCCTCAAAACCAACAGCTGAAACTGTAACCCCGGAGGAATTCGAGGACTTATGCAACACAGAAAATGAATCTCCCAAAAAAAAAGTCGTATGGAACATTGTGACTGGAAAGAAATCACCGAAGTCATACGCTCAAGTGATGACCGAAGAGGAACAACTAGAGATAGAAACCAGTAACGATCCAGGTGGAGAAAAGTACAAAGAATTATTAAATCTTAAAAAGTCTCTCGACGAGGAGCGCAAATCTGAAGAAAAAAAGGAAAAAAAAAACGAAGGAAAAAAAATGGTTTCCGAAACCACAAGTAATGCGGAAAAAAAACAAACTCCCCCGGCCAAAGAACGTCGCTCTCCAGCCAAAGGTGCACCCCCACCATTAAAGTCATCCCCACCAGTAAGGGAATCTAATTTGACCCCCTTATCAAAAGATAAGACCGTTACCCCAATTCCATCTCCTTTCTGTTCCCCGTGCAACACTCCTAAAAGTACACCGCCCCCCTCTCCAATGAAGACCGATATGCCGCCTCCTGCCTCACCCACCGCCCCCTCCACATCCCAGAAACGCCATCGAAGTCCCTCGCTAGAGGCTCGGAAAAAGAAGACCCCTTTCTACACAGGCAAGGATGTCTGTAAAATTACTCCCGAAACTGAAAATCTTATGATAAACCATCATAAGAAGAACTACCGAAACCTAGCTACACTAAAGATGGTACACAAAAAAGACATTACCAACCCGGAAAATTTCTTGGATGCACAAAGACTTTTATCTGTGGTTAGATCAAGAGACAAAGCTAAAGGGGTTTGGAATATGATGGAGGAAGCGAATAACGCCTTTAATATATCGCCTCCTCTCGCTTTCTTTAACGATGAAGAAGTAGTATTACTGCAAAAATCTTGTGTTGGGAGGGTCCCTATTCGTATCCATCCTACACTCTACAGGGCATTAAAACTAACTTTCCCCTTAGACATTGGCGGTGTGGCCCCGGACGGTCTCGTCTCAAATGAATTGGGACAAGGTTCTCTGGGTTCATCTGTCGGTGTCTTAAATGCATCAATGTTCGTTTCGGGTTCCCAACTCTAAGAGCACTAGAATGGCACTCAGATTAGCAAGCCTAAATGGCCGAGGGTTGAGGGACACCGCTCGTAAACTTCGAGTAGTACGTGACCTTCAGCGACTCGGCGTGGATGTATGTTGTTTGCAGGAGACCCACTTTATTCCCAGTGATTATCAGGGTGCGCTGACTAGAGACTTTCAGCTCTATTCAGCGTACTTTGATACTCACTCAAGAGGGGTTTCCTGGCTAGTTAAGCGCACACTGAATGCGACGTGTGACCCAATCTATGCAGATCCTGAGGGAAGGCTGTGCGTTCTTGATGTTACCGTAAAGGATGTGGCTTTTCGGCTTATTGGGGTTTATGCGCCCAACGCCAGTTCTGAGCGGGTTCCTTTTTTTCGGCGGATCGAGCCCTTTATGGATACGTCGCGTCGGATAATTCTAGCGGGAGACTGGAACGCGGTCTTGGATCCCGATTTAGATCGCTTGGGAAAACGTAGGGGAACTAACAGCAACGGGGATGCTAAGGCATTTCGGGACTTTATCGATAAGTTCGATCTTGTCGATAAATTCCGAAATGAGAAACCCCGTGAAGTAGTATGGACTTGGACTGCTAGTCGCGGCTCCGATTTAGGGCAACTTTCGAGTTACCTTGATCGGTTCTTAATTAGGAGAGTCGATTTAGGGCTTTTAGATTGTCCAAGTTTTCATAATATAGTTTACTCGGATCATAGGCTTGTCCGGGTGCGGGTAAACTTAGATAGTCCTAAGCCTAGATTGGCTGGTTACTGGAAGTTCAACACATCGTTGTTCGATTTGAAGGACTTCCGGGAACAGCTTTTACTAACATTACAGAGGGAATTGACGGGTGCTATCATTGGGAATAAGTGGTGGGGCCACCTTAAGAACGTTATTAGGTCCTTCGTTGCCGATTATAGTCGTCGACTCAACCTTAGATCTAGGGCAACGAAAGTGGCACTAGAAACTAGTTTAAGTAGGGCGGCGGAGGCGGGGGATAGCGTTACCTTTACTGTAGCTAAAACGGAACTGAACTCCTTGGATAACAAGGCAGATCAGGGATTGATAGTTAGGTCTAGGTTAAAAAGAGTGCCGCACGAGGCGACAAACATGGCCGCGTCACTGCGTGCGGAGGAACGTCGACGGTCTACTGATCGACACATCGCCAGTGTCACATTATCGGATGGGCGTCTCGTGACTACAAACGACGGGATTTTGGAGGGTTTTCGCTCTTATTTTCAGGATCTTTTTACCAAGGAGCCCGGTCTGACAATGGCTCAGTTCGACGCCTATTTAGCTGACTTTTCTCGTCTCGAGGCGACCGAAGCAGCTAGGTGCGAAGGGTGTATAAATGAGGATGAAGTCCTGGAGGCCCTAAGGCAGGTTGGCCTTGATAAGTCTCCGGGTATCGATGGTCTGCCTTACGAACTGTATTTGAGGTTGTCGCCCATTTTTGTCCCCCTGCTGGCTGTGTTGTTTAACTCCTGGTTTAGGAACGGGTCTATCCCCCAGTACTTTACCAGGGGTATCATCAAATTGCTCCGCAAGGACAAGAGTGGTGGGGATGGTATAGGTAATTTCCGGCCCTTAACAATGTTAAATACAGAGTTAAAGATTTTGGCCAAGATCTTGGCTAATCGTCTGCAGGTTGTCTTGTTTCGTCTAATAAGTCCCGAACAGACTTGTTCTGTTAAGGGCCGGACTATTCAAGATAATTTGCACATGATACGCTTGATCATAGAGAAAGTCGACACTGAGGCCGCGCTGATCAATTTAGATCAGTCCAAAGCATTCGATAGGGTCGATCATCGTTACTTGGAGGCTGTCTTGTCTTCGGCTGGATTTGGTCCCCATTTCCGCTCCTGCATTCGCCTCTTTTATGCAAACCCCGGTGCGTTGGTTGAAGTGAATGGAATAAGGTCAAAGCCTTTCGATTTGTCCAGATCTATTCGTCAGGGATGTCCGCTTTCACCGATGCTTTATGTGCTTGCGTTGGAGCCTTTCCTTCGCAGGCTTAGGGTGAATCCGGTCCTTCGTGGGATTACTTTGTCTGGTGCTTGCCCCATGATTAAGTACTCCGCCTATGCCGACGACGTCACTGTGCTTGTAACGAGCAGTGCTGAGATTAGGGTCGTCGACATGGAAATAAGACGGTATGAACAAGTGACAGGGGCCAAAATCAACTGCGATAAGTCTGTTGGCTTACGCATTGGTGCCTGGAGGGGTGTTCCCCTTCAGGGGCCCTTTGGCTGGACGGATGGGCCTTGCAAGATACTCGGCGTCTGGTTTGGTCCTAATCTCCAGTTGGAGAAAAATTGGTCGGAAGTGTTGAAAGCGGTTAAGGCTGCAGCCCGTCTGTGGTCTTTGAGAAATCTTACTTTAAAAGGAAGAGCGGAGGTGTGTAATTCTCACATTTATCCTCTCATCCTCTACCGTCTTTCTGTGCTCCCTCTGCCGGCGATCACACTAGTTGAACTAGTGAAGGCTCTTTTCGCGTTTTTGTGGCGCGGAAAGCAGCCCATGGTTCGCCGGGAGATCTGCTACTTGCATCCGTCTGAAGGCGGTCTAGGTATGCCAAGCGTTGAGATTCGTCAATATACGCTTCGCTTACACTACCTAGACCGAATGTGTACACCTTGTGAGGGAAACGGTGAATTCTGGAAGGAAGACACCAAGAAAGCCTTTCCGGCTTTGAAAAGTGTGCACTTGCATGGGGGTGAGGCATTTCGTTTACCTCGACGCGAGTGCTCCTTTTATCGCGAGTGTCGACAGTCCTTGAAGTACCTTCTAAGGGTGTCAGAAAGCCTCTCTGACACCCGAGTGTTGTCTCGTAAAGCACTATATCGGGTTATGGTGAGGGGATCTGTTCGTGACGATATTACTGAGGAGCTCGGTCTTACGAAGGGAGAACTTCGCTTGATCTGGCCTTGGGCGCCTGGGTTGAAATGCTTCGATAATTACGAGGCATCACTCACCTGGCTGATAATACGAAATGCACTCTGGGTCGGCAAAAAGCTTTACGCAGCGGGATTAGTAGAGACACCAAGTTGTGTTCGATGCGGCGACTGGGAGGAAACGACCAGTCATGTTTTCTTTCATTGCCCCATCGTTCGCCCGCTGTGTGAGTTAGTTGAAGGCTACACGGTTCGCATGTTGAACGGACAGTTCTTCGTTTTGGAGTCTTTTTCGACATGCTGCAATTGGGCACCAAGCATGAAGTGGGAGGAGCATTATGTGTTTCTTTGCTTACTAGCAGTCATGAGAGGAGTGATTTGGTCGACACGACAGAAGGAAGTCTACGGGGAAGAGACCTTCACTGCTCCCCAGCTTGTCCTCATTTTCCAGTCTCGCTTGAAAATGCGTGTCAGTCTGGAGAAGGTGAAACTCCCTTCGGCAGATTTCAACAAAAGGTGGGTGAAAGTTGCGCGTTTGTGTCGTTTGAATGGAGCTAATTTTGAGTGGTACTTGGACGTGCCTTAGAAAGAATATTGGGTGGCCGAACCGAACACTGACCCTTTTATTTGACCCGGTTAGGCAAGATTAGGTTATGTTTTGTTTTTCTTCCCCTTTTTTAGCTTAGCTAGCGGTATGTAAGTTGTCATAGGCCCCCCTTTTTTTTTCGTCCTCTCCCCCCCCCTTTTTTTTTTTTTTTTTTTTTTTTTTACCCCGACTTTTATTTTCTAATTCCCATTCCCGACCCCTATTAGGTGACTGATCTGTTGTTTTGTCAGAGATGCAGGTCTCCTTTCGTAATTTTCGAAGGAGGTGTGAGAATAAAACTTTCGTGACCTGCATCGCCTTTTTTCGACTGGCAAAACTACTTATCGGCCACATTTCTTTAGTGGGAGGTTCTTATACTAACACTTAATTTTATTTATTTTTTCATTGTATATATATATATCATTCTTGTTCCCCCACTCCCAATTCCATGTATATATTGTCATTTTGGGGTTTTAAGTAGGTATATCATGGAGTAAATTTGTTTTGGTGATTGTGACTAGTTAAGTTAAAAATGTTAGTTAGGTCAACATTTTCCCCACCCCCTTGTAGGCCTTGTGCCAAATTTTGTATTTTTTACAAATAAATATAGTCTAGCTAAGCAACAAATGGTTAAATAAAGCTTATCCTTAAGTTATATTCGGCGTCCAGTTTTTATTACACACTGTGCGATGTCGGCAACGACACTCGTGCGGTAAAGGTCGCATAGCCTGGACGGCTATGCGACCTTTACCTTTTTTTTAAAAGTTTAACACTAGTTATAATATTGTAGCAAATTTAATTTTCGGAAGCTAAACTAATTAAAGTACTTAGGATAATTTCAATGTTTTCTAATGATTTCAAGGGTGGCTTATACTGATGATCCATAGAAATTAATACAAAAATGGATGAAGGAGTGATGATTTGGAGTTTCCGAAATAAACTGGGAAAATTAAGGTCTTACTCTGGAGTAAGTTGTATAGAACACGATAGGTTAAAAAAATTAAGATTAACTAAATAATACATTTTTCAACTAATAAATTCATGTTCACTTATTTATTAATTACTGATTTATTTAATTATATTTAATTTTATATACTTTTAGAATTATGTTTTATACATTTATCTTATTATATATACATAGTTAATTATTGAAGTTCGCCTAAAGACAATTATACCATAAAGATTGTTACGATTTAAATCCACAATGTTTTATTAATTTGACAACCGTACATTAACCTAGAAAGATATTAGAAATGTTATTAATTCGATTTTAGATACACAGTTTGTTAAAATAATTTTAAAACTTACTCATCCACACAGTATCTTAATGAAATTAATTCTAAGGACGTAGAATAATTGGCAAGTCCATAGAAAGTATAAAAACGTTTTTTTTAAGTCACATAAAATACGCAATCAATTATACCTTTTTCGTCCACATAAACTACTCGATCCGCTTAATCCATTTCTATTATACTCAGTGTATACCGAATAGACAGTCAAATCTTATTCAGTTCAAGCTGAACTATTGAGACTGAAATAAGTCAAAGGCAGAAATAAGATATGGCGTTTTTATTCATCGGCGTTTTTTCATACTGTCGAGGTTAACATGATCTCATTTTTTATTGCAATATTCTAAAAGGGGGCACAAGATATTTATCGCCTTCGTTCTTCAACTATTGTGGAATATAATGCATGATATTTCAATATGGTTTCGCTGGCAGTGAGATAACATAAAAATAGCCTCAACATTACCCAGATCCTGTTTTTAGATATGGAAAAAGTGATGGCCAGAAACGTTTTCGAATTCGCTTCGATTATAATCCGAACAGACAGCCTAATTTGATTCAGTTCAAATATCTATCGAGCATATTGACAGTTCGATTCTCCCTAATTTGGGCACACGAAATTTGTCTTCCTCGCATAGTAATTAAAGTAGAAAAAACAATGACTGAACACTGAGAGGATAAGTTACAGCCGAACGAAATGGACAGACATTTACTTCCGTTTGATAAATGCCTTGAACCTTCCCTACCGCATTCATCGAATAAAAAATAATAAAAGTATATTTTATCGATGAAGTTTTTAATCTAATTTATTTTTAAAAAATTCGGGTAGGTGCGAGTTTGGGTGGGAGGACTCCTTAAATAGTAAAGTGTACATAAAATATAATGTGTCAATGTTACTAAACTGGTTGCCAAGAATACATATTCCTAGACTAAATGATTTGTTCATAAGAAAGAATAAATACAAATATAAACTTTATATATATGCAAACGTTAATATTTACAAAAAAATAATTATCCTATATTATTCACTGTACGTTTTAGAATAAATATGCGAAAATTCATAATGATCCGTTTATGAGTTTAAGATATTAAAAGATTTAAGAGGTGAGTTGGGTAGTCGCACTCACAAAATCTGAAGGTTTACCAAAAATATAGTTTGCCCATGTTTCATACCGTATTCTTAAGAATATATAGTACATAATTCATCATTTCTGTTACAGGGATTTACTTGCTTCACTAAATAAGGAACTGTTCTCGCTCCCGTTCTTGTTCTGAAAGGTTGAGGTTGCTACCTTGCACGTCATAACTTAGAATAGGAGCTGCTGCTGCACCAGCTCTTCAAAGAATTACCAGCTTTTCTTAAAATAGCTTGTCCAAAATTCAATAAATATTCAACTTTTTTTTTCTCAAATAAGTCGCACAGCACATGATTCTCAAATTCAAAAACACGAAAACAACAATTAACAATACCATTCTTTAAGACAGAGAAAAAAGTCAATACAATGTTTAAAGGAAATTATGCGGCATTTTGTATTTATTTTTTTGAATCTTTGACATTACGCAAAAAGAGAAGCCAGCATGTCTGGAATATATATATGGAATATATATATATAAAACGAAGAAAATCTATTTAAAAAATAATTATTTAAAATGTAAACGTTTAAAAAATCTATTTAAAAAATAATTTCGTTACGTTCTAATAGGTTTCGGTTATTTCATGAATCTAATCAATAATTGGCCTTAGTGACCTCAGATAGTATCAAAAGAGTGCCTTTGGATTCTATAGAAACATTTAACCATTATTAAAACTTATTTGAATGTTCTAACTGCTAACATATCGCTGTCTATAACACACAGTCAAATACAACCCCCCTGTACGTATCTGCCGGGAAACACGTGTAAGATTGCAAAAGATTAAAATTGAAAACATCAGTTTTTAATATGAAATGTAATTGATAAGCATCCGCCGTGGTGTTGTGATAATTGGAAAAGAAACTATTAAAACAAAAAAGATTGAGAGATCTCATGAAAATTAGGACTTTTAATTGAGTACTGCATGGTCGTTGGAAGGAATCAATTATATATATATATATATATATATATATATATATATATATATATATAGGCAGCATCTTCTCTTGCAGGCAAGTATTGTTGAATATAAGAGACGACTCATGTCTAGATATCCTTTGGTAGATCTTTTTACTAGTCCGAATCAGAATCTTAGTTTCGGTCGAGAATTGGCTGATGAATTTGCCAAATATTAGATTTGTCTCCCAAGTACTTTCAGACACATCCGGGTCCATCTTCGGGGGAATGAGGTTAATCATGCAGTTTTGAGATTCTTTAATGAGAATATGTATAGTGTTTTCTTCAAATGTACATATATTTTTTGAAGATGGTTATTCGGTGCTACTTTGGCTTGATATCTACAAAAAAACGCATTGTTCTTTGCAGCCGTCAGTAAAGATTCCGTTTCTCTGTTCAAGAGTCCTTTTCTTAACCATGCTCAGCTATTTCCGTTGGTTTTTTCTCTTGTCAGTCTTATGAAGCGTCCATGTAGTTGTCTTTCTTTCCCACTTTGCTTTTTCTTTTTATTTTTGTTTCTTATTTTGGTGCTTCCTGCGTTGTTCGGGGGTGGGGCGGTGACTATTGCTGTGGTGATTAGCCTTTCCGTGTTTTGGGTTATGTATTTCTCCAGCTCTTGTTTTGCGTCTTCCACACAATCTTCTATATTTAGCAGTTTTCTTTTCCCTTCGTTTCCGTATCGTCTTTTAGGTGTACTGCATTGTGCATGGTCATTACTGTTGTAGTCCTCTAGTCACGGTACCTTAGTTCAGCCTTATTTACTTACTAGCAGAATTTTACACAAGGTATCATCAGTGATTGCTCGTTTACAAGAAAAATATCTACACCCTACGTCTGTCTTAGCTTTTCTTTCTAATATACGAATCTTCCCATCAAACCATAGTCTTTCACTTTCTTGTATCTCTGCTTCGGTGTTGCGATCGACGAAGTGTTGCTGACGATTTACAAAAAAATGACGAAAATTAAGTTAAGCCCTCCATTCGTCGGAATAAATAACTGCGTCTTCGGCGACTTCTCATTGAATGATTAGCTGAAGTGTTACACGAGCTCTTGTTTGAACGGAAAGTTAAGGAATTCGGCGTTAGTGTCGGTGTTTGAGGTTAGGGTTAGGCGTTGGTGTTGGTGTTAGAGGTTACGGTTAAACGTTAGTGTTGGTTTTAGAGGTTAGTGTTAGGCGTTGGTGTTTATGTTAGATGTTATGGTTAGGCGTTGGTGTTGGTGTTAGAGGTTAGGGTTGAGCGTTAATGTAAAGTGTTAGATATTAGAGTTGAGCGTTAGTGTTAGGTGTTAGAAGTTACGGCTAGGCGTTAGTTTTGGTGTCAGCGGTTAGGGTAAGACATTAGTGTTGGTGTTAAATGTTAGGGTTAGGCGTTAGTGTAAGGTGTTAGAGGTTACAGTTCAACGTTAGTGTTGGTGTTAGAAGTTAGGGTTAGGCGTTGGTGTTGGTGCTAGATGTTAGGGTTAGGTGTTGGTGTTGGTGTTAGAGGTTAGGGTTGAGCGTTAGTGTTAGGTGTTAGAGATTATAGTTGAGCGTTAGTGTTAGGTGTTAGAGGTTACGGCTAGGCGTTAGTTTTGGTGTCAGCGGTTAGGGTTAGGCATTAGTGTTGGTGTTAGATGTTAGGGTTAGGCGTTAGTGTTGATGTTATAGGTTACGGCTAGGCGTTAGTTTTGGTGTCAGCGATTAGGGTTATGCATTAGTGTTGGTGTCAGATGTTAGGGTTAGGTGTTAGTGTTTGTGTTAGTGGTTAGAGTTAGGCATTAGTGTTGGTTTTATAGGTTAGGGTTGAGCGTTACTGTTAGGTGTTAGAAGTTACGTTTAGGCGTTAGTTTTCATGTTAGCGGTTAGGGTTAGGCGTTAGTGTTTGTGTTAGATGTTATGGATGTTCTGTTCCTCATCAATTAAGATGGTGTACGGTGGCGGGAGATCATCCTTATCAAATTCCACGTGCTGACGGTAAATAGTCTTAGGAGTTATAAACATGTGAGAGATAGAAAAAGCGTGTATCATATTAGTATTGGTCAGAGAGTTGTTGCTGATACATTAGTAGCAGTGGTTCTTTAAAGTCAGAATCAGGTTGTACTTAAAGTAAATTTAATTTGCGAAAATGTTTAATTTTTTTCCTAAATGATTTTGCGATGACTCTTGCAAATTTTCTTTTGAAGTTTTTGTCAATGACATACAGTTCCTCGAATTCGTCACAGTGATCTTCGTTTTTAGCTATCCTGTAATGGTTCACCTGAGCGAACTTAATTGCGATTCTCTTGTTCCTTGGTTCTTTGAAATCTTTGAAAAAAACTAAACAGAAATGATTGAAAACAGACAGACACTTTCTAGGATTAATAAAAGATTTCTCGGCACCGCGGAATGGTAATTTCTTTGTAAAACGGATTATATTCATGTCGCCATTATCTTTTAAACCGCAGTTGACTAAGAAATATGCCATCTTGAAGACATAAGACGGGAACGTTTCGTTGAATCCGTAATGACTGTTGATCTCTTTGATAAGGCTTTGGTAGTTCCTAGCTTTGTTTCTCGGGGTGATTAACTCGTCAAAGTCGAGAGGGATTATATAATTCGCTGAATATATCTGCCGTAACATGCAGTCGTTGAAGGAGATAGGACTACTTGCCATCTGCTTTCCCCAATTCTCGTCTCCGTATGGCGATGGTGTTACTGAGACTCGCATGATGCCTTCGCGTTCGAATTGACGAAACAGTCTGAGATCCTTCTTTGACACATTGCATGGATAGACAGAGATCAGCGTAACTCCTAACGCTTTATTAGCCTCAACCCATTCGACGATATTGTAAGGATCTATGTGGCCATACGTGGTCCCAACACAGATTGAAAAATTGTTTTTCAGTTTTCTTTCGGGCACGTGAACAGACAGCAAGTTAGACTGTAAAGACGTAAAGCTGAATGTCAAGGACACAAAGCTGGGAACCGGTAGCCCTTTTGCGACTTCACAACTATAAAAGTATTGATCGTACCTCACTTTCCTAGTATGGTAACCTGCGCCGTTTTTTCTAGTGGTGCACGTGGATATTATATTTGTTCTACAACCACGTTCGGTCCACATTACAGCATAGGTCGGATACGATGTCAACGCCCCAACTGCAAGTACCAGAATAAACCGTTTTCCTTTGTGCAAAATCCTGTCGTCGTAATATGCCCCGTATAAAAAGATACTTCGATTGTCTGGTGCGGTCAGGTTCTGCCAGATCCTTCGGTGAACTTTAATTTGAATATTGTTCCGGTTGAATTTTCCAGTTGAGAATAATAATTCGAAAAACCGATTCGGAGTTGAACTTGAATTTATAGACAGGAGCATTACGAGGAGGGATCCGATGCTGCATAAAAGTATCCAACGGAATAGGGAAGTTGAGTTCCACCTGTAATAGATAAAAGTATATATTAATCGAATAAAAACTTTCGTTGAAATCGTTCAATCGATGAACTGAATGATAAACAATAAATACATTGTTAAAAATATATCTTACTTTATTTCATAGCTCATGCATTAAACATATATTCCAAACATATCCATCATTAGAACGAAAGGCTATGACCAAGTAGTATCAACACATTTATTACAGTTGATAATTATAAAAGACAAGCAGCGTACATAGTACAAAACAATAAAATATGTTTAGTTTTAAATCTACCTTTAGAACATCGATTACCAGGTGAGGACCAGATTGTCAAATTTATGGTGGCTTCACGGGGCTAAGATCAAAGTGTAGTATCTGTTCCGATGGATACTGCACCCCATAAACTGGTATTGTCTTGGCCTTCGGGGCTTGATTTACGCTGGTGTATGGGTCTGTTCTGTGCAGTTCGTGGAGGTCTACCCTCACAGGCTTGGCCTCCCCTCTTTGGGGAGGAGTAAGTTTATTGCTTACTGCCTGAGGCGCCCCTACCGGGGAATGCCGACGGGGCTGCCCAGGCAATTTTTAAACCCTACTTTCCCGACCAGACCTTAAGTCACATCTTACTTGTGGGAGTAAGATAAAAACTGGCCTTGTGCCTAACTCCTGGAGAGGAGTAAATCAATACACAGTAGAAGTCTGACAACAGTGACATTTTTAATACTCTCTCGCGCCTTTTCGGCACAATCAAGGGGGAAAACTCAGCAGTGCTACGAACCAGTACACCACCAGAATGTATTCTTTACAATATTATTATTACGCTTATAATACATTTTCTCATTGAAATCGTTCAATATATTTGTGAACTTAATAATACATACTAAAGATGTGAATACGCATTAAACTTTCAAACCCTATCCTTCAACCTATAATAAAAGGCATCAACCCAGACGCGCCCAATACCCGGAGTTGAAATCAACATTTGAAAAAGATGTTGTTAAACATTATATTGTTGCTTCTATCGGAGAATCAGATTTTTATTCTAGAGAAAACATACGCTCTCTGGTTCTGAAAACCATTTCAGATATGAGTAAAAGAAAAATGTTGCTCTTCAGATTTTGAACTTCAATCTTTGCCGACGACCATCTCAATCACGTAATTGAATATTTCAACTTTTTTTGTCTTGACTAAATATAATATTCATTTCCAAAAGATCAGCACCAAATTCATTCAAAAGCAACCGTGTTTAAAAATTACTTCTTTTTCATGCCAATGTCGTGACATTTAAAATTTGCTTCATTCTATATCCTTATTTTCTCCAAACAAGAATATTATCCCTTTCAGCGACAAATATTGTGTATTCACCCCTGTTCTTTTCGAGGCAGTTTTGTCAATATTTCTGTCGACAAATTATATATTTCATACAATGTTATGTGTCATTTTTTTATTCTTCAACGTGTTGTGTGTATTGATATTTACTATAAGTTCCAAAATGGAGTTCGAGAACGGATGTTTTGATTATTTCTATTTGTAAAAGTATGCACTTAAAAACGGGTGTTTTAATTATTTCTATTTGTAAAAGTATGCACTTAAAAACGGGTGTTTTAATTATTTCTATTTGTAAAAGTATGCACTTAAAAACGGGTGTTTTAATTATTTCTATTTGTAAAAGTATGCACTTAAAAACGGGTGTTTTAATTATTTCTATTTGTAAAAGTATGCACTTAAAAACGGGTGTTTTAATTATTTCTATTTGTAAAAGTATGCACTTAAAAACGGGTGTTTTAATTATTTCTATTTGTAAAAGTATGCACTTAAAAACGGGTGTTTTAATTATTTCTATTTGTAAAAGTATGCACTTAAAAACGGGTGTTTTAATTATTTCTATTTGTAAAAGTATGCACTTAAAAACGGGTGTTTTAATTATTTCTATTTGTAAAAGTATGCACTTAAAAACGGGTGTTTTAATTATTTCTATTTGTAAAAGTATGCACTTAAAAACGGGTGTTTAAATTATTTCTATTTGTAAAAGTATGCACTTAAAACGGGTGTTTTAATTATTTCTATTTGTAAAAGTATGCACTTAAAAACGGGTGTTTAAATTATTTCTATTTGTAAAAGTATGCACTTAAAACCGGGTGTTTTAATTATTTCTATTTGTAAAAGTATGCACTTAAAAACGGGTGTTTTAATTATTTCTATTTGTAAAAGTATGCACTTAAAACGGGTGTTGCTCGATGTGTATTAGTCGCTGTTATGAGCACATCTGTCCGTAATCGGACACCTACATGGATGCAGAGAGAGAGAGAGAGAGAGAGAGAGAGAACGAGAGAGCAACAGAGAGTGAGTGAGTGAGTGAGTTAGAGCAGATGAGAGGTGGCACACGCGGCGAGGATGTAATATAGAGACGGAAGTTTTCGTTAGAAGAGAGTACAATTTATACATATTGATATATACGGCAGTGTTAAGATATTCTTTTGTTATATTTAATTAAAAGTAATTACAACGCGCCGTGTATCTGGCAGTTCGTAGACAGAAATCCCGCTATGAGAAACACTACTCTATTCATTTGAACTTTTTCCATGTGAATTTGTCCTTTTCTTAAGCTCAAGGCGATCATTAAGTGGACCCTTTTTAACACGTCGAGGTTTTACTAGGAAAAGAAATCACATTTCCAGGAGAAAATTCCGTCATTAGAATGTCAAATTATCAACAAGAAGCTGGTCGATTTGTAATTACTTTTAAAAATTGGACATTCTAATGACGGATTTTTCTCCTGAAAATGTGAACATCGAGGTCAAAAATAGGGCAGTAACGACGACGTTGAGCAGCGTCTCAGAATAATCCTTCCAAGACATGTGTTACGTTTTACCGGTCTACTTGTTCTCATATTGCGATTACTTTTTGACAAACATAGATAACTTTTTTTTTCTGCCAATAAGTCAGCGAGTATCAAGTTCGAAAAGCAACTAGACGATAAAAGTTTATGAGTTTATCAGGTGGACGGTGAGATTTCTTTGAGAATTGGAGACGATGTTTTAACATTTGATTATTTAAGAAGACAGCACAACAACAAACATTATTGAGATTGGACTTCAAACGATCATGTTGTAGTTATCTAGCAAGCAGCTTCGTGGTATTGCGTTCCACAGACGGGTAGTTCTTGGAAAGAAACTCTGCTCCACTAACTTGAAGAGGTTGTACCCAGTCAATTGAAATAAGTTTTTGGTATCAGTTTTTATAGCGAGATGTGAAAATGGACCTTCATTTCTAGGGGAAGAAAGGTCAATTATTTACAGTGCTTGAATCGAGACGAGTTTTTGCTAAAAAAATATTTTGTTGTTTATAAGCATGTTAATAAAATAAACTCGTGCATTTTCTTTAAAATTATAAAAGTATTTCTACTGGATTTCCAACTCATAAAAAACTTTCTGCGGGAGGCTTCGCCACATGATTGAGTGCAGAACGTTCGCTCTGGGGGAAAGGGATATTCCGTTCCGTCAACACATGTATGGATTAGCATGTTATAGTAAAGTACTTGCTACAGGCATATACACGACTGTATTTTTTCTGAGAACTTCTGCCGTTATCCCACACACAGCACCTGTTATTTCCAAATGGTCACCAATCTGGTACTGGCCAAGTTCAACGTCGTTTAACTTCGGCGATATCTCAAGAAGCAATTAGTTGGTGGTATATCTGGAAACTTTACTGCTAATTTCATTTGCAAAGAATCTGGAAAGTGAAGGAAAATATTCCAAGAATAATTCATTATCGAGACCAATTGTGATGCTTTTAGAAATCGCGTGTTTATATCACGTCGGTGTCCCCGATTTTATAGGAACGAATCTTGATGTTAATTACAAGGCCTGTCCTATAATCAGATATAGATAGAAAAGAAGAAAAGACCTAACAGAACAAAATCTTGCTCGTCTCTTTGCTATTAATGGCTAACTGTAAATGGCGTCGCTTTGTCTGTGAAGTTTATATATCAACACATATTTGAAAGTTCACGTGAGACACACAAATGTCCGAATCATAAATTGTTCTTTTGTGAGAATGTGTATGATAACAGTACCACTTAAGTGTTGCACACATATTCTCACATACAAATGTGTGTGAATGTGTGTGTGAATATGTGTTCAACATTTACGTGGCACTCCTCGAAAAGTAGAGCGAAAACTTTCTAGACTGAGGTAATTTTTAGTATTGTCTAAACTCAGTGTGTCCCTTTTCTGAGGATAAAAACCGGGTGCTTATTTAGATTAGGACCCAATCTAAAAGTGCCTCGGCGTCTGTGCTGTCCGGATGTTTATGTAAAACGCCGGACAGTGCCGAATGAAAAGTCCGTTTACTTACCTGCGTCTAAAAAAATCACAAACGAGGCTGGATTTACAAGCAGAAAAAAAAACAAGCAAAATATAAAAGCAAAAAAATTAGATACATTTTGTCAAATTGTATGAAAGAAATATTTTTTTAACGAAGAAATAACAGTGATTCAAATAAGAAAAGTGAATCAACTAAGTGGTTTTCATTTTTTACTGATTTTTTGTTGTAATGGCTTCGTTAAGGTTTAATGTTAAGTTTTATTTTCATTTTTATTAGTGTTGCTTTCATTAGGGGTTAGAGTTGGGTTTTAGAGCTAAGAAGGTTTGTTATTACTGATTATTGTGTAGCTTTCGTAAGGGTTTAGAGTTAGGGTAGGTTTTAAAGTAATGGTTTAGGGTTAGGGTCTAGGGTTTAGGGTTATCATGGGTCCTAATCTGTGAAAGTACTGAGTTAGGTTTAAGGTTAGGATTAGGGTTCAGGTAAAAGGTTTTCCTCTACACATTAGGCATTTTTTCCTTTGCGATCAGTTTTCATCCTGACAAAATGTTATCATTCCTTCGGGAAACGCAACATACATTGAAACCTTGTTTAAATTCATTCCACTATTTGTACGTTTCGATCAGCTTAAATTGCGTTTCAATCAGTTTAGCAGTTTAAATATCGTCTGCTTACTCATTTAAATCAGTTTGAACTCGTCTGTTCATTTTCGAGCAGTTTCATTTGCTAACCGCGTCGGTGCTTTCCGGCGTCTTACGTAAAACGCCGGAAAGCGCCGACGCCGAGAGACTTTCAGTGTGTGTCATAATCCAACAAAGTATAAAAAAACCGACTTTGTATATAACCCTGTCCTTGGAAGAAGGCAATGAAATAAGAACATAACCGGCAAACGAGACTAGCATAACGACAGAGAGTCGATGAAGAAAAGTGTTGCTTTTTGGGTGCAATTAGATATCTGTGTTCTTGTTGCTGTGGGAAATTTTTTTTTAAAGCTTATTCAAGCAATATACAGAAATGCTAAACAATGTGCAAATGAGATAACTGAATGGTTCAAATCAAGCATAAAAGACGTTTTCCCCACGCGGAAATTCCTTAGCAAGCCTCGCTCTCTCTAATGGTGCACTTCGATATGTGCAGCCGTTTTTGCGCATAGTCAGCAAGCATTCAACCGTTTCAACCGCCATAAGTCTGCGGAGAAAACGCTAAGATTTGTAACAGAAAGAAACAATATAAGAGTGTTATAGCTGTAGCTTATACGAGTTGTACTGGGAGGAATTGAAATTGCATCGCGTCACAGAAATTAGGAACTCACAATTTCTGGAAAATCTATAATAGTGTGGTGACAAATGGGAAATTAATAATTTCGCCCCTATCCAACCAGCATGAAGTCGCTGTCAAAATAACAGACAAGACCGAATTGCATACTTAGTTGTTTGCCATCAACTCAACCATAGACTCCTACAACCACTCCATCACACATTTTCTACTACGGGTTGAAATTGCACTAGATGATTCGATCATACCCTTTTTTACGCCCTAGGTATCCTATCGACCTCGACATCTTCAAAGTAGGTGGATCAAATCTTATCATTGCTATTCTTATAATCAAATGTCCTGCTGAGATTTTTCAGTGTCAATATTCTTTGTTTGGTGTTAACTAGATAGAAAAATATAGGTAAGTTGAGAGATGATAAACAATTTGAGTGCAAGAAATGGAACACAGTGGAGACGTATTAGAACGTATATTTCGGAGAAAGTTTGTATAATTACAAGAGTTAGGAGTGGATGAAGTAAATTCAGTGAACTTCTGTCATCGCTAACCAGCAGAGCGTTACAATTATCGAACAATGGCAGAGTTTATAAAGCATGTGTGCGTAGTTGTTTACTCACATTTTACGAATTTTTAGAATTATATATTCCCTAGATAGAAAGTAGAATCTTTACCAGAATAATAGCTAAACCGACGATATTTTGATCGCTACTGAATCCTATGTAAATATTATAAAACTCTAGAAAGGACACGAACTCCACTCAGTCTTAATATTTAATCACGAACAAAACATTAACAATAACATCCTCTTTCTTTGACGTACTAATAGACTAAAATAACCGTAACGAATATATAATACCCACCTATAACAAACATTAGTTATAACAAAAACCTGCTCAATTACTAAAACGAATCTTCCCTAAAATATCAAAAAAGATTGAATAAAAACCAGATTTATTGTGCATATAACATATACTCACCTAGAACAATATTCTATAAATAACTCAATAATATGAATGAAACCTTAAACGATAACACTTCTCCAATAAAATGTTCGAGCAATGCACAAACAATAAACCGATAATAAAGATGACAATTTTCATATGTATTCAAAGACCAAACACACGACACATATAAACTAAATAATAAAGCCACACCAAACATAATAGACAGATATATAAAAATTACCGAAAAACAGTAGAAAATTAAACTAGCAATCCGCTATACTAAATTTAAAACGTCTAACCTTATTATAAAAAACAAATATATTAACTCAATTTTGAGCCTAAAAAATATTCTATATATGTTCACTTGTCTATTTTTTAAATGTCTTCCTAATACCCAACGAGAAACATATTGTATCTGCATTGGCCACACAACAACAACCTCCTCTCGACTATCTACATGCTATCTATCAGACACTAGTCTAATTCAACGACCTACAACTACACACATCAAAATACTACAGTCAACCGCATCAGAAATTTCCTAACTTGCAACATAAAATCATACACAAAAAGAATTGAACACAACCGTAATATAATAGAAGCAATATACATGAAATAGATACGACCTAACATAAATAGAAACATACGAACATATCAAATATCCTCACAAACTAAATGAAAATAGATAAATATAAAAATGCATAACCATTCACCAGATTAAATTGAACTATATTTCTTCCACACAAAAAACTAAAAAACGACAAACTAATAAAAAAACATAAGTATACACATACATACATAAATAATTAAACTACACCTTAAGTTCACAGATAAAGGCCAAAGAAAACATGTTAAGAATAGATAAGGATGGGCTTGAAAGAAAGACGAATAATAACAACTTGGTCAGAGACAGGTTTTTTTTAAAGTCAATTTATAAAAGTATGTAAAATAGTCGCTAAACCAAATATGATGCTGTTCAGTTTATTACAGTGCCCCAAAAACCATAATGTTATTTTAGTTATCTTCCTCCCACAAGTAAGATGTGACACAAGGTCGGGAAAGTGGGATTTGAAAAGCCAGCGCCCGAGAAGGTGAGCACTTTGACCATTAAAAATTGCCTGGGAAGCCCCGTCAGCATTCCCCGGTAGGGCGCCCCAGGCAGTAAGCAATAAACTTACTCCTCCCCAAAGAGGGGAGACCAAGCCTGGGAGGGTGGACCTGCTAGAACTGCACAGGACATACCCATAGATCGGCGTAAATCAAGACAATACCAGTCTATGGGGTGAAGTATCTATCTGATTATTTACCTCCCCGGGAGGTTAGGCAGAAAGCTAGTTTTATCTTACTCCCACAAGGTAAAATGTGACCCAAGGTCGGGTCGGGTCGGGAAAGTGGGACTTGAAAAGCCAGCGCCCGCAAAAGTGAGCAGTCTGACCATTAAAAATTGCCTGGGCAGCCCCGTCGGCATTCCCCGGTAGGTGCGCCTCAGGCAGTAAGCAATAAACTTACTCCTCCCCAAAGAGGGGAGGCAAAGTCTGGGAAGGTGGACCTCCTAGAACTGCACAGGACAGACCCATAGACCGGCGTAAATCAAGACCCGAAGTCCAAGACAATACCAGTCTATGGGTGCAGTATCCATCGGAACAGAAAATTAAAATTTAGAATATTAAGCATGCTCACGTGATCGACGTATCTATGGCAAACTAATTTGCATACACATTTACAAAATGACCACTCATTAATTCACTGTTATTTATTATTTTATAATTCAATGACCGTCAGTATTTTATTATTACGCAACGTTTAATGTAGGCGTATTTTTCAGCGTGTGGATACAAAATAATCATTTTGAATGAAAAGAGTAAGCAAGACGATTATTCCCTACATCTTACCTGGTGCAGCATCCACTCAAGGCGGGGTGATTTGACTTCCTCCGATGGAAGAAAGTTTCTAGGAAATATTAAATGCACAAGCAATCCTCAGTCGGATGTATATCCCAGTGGGCGAAGATGACGTTTGTTTTTGCATATTTATTTGTGAAGATGTCGCCTACCTACCACATACAGCGCCTGGTATTCCTATATGGTCACTCATCTGGCACTGGCCAGGCTTAACTTTGCTTAACTTCGGTGATCTAACGAGAACTGGTGTATCTACGTGATTATACTGTGTTGCAATCTCGAACAGAAAACCACACACACACGTACGCATACACATGCACACACAAACTTACACACACAGGCGCACGCATACACACGCACACACCCACACTCATTACTTCGTGGTAAAACTAAAGTTTGAGTAAGTACAACCCAACAATATTTTTATTACGAAATTAAATTTAACCATCATGCATGTCGGTTTATTCGTATAACAGTGAATTATTCCAACCCCCCTAACCCAAAACACACCCACGAACACCATCCGACTAATAAATAAATCAGTGCTTATTGACCCACACATGAATTTCATTGCCCATCATGAAGGAAACAAAAAAACATAAATTAGCACACACACTGCTGTAACGAATTCTACCCACATTATTTGTTTACGAAATGAAATTTAACCATAATTTTCTATTTTTACTCGACAATTGATATTTACAGATACCAACAATAACAACTGTTATATAGGGTTAACGGCTGAGTGAAGTAGGTTATTCGATTAGTTACTTTCCCTGGACAAAGCTGCGACGGTCGGTTGAGAACAACTGAAATCTTAAGGAAAATTTTCGAATGCGAAAACCAGCCCACATAAAGAATAAAATACTAACAAACCACATGGAATAGAAATAAGAACAAAAACATAGCGAGACAAAATAAGGGGACAGAAACGGCAAGAACCCCATAAAATGTCCAAACACAAAACTCACACATAATGTAGTGCACCAGCTTCAGGTGATGCGATACAACATTGTAATAGAGGGTCAAGAGGATGGAAGGACCGAGAAGAGAGACCACTAACCGGACATTTACTGAAAGGGTGCGGATTGTATTGGGACGTTTGCGAGGCTTATTGCAACCCACATCCTAGAGAACTCAATGATATGTACCTGTTGCGATAACACACACTCATTTGCAATGATTATCGGAAAATGTATGGAGTATTGGAAATCTGGGGAGACTTGTTATCACTCATACTCCAGAGAACATCACCGATTATTGTAAATGAGCAATCACTGATGATACCTTGTGTAAAATTCTGCTATGGTTCCTTGACTAGAGGACTAGAAAAGTAAGGATCATGCAAAACGCATTACACCCAAAAGACGATACGGAAACGAAGGGGAAAGACAGCTGGTAAATATAGAAGATTGTGTGGAAGACGCCAACAAGAGCTGGAGAAATACATAACCCATAACACGGAATGGCTAATCACCACAGCAAGAGTCACCGCCCCAACGAACAACGCAGGAAACACCAAACTCAGAAGCAAAAAGAATATAAAAGTGGGAAAGAAAAACAACTACATGGACGCTTCATAAGACTGACAAGAGAAGAAACCAACGGAAATAGCTGGGGATTGTTAAGAAATGGACTCTTGAACAGAGAAATGGAATCTTTACTGACGGCTACACAGAACAATGCGAGTTAGACAAACTACATTAAAGCTAAAATAAATAAAACCCAAGAAAACAGTAAAGGTAGACTGTGTGGACAAAGAGACGAAAGAGTGAATCATATAAAAAGTGAATGCAGCAAATTCGCCCGGAAAGAATACAAGAATTGACACGACTGCGTGGGCAAAGCAGTCACTGTGAACTGTTCAAACGATTGCATTTCAAACACGCAGGCAAATAGTACAAACATCAACCAAGGACAATATTTGAAAACAAAATACACAAAATCCTTAGCGTATTCATGCATAAACAGATGAACAAATACAAGCAAAGAGATAGGATGTCATAATAATCGACAAGAAGGAAAAATCCGGCCAACACGTAGGCTTTGCCGTTCTAGCAGAATATAGAGTGAAAATCAAGGAGACGGAAAAATAAAGCAAACACTCGAAACTTGCCAGCAGACGGAAAGGAATATAGAGCGTGAAAAAAGTCAATATAATACCAATAATCATAGGAGCACTAGGAACAGTTTAAAAAAGCTTGAGAAAAACCGAGAGAAATTGGAATCCAAGGGATCAGTGACAACATACAAAGGACGGTAACGAACCAAGAAACATTAACTGCAGAATAGATGGTGCCGGCCTAGTCGTACACCACACAAAATAGTCGTAGAGGGTCAAGGAGGATTAGAAGACCGAGAAGGGATAGCACTAACCAGACCTCTACTGGAAGAGGGCGAAGATCACCGGAACCTTGGAGAGGCTTATTGCCATCAGAGAAGACCAATGGTCCTTACCAGCGAGAAATCAAGGGTAATCGGCTTTTGCGATACCGCAAGGTTATTTGCGGTGGTTATCGGAAAGAGGTGGTGATGACTTGAAATCTGGGGAGGCTTGTTGTCACTCACACTCCAGAGAACACTATTGGTTGTTATTCCTGAGCAATCACTCACGATGACCTGTGTGATAACTTCTAGTGAATAATAATAATAATAATAATAATAATAATAATAATAATAATAATAATAATAATGATAAAACTACTGCATGAAATGAAAATTATAACGCATAACTCGTCACGTAATCACAACTTCCGTTCTCTCTTTGTTCACATTTGCCCAAACTTTACCCTCTGACCTCGACAGACAGTCACATGTTAAAGTTGACATTGGAATATTCAATACTACACATCCTTAATATATAACACGAGTAAACCATTTTATATTGAAGTATTTTCACGTGTATTGGCGTGTCATTTTTAGCACATATACAGTTTGTACGTTGGATAAATCTAGTTTGTGTTTATCTTAAATAAATAACAAATCGATTGTTACACTATTACCATTGTATCCAACAATAAACTATGTGTTTTAAATTGTAGTTATTTCTACTGTCCAACATGTTTACTCTTAATACGAACGTAGTCTTTGTGTGACATTTTAGAGGATATTGATACGAACGTAGTCTTTGTGTGACATTTTGATGGATCCTTTTTCCTCATGCTTGATGGGTCTTCAAAAATGTCACATGCATGTACCATATGGTTCTACCAGGGTAGGAGAAGACTTGATTTAAAAAAAATCATTATTCTTAAGGTTGAATACAATGACAACGGCCTATTAGCAGACCTATAAAAGGTGACGCCATTTAGCATATGTTTTATTCAATTTAGAAAAAAAAGTTACTTGTCGTTATTCATTAAGCACACACTTTCATTTTTTCTATTTACACGTAGGAAAATCTAGTGGCCGATGTCCTTTTCTCCTCCTTACTTCTTCCTTCACACAGAAGCAACGTTGCTAGTCTTTCTCTACTCTGTCGTTTTTTCATGGCAGGTGCTCGACTGAGCTTCAATCTAAAAAAAGATTTACAACGAAAAACTCGTCTACCTACAACCACTGTCGATAATTTTTTGGGGGGGAGAAACCCTGAAAATATGTTGTATTGATATTAAAATGGTGATTATATGACCCCCTCCCCGAAAATATTGACATAAAATAAATGGCTGTATGAGTTCTGGTGAGTTTCAGATTTTACCTAAATTTCAATTGGAAAAACAATTTTTTTTACTAACAAAACTTAATTTTTGTGAGATCAGTACATATATGTATTAATGAGTCACAATTTATCAAGACCGATAAGCCATTCGAGGATATGGGTCAATGAGTTTGTCAAGTGGACAGTGAGATAACACCATGACGATTGGTAATGATGGTTGAAACTAAGCAGAATTTGATTTTGTAAGAGGACGGCGTAACAAGAATTTGTTAATATTGAACTTTAAAACGACCATGTTGCAACACTCTGTCTTGCCTTTACATAGTTCAACATCTAAGAGGGGATGATCTGTTTTTCACAGAATAGACTTTACTAGTCTTTCTTTACTCAATCGTTATTTCCATGGAAACTGCTCGACAGAACTTCAATCTCTGGTTCTTTCTCGTTAGACATTTACAGCATAATCTTATCTCTCCACCACAATTGCCAACACGTCCCATTTCTTCCTTCCTGTTCCTAACATCAGGTAGAATTTCAATGCACAGAGTCTCTGTACAAGAACTTTCGATCTGTGTAGCATGTTATTGCCGGACTACTTCCCTGCATACTATAATGTGGTCATCTTGAAATCTAATATAAATAAATACTAAACAGTCCCCAAAAGTAATCAATTTTTTTCATTCGATTCATTATTTTCAATCCGCTCATTATATTCTTTATCATTCAACTGACTTTCCACCCATCTCATTATTACAGGATTGCTTCCATGCAGACTACAACATAGTCATCTTGAAATCCAATATCAATAAAAACATGTCACAAACCGTCTCCAAAATAATCAATTTGTTTTCATTTAATTCCTTACTTTCAATCCCCTCATAATATTTCCATCATATTTCCACTGACAATCCATCTATCTAATTAGCTCTCGTTTTCGAGAGGCTTTTAGCCTTGATAAATGATGACTCGTTAGTAAGATGTCAACTTGGTAATCTGAAAAAAGAAAAATTGACAACAGTGTTTGGGAGGGAACGCGTCATATACATCCGCCGAGATATCTATTTAGTTAGAAGTAGTTATTTAGACCACAGATGCGACCCCTAGGATTCCAAAATATTCGGTTCTGACTCTGTGAGATGGATAAGAGATTCCATCTGACCAAAAATGTTTAAAGTGCAATAACGCATTACCCCAAAGAAAAATACATTTTAAAAATAAATAATTTATCATTGTTTATCTACATAGAATCGTTTTCATCCATTTAATTCCTTCATATTTGTGTCTGCCAACTCACAATATCCACTATATAACAGACCGATTATTAGAAAGTCCTTCGATATTCAGATTGTTTGTTGATTCTTCGTAGCTAAAAAAAGTAAACTCCGACTTCAAATCCCAGCATTCTTACGAGTCCAACCCCGTTTTCGACTCCTTCCAACTCTTACTTCGCAACCCTGGTTCTCCGACTCCTTCCTAAACCTCTGGTTCTCTCTGCGTCTGCATTCTCTGAATAAAAACGGATTAAAACACATTAAATTTATTTCCAGTTTAGCTTCTTCCTTGACAACTTCTTATATGTTTGGCTAACGACATGTTATGAAAAGCGTATGGTAACAAGGACAAGCATTTAGATTTACACAATGGATATTAATTGGTCCTCCGATTTATAAAATCGGGGGGACTTATGTTTTGAGGCATGTCCGTCCGTCCGTCCGTCGTCCGTCGTCCGTCCGGATTTTTCTCCGAAACCATCCATTGAATTTCTCTGAAATTTTGCATGAAGTTGTAACTTTGGTCAGGTTAGAAAGTGACATTCTCCTAATTTTGAAAGTAAATCTGGTTAGCCCCCCAGGGGGGTCAAAAAGCCCCGAAATGGCAAAAAATGACATTTTCTGCCCCATAACTTTTCATCCATCCATTCAATTTCTCTGGAACTTGGCCAAAAATGTAGAGGCAATTGTTCCTAATAGAAAATAAGTATCGCTGACCTTGGGAAAAATCTGGTTCGCGCACCCAGGGGGGTCAAAAGCCCCCAAAATGGCAAAAATTACCCTTTTCTCCCATAACGTTTGATCCATCCATTCAATTTTTCTGAAACTTGGCCAAAATGTAGAGGCAATTGTTATGGATATGACATGAGAATCTTTGACCTCAGAAAAATTCTGGTTCGCGCCCCAGGGGGTCAAAGGGGGGGGGGGTCAAAAATGCCCCAAATTGCCCAAATTTATTGCATTTTACACTCGCCACATCGAGTCACATATAGAGGGGGACCACGCACGCGCGGCTTGTTATGATATGATATAAGATATAAGGATATCGGTATATTGCTAAGTGTAACTGGAATTTAATAAAACGAGATTACTGGTGAGCGAACAGCCGACGTCACAGCACGCATTATTCGCAATTTGCGGTAATAGTTGATATATTGTACCAACTGGTGTTCGGAAAGACGGGTTGCAATTTATAGTAGTAATTGATCTCTTGTGCTTAAACAAGCATGGGGCGTTTATGAAAAGATTCGTTGTCAGGATAAGTAGGAAAGCCCATTTTAATGTAATAGAGTCGAGTCGACACCAGGTGATATCCCGCTAGGTGGATTCTTATGAGTAGTACTGATCGCGACTTTCTCAAATACCGGAGTCCCGGTATGACGAGATTTACTTCCTTCCGACATCAGGAAGATGTGACACTAGGTTCGAAGGTGGTGATAATAAAGTCAGCCTTTCTAAAGAAAGAGCATTCTAGCCTCGTAAAAATTGTCTGGGCAGCCCCGTCAGAATTCCCCGGTCGGGACGCCTCAAACAGTTAGTAATTTACTAACTCCACCTAAAGAGGGAAGGCAAGGCTTGGGAAGGTGGGCCTCATAGGACTACCCAGGGCAGATACCCCATCCCGACAGATAAAAGGCCACCGAAATAGCCCAGTTTCTGCCGGACTGATTGTTGTGGTTTGAACCTCGATGTGTATGTCCGTAAACCTCACCAGACGGAAAATGAATTGCGCTGATCACAGGATTTACTTCTTTCCCACCGCAAATAGATGTGACACAAGGTCGGAAGGTGGAGAGAATCAAGTCAGCGTCACGTCGAACTGATTATAACTTAGCACTTTTATCCGTTAGGCCGCGAAGATTGATGATGTGTATTATTTGGACTATTCAGATTACTATTCTAATCATGGATGTTTTTTTTTCACAAAGTTTCGGTCGATGTAAATTCCGACCTTCTTCAAGTGCGTATTGTTGAACTTGGGAGTCTTTAAATCGAACTTAGGGAATCTGTACATCATCGCTTGCGGAACAAGAACTAGCTGAACCTGTTGATTGAATAAAGGTTCCGTTCTAAATTCCGTAAAGATTCATTAGTTCGATATCAAGATTCCTGAGTTCAACAAAATGCACCTGAAAAGGTCGGATATTACATCGGCCGAAACGTTGTGAAATAAGATCCAAGATAAGAAAAATCGTTTGAATTATTAAAAAAATAGAATTTAATTGAGTAATTTTGTAGTTTTAAATGTGTTTTTAAGGTAAATTAAAAATAATGTATACTTTGAAACTAGGGGAGAAAGTTTGAAATTGAGGCATGAGTACTCTTTGAAAAGGTGGCATATCAATTTATCACATCGATTCATGGATTTTAAAATTCCTATTTCCAGACTATAAATACTTGTTTGGGCGCAAAATGTGATAACGAATAAATAAAAAGTCACTTAACTGTAAATGAACTTCATATTAACATAAAAAACTAAAATAACAAAAAAGAAAAAGAACGAATCTTACCCTATTATCATCTTGCTTATTTTCATGGTTGAAACTGTGGATTTTCAAAAGAAATAGAATAATTCGTGGAAGCAAAATTATATGCAGAAAGGAAAGGGAAAATATAAAACACGTTTGAGGTTCATGAATGTATTTGTTGGAACAGAAGAAAGAAGAAAAACAAATTGCCACCAAAAATGAGTCATGTCGCTATTAGCAGTAAACATACAACTTTAACATACAAACAGTACATATATATACATATATATATATATATATATATATATATATAATTATTAATGACAACATATGTATTAGCATATACTATCAGATCCTTTTACTTTGTAGTCTCTTTAAAAGATTCAGCTCAATGATTGTCAATTATTGATAACAGAGCAAATATAAGTTTTTTTTTTGTTTTTTTTTTGTTCTCACCCAAAAATGAACTACTGTATAGTGTAGGTTTTTTCTAGACACTTTAATCCAAGAACTTTTTACGCTTTGTGATTTTATTTCTGATGATTTTGTAGTGTTGCAGAGACGATATTGACATACAAATGTTGTTTGGCACAAAACAAATGAAACGGACCGTAAAAAATATATCTCACAGAAATATTATGTTTTTTGGAAATGTGAAAAAAAATAAAATAAAATAAAACCATGGTTATTGGAATATAATATGAACTGACTTATATATATATATATATATATATATATATATATATATATATATATATATATATATATATATACATATATATATATATATATATATATATATATAAATTATAAAATTCAAATATATTAGTAAACTTTAAACAAATTTTCCTTCAAAAGTGCTCAATAGAATGTATAGATTTACAAATATACTTCATATAATCATTTAAAATGGCTTACATACATTTAATTACGCTTTGTATCACATCGGGGTAAAAGGTGGAAATAAAAGCAATTCATTCAAAAGAGTCAGAATTAAAAATTTCAGATAATCACATTTAACACTGAGCAATAGCCCTATCCTAGACGATGTCACAGTCACTCGGCTTGAGTTGAAAATGGGGTGGAAAAAAGGTGTCAAAAATATCACTTTCTTTTTTCTTTCACTTAAACTCGCTAATTCATCCCCATCTCTTTTATTTATTTTGTTTTTAAACTAACGTTCTAAGATCTTAAACTATTATCAATGTGTGCAGATACATACACATACAAGTAACAGAGCGAATATATAGACGTTAGCCACATACATAAAAAATAATATATATCTATATACACATGTAAAACAAACGCACACAACCATAATTATATATCCTTATTCATATTCTCACATACATATGCACCCCGTACATATAACACTGTTTACTATTTAATTTAAAAAAAAATGCTTACATAGAGATACATACCCATGCTACCGGGAAACCAATAGCATACACACAAATATGAGTTCTAAATTAACATATACACAACACTATACATATTTAAACGACTGTATATAACAATATATACACATAAATACATCTTAACAAACACTCATCTAGATAAAATCATGTAAGATATTAAACAGAACTTTGCTTCTTTCCATAGCTTTTCCAGTGTACATTATGATAAAAGTAGAGTGAATTTTATTTCTATTCTATTTATTTATTTGTTGTTGTTAACTGTTTTTCAATATTCATTAAAAGGTACATTAACTGAATTTAATCCGAAATCTACATTGATATTTATCAAACCTTCCCATTCCATCCATTAAATTATATTTTTATTAAAACGATTAATATCAAACAATAAATAAATTATTAACTTAAAACATTTAAAATAATCCCAAAAATATATGCTAACACACGCATAAATATACAACAATATATGTATATATATATAACCATATTTACACAAATATATATATATAAACTTACATTCACAAACATAAAACAACATAATGAAACAATACAGCATTGAAAACCAAAGAAATGTCTTAATTTACATATATTATAATGGAGGTAAAACGAATTTTACTTCAAAGCTTATTTCATTATATTCATAAAACACTATATAGTGAAGGCTATTTACTTATTTATTTATTGAATTAATTGATTATTTTATATAAACTGCATTTAATAATCCTATTATATTAATATATAACTATTTACTGCGAGGTTTTTATTTATTTAACTATTTACTTAATAATGTGTATGATATTAACTGCATTTTATCAAATAGTTCGAATGATATTTATTTCATACTTATCCAGTGAGATTATTAATTGTATGCTAAATTATACATGTTTATAGTAACCACTAGTATTTTTCCAGATTTAATTTATAAGAGGTGATAATCAAGTGTATTGCTTGTAACTATACTTATCTAATGTACATTGTTTAAAATAACTACGACTTATCTCACCTTGATCTCTTTAATTTAAAAATTTATCTCTATCAGGGAACATAATAATTGCTAACTTTTCATTTAGACAGAGAAAGCATGCAAGATTATTCAACGTAGAAATGCTCCATTCCGATAAGATACAATTAGTACTGGAACGTAATTGCATTTATGTAGTCTATATAAAATCTTAAAAGATTAAAAAACATTTGCCTAATGTTGGATTCAATTTATACATTAAATGGATTAAATGGGGAATATACCAAATAAATTTCCAGCTTATACTTTTCCTTGTAATGATCTTATTATATCTGCTAGCTTAATCGAAAATAGGAAATATGTTTCTTAATTTTTACTAGTCGGCATTGTCCGGTAAATATCCTTCTGCATAAAATATTTAATAAAAATAATGTTAAACTTGGTTATAGCTGTACAAATAACTTAGCAAAATAATTAAGAGTCATACCAGATCAGAAACCTGTAAGTATAATGATAGAATTAATAATACACAAAATTATAATAACAACAATAATGAGTTAGCTGTAGAGATAAAGATTAATGCCCGCTACAAAAAAGATATTTGACTAAAAGTATAACTTGTTTGGGAACCGTGTCTTCTGAAAATAGTCCTGAGCTAGGGAAAAATTACATAGGGGATACGTGTACTGATTTTAAGGCTATATATATAAACTATAAAATATCGTTTGATAATCAGGTAAGAGCGGTGTCACCTCCCTATCTAAAGGAAAATAATATAGTACCTGTACGGTGATTGATCGTCTTGAAGAAAACTTCACCCCCGACGCAACGCAACTCCACCTGTTTTCCTCCTCTTAATGAAAAACTGACTGTTATTATATTTCTGGATAAAGATTAACTACTGAACCAAAGGAGTGAAATAGTTATTAACTGTAAGCATATCAAACGGCTCACTCTTGATTAATATTTTAATAATCTAGTAAATTTACCATAACCCTCCATGAAAAAAACTAATGTGTTTTCCTGTAAATTAAAACATCCCACACTAAGTATACATCTAATTTTACTTAAATTCCTAAATAAATAGTTGAATTAGGCTTCAAGTTAACTAATAAAAAAGTAATTTAATTTTATAAACCACAGGAAAAACGGGGTGGGGTATGAAATTTAATAAGACTAGATTACAGTTAGTAATCAAACAATTAGTCAATAATGGAGTGTTCCCATATTTTAATACGCGAATGAATTTTAGAAATTTAGAAGTTAAATTTAAACAGTATATTGTATACTTGTGAAATCATGATATAGTGGTGTGGATTTGACCTGCGTCCCGTGTAAATTATATTTTTAAGACTTTTCTTTGGTAAAACAAGATTTAAGGGTTTATAATATTTCTGAAAAAAGAGGCTTTAAAATTGGTCATTATTTTTTTTTTGTATAATATTGATAGGTTTAGTAAATACAGATTTCATCCTTTAATTAACATATTTAAGTATAAAGTTATCTGTTAAACCCTGATTAAGGATAGATTTACCTAATTATAATAAATTTAAGTGTTATTTTCTACAGAATTTTGTTTGGTAAGATACGATTTGACGGAACTTATTATTCCTTAAAATGGGAGGTTTTCAATTATTGAATTTATTTTCCCTACTATAGGATTGATGGCTTACTCATGGCCTTTTGGCTAAGATTAAAGTGTAGTATCTGTTCCGATGGATACTGCACCCCACAGACTGATATTGTCTTGACCTTCGGGGCTTGATTTACGCCGGTCTATGGGTCTGTCCTGTGCAGTTCTAGGAGGTCCACCCTCCCAGGCTTCGCCTCCCCTCTTTGGGGAGGAGTAAGTTTATTGCTTACTGCCTGAGGCACCCCTACCGGGGAATGCCGACGCAGCTGCCCAGGCAATCTGAAAACCCCACTTTCCCGACCCGACCTTGGGTCACATTTTACTTGTGGGATTAAGATAAAAACTGGCCTTGTGCCTAACTCCTGGAGAGGAGTAAATCAATACTATAGGATTACATCATTTAATGTACATGTTTAAGTTATCTATTCACCTCAGTCAAATATTGTTGAAAATTTGATTTAGGATAGATTTTGCCTTAGACCTGATTATAATCTTATTTCTGTATTATTTTCTTTTATTAATTCTATTCTGGCTAATCTGCATAATTGTGTTTTTACGGTGGGTTTCATGTGGATATTCTATTTGATGAATTTAAGTATTACGTGTTTGTTTTACTGTTTTTATTCGTCAAACTTTATAAGTGAAAAAAATTGCATTTTTTCTATCTTTCTTAGTATTAATTAACACATTTTGTAAGCACCGATTAAATCTTGTAATTACCGGATCTAAAAAATAAAAAATAATAATAAATTAAATTCAACTTATATATTTTAAACCCAATAATATGAATACGGGATGATGAGTAAATTAATGTGTATATACTATTGCTATCTGCTCCTTATAATATGAGTATGCAAATATTTAATATACGGTGAATAGTACGGGGAAGAAGTGTTTTACTTGTGTCTGGAAGAGGAGTGTGCATACATTTTGATGTTGGGTTTAACTACTCGCGGTCGATTTGAGTATGCATATTGTCTGGGTGGTTGAAGTTGGGCGAGTGAATATAGAAAAGGGGGATGAAAGGTTTTATGCATTTCACGTAGGTCAAATGTACATGAACCCGTCATGTGTTGGGATAGGTGAGAGATGCTGTCTAATCGAAGTATTTATTAATGACATGTTTAATTTTGTTTCGTTTTAGCTGGCAAATTTTGTTCTTTCTGATTTCTTTTGAATAATTTCAATTTTAATTTCTTTACTCACTCTATAGTTCTGATGAGACGTGTTAACATCGTAACGTTGTTTGTTCCGCGTAGACTGTTTCTAATGTTCATATAATTTTATGTATAAAAGCTCTACTTTGTATTAGGCACTTTTGAAAAAATATTGATTTTAAGTTTATGTTATCAATATATTTTAACTTATATATATATATATATATATATATATATATATATAATATTTGTTATTGTTTATAATCTATGTACGTATACGTTTCGTCTTTTTTCAATCGGGACTCATCAGCATTGAGACATGACTATTCACTACCGGCCATGCGATTCGAAACCCCGGACTACAAGTATTTTTCAACTCCAATCCGACATCGTTAACCGCTAGGCCAATTGTAAACAGCGAATAAACTCTGATAACTTTAACGGCGGCTTGACGTCGAGGCATTCTACTTCTATTAAGGGAAGGCACGATGCCTGAAGCAAGTGACGTCATGCTGTGTTAATACTACCATTATAGTGCTCTACTTTTTCGAGGAGCGACAAATAATAAATATTTGTTATTGTCTATTATCTATGCACGTATACGTTTCGTCCTTTTTCAATTGTGGCTCATCAGTATAGAGATATGACTATTCACTACCGGGCATGCGATTCGAAACCCCGGACTACAAGTATTTTTCAACTCCAATCCGACGTCGCTAACATAATATATATATATATATATATATATATATATATATATATATATATATATATATATATATATATATATATATATATATATATATATATATATCCGAGGCCTGTCTAAAAAGTATCCGATCTTAGGCCAGAAAAAATATTTTAAATAGCCGACGAGGTTGGGACCCTAAATCCTCTTCAAATTCGGCCTCTTCTGCTTGCGAACACTTAGTCCACCGATCCATCCACTGCCGTAAACACTTCTGGAAGTCTTTTTTTGGAATTGTGTTCATCTCCGTCGTCGCGTTCCGCATTATCTATTCTCTATTCTCAAAACGGGAACCTGTCAGTGGCGTCTTCAATTTTCGAAACATCTAGAAGTCGCAAGGTCCATATGTCTGGAGAGTAAGGAGGTTGGCGAACGACTGGAATTCTATTTTGGCTGAGAAATGTTGGATCAGTTGGGATGAATGTGCGGGGGCGTGTTCGTTATGCAGTTGTCAGTTTTTCGCCGTCCACATGTCTTGTCTTTTGCGCAAAAACTGCGTCACGGAGACACCGAGGAACATCTTGATAGTACTATAAAAGACACGTGGTATTTCTTTTCTCCTGCATTTCTTCGCAATGTCGCCGCCTAAAATATAATGTTTTTATAATTCAGGACAGCCAGAAAATAAGTTGTTTTTTTTAAGTTGGCTCTCATTTCAAGTCAGCACACTGCACCGGATGTTAAAAAACAAGTTGTGTAAAATATAGGCAAGTACTTCCCTGTAAACATTCAGCATAATATGGATTTCTAAACATTCAGCATAATATGGATTTCTACTTCAGGGATTTGTCGACTTTGCAGTTGTAAGCCGTCACCAAAAATGAAATACGCTAACATAAAGTGTTACACATTAAATATACAAGTGTAGTTTAGTAACTCTTGTAAAAAGAAAACCAAGGCATTTACGTGTTAAGCCTTACATTTTAAAGTAATGTTATTATCATTATTAGTTTGAAAGCTAATTGATTGAGAGCTATCTGCAGCCATCAATTGTTGACACAGATCAAACAACCCCATTGTTCATCGTCAGAAAGAAGCTGTAGAAATATTAGCACAGACCCAGTTGTACCACTCATCGCAGGCATCACAACATATTAAAGGGTCGGTCATACTTTTGTTCGACACATTTAGGGGCACTCGTCACTTCATTTACATTAAGATAGGTGACTGTCCCTTTTTCTTGATGGGTTGCAGTCCACTCAAAGGGGAACAGATGTGTAATAGCAACGAAAACTGTGAGACCCTCGAAAACTGTGCAGATATTCTTCATACAACAACCTTTTTAAAAAAAATGTAAAGTCTTAGTTGGTCTGCGGACGGTTCTTTTACAATCGACGTCTGTTCAGAACATCCAGTGCTACAGGTGTTGCCATTCAGTGTCGTTATCTAATCCCCACGTTTTTACCAGGTCGTAAAATATTATTGAGAGATATACAATGCAATCTTGAATCTCAAAAAAACATGTATAGGTTAGTGGTCGATTATTTATGGCGTTCTGAAAATCAGACAATATCGTCAATTAATTAAAAGAATTCACACTTAAGCGTCCAAGAGACTTCTACAAGCAGGATTTCACTGTTCGAATAAAAAGCTCTGAAACGCTGACAAATCAAGCGGGGTGTAGGGAATTGTCAAATGCTTTATTTGATTAGACCCAAACGAATCGGTGTACTCATAAGGAACAAACATTTATTTTAAGAAATTTCCAACAGCTAGAACAGTCTTCATTTTTCTATAAACGATGTTTTTGGCAAAGATGGAAGAATACACCGTTTTTTCTTGGGGGCATCTGACGGTGAGCAGTAGTCAGAGATAACTTGAATGATATTTCAAGGACCAGAATATTAGAGCACTTTACAAGGAGGCTGTCCGATTAACAGGCGTAACATACCGGATTTGCTGTATTATAATTTAGTGAATGGAGTCTTGACCATACAGTAGTTTCTACTGGTATCTCTTGATTACAAAGACACTGTGTTCTTTACTCATTCTCCCTGCGTTCTGCTCAAAATACCTCTGCTGACTTCATCCACAAATCTTCCAATCCCAACATGACAAGTCTCATATCAAAGTATAAGCGAAAAACCAGAACCCCAAACTTAAACATTAATCCCTACTATCAGGACTCCTTTTCAAACATCAGGGGTCTGCGTTCAAACCTTCAAGAGGTTGAAATTTATTTACAGGAATCCAAACCCAACCTTTCGTTTCTTTGCAAAACTGGCAATGGCCCGTCACATTCTACAGATTTCTTCGTGATCTCATGAGATATAAACCCGACTTCCAAAATGGCTATGGTCATGAGTCTGTGCTTACATCAAGGACAGTTTTCCATGTTGTACGGACACTTCTTATGAAGACTCTCCTTTGCCCTATATGTGTTTCTTTGTTACACTTGCGCATCGCACCGCGTTCACTATTGTCCTCTACATTATTCCTACCGACGGAGTTATTGTCATTGGGCACATTTCTGACAAAATCAAAAAGATCCTTATCATTCAACGTGTTTCTAGCATTCATGTCATTAATGATTTTAATGTTCACAACGTTGAGTGGTTAGTACACTCAAACAAGACTGATGATGAAGATACGTTTTGTCACAACTTCTCCCTTGAATATAAACTTACCCAAATTGTTGACCTACTAATATGCGTACCCTATACTGATGGACATTTCGCAAGCCTTCTTGATATTTTTTCTAGCAACTTGCCATGAAGAGTACATGTTTAATGTCCTATCTCATCTGAAATCCTTCGACCACTTAGTTATCTCAATTAAGATTAAAACGAAGTTCAGCAAGTCATCCGATGTTCTTTACCACCGCATAGTTTATCAGGATCTAAGAGCCAATTGAGATAGCTTAAGATCCTTCATGCATGAAATGCCTCATACACCCATTTTCAAAAAGAATGTATCCTGCATCTGACATATCTGGGTGATTTACCGCTGGTATTGTAAGATTTTTACCTTCCAAAACATTCCAATAGACTACCATGGTATACGCCTGGATGCGTGGCCACTATTGCTCACGTACACCACTATTTTAATTGGTTTAAACTGTATAGATGCCCTGAAACCAAAACCTTTTTTGTATACTGACTGAAAGTACTGCAAGATGGTTATTTAAAATGCTAAATAATTTTATGCTCCATCAGTTAAGTCTAGAGTAGTCAATCAGATAATTGGCTCGCATAAGTTTTTTGAGAATAACAAACAAGTTGCTGAACAGATGCAAAGTCTATATCCGATCCATCACTAATGGATTACAGGTGATATCCTCAGCGGATTATTATGCTAAAATATTCACAAAGAATTAGGAAGCAAATTCCACTCTTTGCGTTCTTGGCAACCTACCTCTAGACTTTCAACTCGATGACTGAAAAAACTATAAACGACATTGGAATAACTGTCCGTGACGTTCCCAAACTTATTAAGAACCTTCAGATCATAGTACCCAAAGAACTGGAAGCCGAAATAGATCCCTTCCTTACTAAGCTGGTCGTTGCTTAATGGAGTAATGCTTTCCATCGTTCTGGAATACTTTTTTGGTCTGCCCGGTATTTAAAAATACTGGAGACCGGTCCTCTGCATCACAGTACAGATCGATCAGTCTCATGTGTATCATAAACCATCATGGGTTTACTTTCGGTAGTCTCGTAACTATCACTTCTCTTATTTCGTCTTTTAGTCCTCATATTTCATGAGCGATGTTTCTCACAAAGGATGGCTAATTTCTGTTTTTGTAGTCAAAATATTATATCTAACACTTATCGTTGGCTAGTATTTGACCTTAAAGTCGTAATCTTTTTAGCTCCTTAAGTCAAGTGGCTTCATGTCTTGTCTGGAGCGACTTCCTTAAAAAACAATATTTTTAGTTACAAACTGTTGTATCGCACAGGATCAGATAATCGATCGACAGGGGATTCGTTTCTAGGGCGATAACTGTTGATATATCAACACCTTCGATAGGGTCTGGCACAAAGGTCTGTTCTACAAGCTTTTAAGCTATGGAACATCTGGAAATGTCCTCTCAACAATAAAATCATTTCTCTCTGATAGGTCTATAGAAGTAATTGTTAACAGGCAACAATCCGAAGCACATAGCAGAAATGGCGGCATACCTCAGAGCTCCATTCTGGTCACATCCCTATTCCTGGTATTCATAAACGATCTTCCGGATCATATTCTGAGATCATTGGTCGGCATTTATACAGACGATACACCACTTTATGGGAGCATTTCGAAAAGCATTGATAATCATGACCTTTACGACTCCTTCCTTTCCTACTTGGAGCACGTTGTGCAGTGGAGGAAAAGTGGCAAGTTACTATTAATGCTTATAAAACCAAGTTTCTTTCTTAAAACTACCAACGCTCTGACTCTCACTTCTCCATAGTAAAAAAAAAATTAGTTGCATCCCGAGGAATACGTATCCTTTGATAGGCTTCCTAGGACTGACTTTCACCCCAGACTTGACATGAAAAACTTATATCAAACCCATTTCTAAGGTTGCTATGAAAATGTTTCGATACTTTTACTACTCTAGAAAGTACCTCACCTCAACGTAATCCCCCACTG
>OY744534.1:57587553-57602553 GCA_963556195.1 Sepiola atlantica
TGGTCATTATTTAATCTTTTGTACGAAGGCTGTCGTGGTTTTATTCAGTCTTTCCCCTTGATTGACCCGTTTATGTTCCTGCAAGTTCATCGATTTCGTCAGAAAAAGTAAGTTCGTAATGATTCTGCCTTCGATGCTGACTGTACATTGCTGTTCTTCTCGTGTGTCAACCATGCTTCTCTTCAGAAATATATTGAAGAGTGTAGGAGACAACAGGCAGCCCTGTCTGACACCGACTGTCGTCCTGAACCACTCCCCTATACTGCCATTAAAGTCGATTGTACCACTAGCTTCATTGTAAAGGTTCTTTATAACTGTGATCATGGTTGACATTGATGTTAGATAATGTCATAGTCGCCCACAAATCTGCGTGCAACACCTGATAACACGCTTTTTTAATCCACAAAACGGGATATAGGTCATTCTGGTGTTATAGGTACCTCTCGCACAGTATCTAAAAATTGAAGATCAAGCCTGTTGTACTTCCCGAAACGTGCTTGCTCCTCGGCGTTGATTTCTTCTGCGTGTAGTTTCAGTATATTCAGAATGATCCCTAATATTACTTTACGAGGGTGGGTTATCAGTTTGATGGTGCGGTAGTTTGGGCACTTCTATACATGTTGCTCTTCTTGGAAGGAGTGATGACTAGTTATTCAGTCCATTGTTTAAGCCATTTTCATGTATGCCATATATTGTTGGAGATTATTGTAAGCGTGCTTATCATAGCTTCTCCCCCTGCCTATACTAGTTCAGCTGACATGTTGTCTACTCTCACTAACTTTCCTTCTATCAGTTATTTTACTGCTGCTTCCATTTCTTCAAATAATGATTAGGTGATTTTTAGTATTGGTTGCTGAAGGGGCATTCTGTACCTCTGGGTTTTCTGAAGCTCTGTGACTGTACAGCTCTGAGCAGTATTCTGTCTACCTCTCCTATATATCCTACAGCTGTAAAACAATTTCCATTATTGTCTTTGATGGTGGTAGTTCGTCCTTGTTTTGTGCTTGTCAAGCCTTTCACGAACTGGTATGCCTTCTTGCTATTTTTCTTTTCCAAGCTGGTTTGTATTTCTTGACACTGTTCTCCTATCAACTTTTCTTTTGTCTTTTTCATGGCCTTCTTGATTTCCGAACTGACAGTCTAATTTAAATGACTTCCTTCTTCATTTCCTTCATCTGCAGCTCTCTCCTTTTTTCACAGAAGTTCAGAGTGTCTGCTGTGACCAATGGATTTTTGACTGGTAGATGCTTGCTAAGAATTTCATTGACTGAAACACCCAATGCAATGCTTGGCAAGTCTAAGATATACGCACTCGCAAAAAATATGAAAGACTAACACCTAATGACTTTTTAATTAAATTAAAAATAAATATTTATAAAACTTGTATGTTATAAGAAATTCTAAATGTTATAGAATATATAAAAATACAAAGAAAATATATAAAAAGATGTTTTGTTTTCTTCAAAGATGATCAAAACAGATTTTTAAGAAATTCGGACTTGCATAATATATTAAAGACATATATTTAATTGCTTAGTGTTTTAAATTAAAAATGAATATTTTAAGAAGACTCATATTTTATAAAACTTCTACATTTTATTAAATGTATACAATACACAAAAAGATATATACAAATTAGTTTTTCTCTGATTTCCCCCTACAGAAACAGATTTTGACGAGATTCGAACTCTCATATATATATATACAGGGTGGGCCAAAATAAGGGTCCTATCTTTAAATTTGAATAACTTGAATTTGAATAACTTCCACAAAATAAAAGTTAAACTCACCAAACTTTATCTGTGTGTAGACTGACCCTTCCGAGATTTTTTGAAATAAACAAAACAAATTTTAGCCGAAAAACACTTCTTAAAACTTACAAAAACTAAATATTGTTTTTTACACTGTTTTGAGTTTTTTAAGCAAAAATAATGTTTTCTAAATGAGGGTACGTTCCTTAGGGCTAATACGGTTCATGCTTGCTTCGGAAGGGGTCCTTTACTTATTCTAAAAAAAATTAAAAAAAATCAATAAATAAAAAAGTTATGAATTTTTAAAAATAGGACCCTTATTATTGCCCACCCTGTATATATATATTATACACTTATCTTAATTACTTTTTTCTTTAATGAAATGTTTTAAAGTAACCGTAGTCGAAGGCTTCTTATTCGTTAGCTATTCCACCAATGTGTAAAATGAGGTGCACTCCTTTCCCAGTATTATTCCACTTACCCTTGATCCTTATAATGATGAGTGTTAAACAAGGAGCATCCAGTACCATTTTCTGAATTTTTGCTATGACTTGATCGAAGATGTAACCGTGATCTTCCGATCCATTAGCGAAAACAATAACCATCATTTCACTTTTAATGAAAGTAATTAATTATGTATTTATAAAACTTCTTTTTTAACATATCACTCAATAAACAACGTGACTGGCATATAGGTCGCGACACTAATGAGAAAAAATCATATGATTTTGATAAAGTAATCATTTTCAAATGGAACCTGTCAGAATGTTTTTTCTTCTTTAACGTAGTTCACCACAAACAAGGCAGGCCGCCACTGTAGACGTAAGGGGCTACTGAGAAGAAAGAAAAGAGGAGAAGGTTGGGGGGGGGGGGTCAACCTAAACTGGGATCTGCGCAGCGAGATGTCTGTTTACATTAATTTTAAATTTCTGCATGTCAGTACTGTAGGGGAAACAGGTGGTGGTGAGGGAGTTCCAGAGGCCAGCATCACGAGGAAAGAAACTATTTGAGTAGAAAGCTCTCCGGCATCTGGGGACCTCCACAGCCCAATCAGATGATTAGCTTACAAATTACAGTTATTCAGGCGAAGCTACTGTTGCAATATTTCGACACAATGGGAAAATCTGAATTTCGTGCGTTGATAAAGCATTGCTTTTTGATGAGAGAAAATAACGTACAAGCAATGGCTGGATGAATGTTATGTGGACGGTGTTCCGTCGAAAATAATTATTAAGACGTGGTATGCTTACCGTAAATGCGGTCTCACAAACACAAATGATACTGAACGATCAGGTTCTGAAAACATAAAACAAGGTCCACAAACTCAGTTTGGTCAATCACAAATAGAAGTTTAGTGAAATAGCAGAGTAGTTAAACATATAGAAAGGCTATGTATTCGTCATTTTACATAAGTATTTGTCAACAAGAAAGCTGCGTCCAAAGTGGGTGCCGCTTTTACTCACAGTCGATTAAAACAACAACGCGTTAACGATAATCTCCAGAGCTTGCCCCCAATGACTACTGAAGAATACTCAAGGGAAAATAGTTGACTCTTATAAAGAAGTGATATTGGGAAGTGAGGCGTATTGCGAGGCCGAAGACAAATCGTTCTACAAAAAAGGCATAGACTTGTTAGAGAAGCGTTAAAGTCAGTGTATCACCCTGGGACAAGAATATGTTGATTAATTATGTAACAATTGTCTAAAATTTGTTTTATTAGTTAGGCCGGATACTTATTTAGTAATGTGTTGATTTAGTAATCATTAATATTAATATTTATTTTCTCTGGTGGAGAGTATTTATTTACCTCCTCTCCAGGAGGTTAGGCGCAAGGCCAGTTTTATCTTACTCCTACAAGTAAGATGTGACCTAAGGTCGGGTCGGGAAAGTGGGGGTTGAAAAGCAAGCGCCCGAGAAAGTGAGCTCTGGCCATTAAAAATTACCTGGGCAGCCCCATCAGCATTAGCCGGTAGGGACGCCTCAGGCAGTAAGCAATAAACCTACTCCTCCCCAAAGAGGGGAGGAAAAGCCTGGGAGGGTGGACCTTCTAATATCAGTTTATGGGGTGTCGTATCCATCGGAACAGATAGTACACTTTGATCTTAGCCAAAAGGCTTGAGGAGAGTAGCAATGATGAGATTGTTTGGTCACCCGATGCTCAATCAGACTCCAGGGCGTAGTAATTTCGACTGGAACTTTTACATATTCTATCTGGAGACCGTTACAGATTTAAATATCAAGGAGAGAGCTTTCAGGCAGCAACGAAGTAGAACATACACACTCTCTACTGTCACTTGTTGACAAGACATTGTGAGCACGGCTATCTTCACTTAAACATATACATATCCAAGAAAATACTTTCTTAATTGAAATCCTTTCAAGTCATTATCGTTAGTTCTGACAACCTTCACCTTACTATGTAGGCCGTACAAATAAATATATATTGTTCTCTGTTTTTAGAAAGCCTTTCTGTTCCTTCCTTTCGATATATTTTTTGTTACAGATTATTATAGCAGATTATTATACAGATTCTGTGAAGATTAGCTGCTATATTATAAATAGTCTAACTATAATATATATACAACACATAAAAAAGATATATCAAAATGTGTTTTATTTTGTTTTCTCGCGAAGGGACAAAGGCAGATGTTGAAGATATCCACTCTCGCCAAAATATGAAGGACTTACCTTTGATATTTCATAGAAGGAATATAAAAAAGATTTTCGTTTTCATAATCTTTGATGACATCAATTTTTTTTACCAAAAAAGACAGAGTCGGCGATAAATCGCACTAAACATTATGAGTTCTAGTCTGCTTATGGCCCCTTGCAAGGGATAGTTTAGTGCAACTTTATTCAGTCACAAGCAGCATACGAATATTGATTTGTAAAAATATCAACTCTTTATTAGGTAAGAGTCTTTATAGAGAACTTTATTTCTAATAATCGATTGTGCAGAAAATATACACTTTCACATCTTTTAAAATAGACGTTTTAATATTCATGAATTGCGCTGGGAGGCATGTAATTGATAGTTAAGCTAAGCCTAACAAATACCTCACAGCATGCCCGAAAATTTTTCACTGCCTACATCTCTTCGCCTTAATAACAACAGATTAAAACTGCCCAGTTTACTGCCTATGCAAGTCTTTCATGACGAGCTGCGTCTGGCACCAAGAGGCTTCTTCTTTCCATGATCTGCATAAAACTTTCTGACGAGTGACTGTATATTTAGCCATTTCTCCAAATGTGTTGTCCGTCGCCAATAAAATACTTTATATATGTATGGATCGACTTTAAGATAGTGCCTTCCATCTACAGTTTGAGCACTGCTCTTAAGGCTTCCTGTGTTTTAGGTTTTATCCCCTTACCAAGAGAAAATATATGGAGTTTTTATATTTGAACAGTGATAACATATTTATAATACAAATGATGTTACTGCGTGTGTATGTGTTAATCTGCCTCAAACTAAAATCTACTCTTTTAAAAATTGCTATTATGTTAAGTGTGAAAAACTGTTGTCTCTATAAAACAATAATTAACTGTTGTATTTGTGCCGACACATTGGTATATGAAAATATAATGATGCATTTTTATTGTCGGTGGCGTTTACGTAATGCGGGTTGGTGAGTAAGGAATACACACAAAATAGAAATTCAACTGGTGGTTCTTCTCGGGCCCAAATCGTCAATAAACTGACAATATCAATTTTGGGTTACTGTTATATAAAAATTTATGACCACCAGCAACCCCCATGTAGGACGTTACTGTTAATGTAGGCACACCCCAGACGGGTGTTTTTGTCGGCGTTCGTTTCCTTCTCATGCTAACTTTTGCAGGTGGTTTCAATGAATAATTAATTTATTTTTGACAATGCTACATATTTGTTTTTCTTTCCAATGTGGACCGCTTTCAATTAACGATTATTTCATTTCTGCTAATCATTAATGTTATTTCGTTATCTCCGGTCATGTGCGTATCCTAGTCAAATGCACATACTTCCATCAAATGTCCTTTCAGTACATCCAACGATTATTTTATTTATGACAATCGATCATTTCATGTTGTTTACTCCGAGCCAGGTGTGTGCCAATGACAAGTACATCTACTTCTGTCAAGTACATACGGCTCAGATATTATACATCAGAATTGTGTTTCAATATGAATTATGCGATGTAATCAAGTATATATTCAAGCAACCGTATGCATCAACAGCAGTTGACAGACGTATTAATATTGTTTCAATTTTTAAAAAGACGATCACTGTTTATTTGCAAATCATCTAATAAATAAAATAGAGTCAGTGTGTACGTGGATATTCAAATGCTTAACTTTTACGTCATACAAGATACAATAAATAGCATACACTGTATCGTAAACTAATTGCAATGAGAATATAATTTGCCCACGAACACACTAAATGATGGTGGTTACAGATGCGCAAGAGCAACGTTATTATCATCACTACAATGAGTTTCGATACCGTGTCTAAATCGTCCTTGCTAGCCACACGCAGAGGAAGAGACGACCAGGGGATGACGGATCCTGACGTTGAATCCTCCTGGATTTTACATGAGCTGTGTTTACTGAGTAGGTCTAATACTAATACGTTGCTAACGCCTCTGCCACTGTGAAGAAAAGGTTCCCCTTAAGGGGGAGGGGGCTGCTACTGAAACTTGGTATGATGCCGCTTGGTACATAGATACAAGTAGCAATATTAACGAATACATTTTACTACTACAAATTACACAAATATATTTTTGTAAATATACTTACACATAAATATATTTTTTGAATATTACTGCATTCGTTTTATAATGACAATCACTTACAAACAATAATAATACTTCAAGTTAGCTGCTGCTGATGCTTTGTGAACATAAATATACATATAGTGAAAAAGAGTCGTTTTCTATGAATAATTCAGTCAGTTGCTGCTGATTATTACGTTCACAACTATTGAGAGACAGTAGGCAAATACGGCAATATAAAGATGGCAAAGAGAGTTAATGCGTAAATAATAAATAACAGAGTAATTGCACTGGAAAAATACAGTCAATGAAAGAACAGTAAAAGATGAATTTACCAACAACTGGCCAAGAAGTGGGTGCTCATTTTACGTTAAATGTATATACCAATATAATAAATAAATATTTAAATTACTTTAAAAATTCCTTCCTTCCGGATATTTCCAAAACTGTTTTTATGTGATTAACCAAGTCGAATTTGATGTTTTGAGTGAGGGGGTGGGAATGTTAATTTTTTTAAAGATTGTAAACAACAAAATAATTGTTAGAAATCAACATCGTCGTAATTTCATACCTACTTATGTGTGACCTATTTGTGTCAATAAAAACAAATTACATAGCAAAATAATTCTTAAGAACCAATATATTTGTAAAGAACAAATTAATTATAGAAACTAACTTGTTTTCGCTTAGATCATTAATTCTGAAAAAAAAGAAGAAATGAACCCATTTCACCGTAAGTAATGCATATGTAATTAAAATAGGTTGAGTCAAATAAGTATTTATTGGTTTAAATTAAGCAAAATAGATTTCCCTATGTTTTGGGTGACTGCCCACCTCTATAGTTTAAAGTAGTTGCAAACATGAATAAATCCTATTGTTGGATAATGCCCCTGTGAGACCGGGCGCATGTTGAGTGGACGTATGTGTGGGGGATCGTTTGGTTTGGCTTGCGCGATTTATTGCGGGTGGACTCGTACAATCAAGTTCAAAATAAAGGTTGTTCTCACAGTCGGAGCTCACAAGCGTTGACAGGACCACCACGTTTGACGAGACCTCAGATCAAGGGTCAAAATACACCTGCGCATAAGGGTTCTGTGACGTCACGGGTTCTTGTGTGGGAAACTGAGTTTTGCCAGTCTGGTTTTTAGAAGCAAGCTGAACAGACGTATTTCTCTATGTAGTCCGCAAATGCAAAGGGGAATTTATTTCCCTTAAAGAATACAGGCGTGATGAAATTCTTCGCCCCCTCCTCGAATGGCTAACAACTTAATGGACCATAGATAGCTAGGAATTAACTACGATGAAAGTGGTAAATTGATCTCTCTCTTCGTTAGTAAAACATTTCTAAGAGAGACAGAAAATTGACGCCTAAATAAAAGTAATCAAATTTAAAAGAGAGAGTCTGACTTAGTTTCCGCTGTGTATGAGAATCTTTCTTACAGCCAAATACAACGATGATGATACTGGTGGCGCGCAATATGCGAGTATGGAGGCGGCGGACGACGGACATGTTCCAGCAGCAGGATAACTTGACACACCGTTGCAGCGAGGATCGACAACAACAACAACAACAACAATTGTAATGATACTAGATAGTTGGTTGGCGTGTGTGAGTGTTGACTGTATGAACTCGGTGAGAATATCGAACACCCGAAGTTTAACGTACAAGTAGACAGCCTAAACGTTTCACTATTTCAATCATCTGAATTAGTCTTATTTACTGTGAAATGGGTTCAACCTTCAAATAAAACAATATCCCGTTATAATAATATTCGTAAAAATAAAAACCACTGAACAAAAAATAATAAAACAAGTAAATGTGATCCAAAATGTATTCGTGAAACTTACGTTACCGGTTTACATGGAATCGGCCCAAATACTGGAATTGGGATTTTTTGTGGAGGCTAAACTCGACAAAAAGTAGGTTAAAGAAACAACCGACGTGTGACATTTCTCCAGCGATGGTTTTCTTACAACCTAACTGTTTTTTGAAAAAGCGCCAAAGTGTTGTTTATATTCTAAAAAAGTATAAATAAGTAATAATTTACGTACACGAAAGACGATAGAAGAAGCCGTCATGTCGCGAAGCTGCTCGTTAATTAGTATACTTTACTCTATTCTAGTAGGTGACAGAACAGTGGACAAAACTTAGTGTTAAATTCTGAATAAATGGTGAATGTTATTTGTTTAATATGAAGAATAGAAGAAAATAATAATGAACAATTATAAATAAATAACCGGGAATATCTACAGACGCAACGTCTAAACTCTTAACATTTGTTGTGTTTTAAGGATGCGAATGTGAAGCGTTTGTTACGTATTCTGGAAAAACCGATGTTAGTTTAATTTGTTTTCCATGAAAAATAATCACACGGTGAATTTGGTGAGGGTGAGAGTAGATAAATATTAGCGAGTAAAAATGGATGCCACCATCTCTTTCGAAGCTTTATTTGAGTGAGCCCGATCATTTGAAGAAAATATAATAAATAATAAAAGAAGAAATCAATACATAATTTATGGAAACATACATGATGGGTTAGGCTAATTGAATTTTACAGCAAGTAATCATATACATGTTTTATTAATATTGTATTATGTCTTAATTTAGGGCTAGAATCGATTTAATTTTATTATATAGATTTTGAAAAATTCGTATTGGTATATCATGCTATTCCATTTTTAACTTTCATAAATAATCGATTCATATAAACAAATGTGTGTAAGTTATGTAGATGCAAGATCTTCACTATCTAGTCAGAATTGATATCTCTTTTTAATTCCTCTTCCTCTCCCTCTTCGCTCTTCGCCTTGTCTATGTCTTCTATCACAACTCTCTCATTCAATTTTCCAAAATTGAAATGCTTATGGGATAATGAGTGTGGGGACGGGGGTCTTTTGTTAAACGAATTAACTGACTGTTAACTTTTGGTAAAAAGTACTGACATAATGAAAGCAGATTTTCTTTTACAGAAAGACAAAAAAAAATATGATCTCTGTCCGTCCAATCGCCAACTGAGCAATCCAATAGCGATCGGCGTTACGTCGTTGTAGACACTCGTATTTCATTCCGTTTTCCATGGACTAACCTACCCATTTCAAGGCCACTCTCAAATTACAATTTTCTTTTCGCAAAGTAAACTTTTTATGGGGATCAATGTGTTCTTTTCAGGGAAACTAACCTACTACAATTGTATGCAAATTGAACTACCACATTTGTATGATATCCTACGAGAACAACTTGCACTTTACCTTGTACATCAGTCACAAAAACATCGATGCAAGGTCTAAATCCGACCAACCCCGATCGCTCAGACCTATCGGGCTGTTTCCTAACATCAGTGATGTTCTCATTAAACTACCAACTTGTAAAACATAACCCGGCCATTGACTCATCGCCAACACTTCCTGTAATGCCGGCAACTAGTGACATAAAGATAACTTAAAAAGGTCAGTACTTCATACAGAGAGAAATAAAAAGGTAGCGAGCAAGTAAGCGCGCGCGAGAGAGAGAGAGAGAGGGGATAGAGAGAGAGAAAAAATGTTTACTTTTACTTTTCGGCTTAATCTTTATTGGTCACAATTAAATTTCTATATACGATGTAACTATTCATATCTTGGTGATTGGCTACCGAAAAATGGAAATGGCTATCGGACATCTAAACCCCCTCAACCGTAAGTATGCATGCATCACCAATAATTGTTAGTGAATGGCTCCGCCATTGTTGTTCGTTGTGATGAGAGGAGCCGAAACGACAACCAACAATGGTCATCACATGATGATATGCACCTTCATATCCGAACAGATATACTGTAGGGTGTTTCTTTTTTTGCATTATTTTGCAATAAGCCGGTGGCTAAGTAGTTAGTGACATGGACTGACAACCTGGGTGTGACAAGTTCGAATCCAGTTGTTTCCACAGAAACATTTTTATAAAACCTACACCTTGCATCGTGTCTAATGTCTTAGAAAGGATATAAATAAAATAAGCCCTACATCTGGCACTATGTCTCTACCCGGGCAACGCTGGATTAGGACAATTTGAAATTTTGGGTAAAGGCAAGTTTTATAAATATTATTTTTTAAGTAAAAGAAAACAGTTATTATAGATGTTCGTATATTTTGAGAGCGTGAAGATTTTAAATAGAACTATATCGAAGCAAACGTTCCCAACAGCAATGTTCTATTAAACAACAATGGCGCCACCGAGGTTTTCTTCTGCAAATCGGACGGACATTCTATTTAACTCGTTCGAACATGGAGTAAGAATCCGTCGACTTTAACTAGAACTTTAATTGTAACGGGTACAAATACGTAATTGCCCTAATTCATTTATTCATAATCACCCTTTTGTGAAAAAAGAAATACCACTCATTTTACTATTCATTTGTCGTTTATTGTAAACATTTTAAAATATTTATAATTTTTATAAAAGACAAGTTTTGATAATATTTATTTTAAATTTAATTAAAATGTCGGCGATTGTGCAGCATAGTTTATTACAAAACGAAATAAAAAACAAATCGACAAAAAAATATCTGTTACTAAACGATAGGAAATGTAATATTCTATCAACCTGTAAGTTTTTAACTTTTCGAAATTGTTTGAAAGTTTTGTTATTTCAAAATTTGTATCGTTTCTTTTACTTAATCGATTTCGTCAAAAAAATGGCGGTCGATTTTTTCTTTTTAATTGGTTGCTTATTTTAAGCGTAAAATGTATGAGAAAGTAAAAAATAAAAAAGGCTTACGGTACCACTAACGATAATCCCGGGAGTGGTTTCCAGTCGAGTTAAAGTAGTTTTTTAGTATCTTTAAAGCAATTATCTAAAAAAGAAAAATTCGACCGTCATTTTTGTACGAAATCGATAGAATGAAAGTATAGTTATACATTTTTTAAATTACAAAACTTACAAATAGTTTCCCAAAGTGCACAACCAACTGGTCAATAAATTATTAAATTTCCTATGGTTTGAAAACATTTATTTGTTGTCTCGTTTTGTTTGTTCACCCCTTTTATCTTTTTAACCCTACTGCACTATCTAAAAAATGTATTTCATATATTTTGCGAGTGCGTATATCTTCAAGAACTGTCTTAGTCGAGTTACAAAAAATCTATAGAAGAAAAGACGTATTATAAAGTTTGTAAAATGAAAGAAAACTTTTTATTTATTTTATAAATTTAAATAGCTTAACAGATTGTCTTGGTCGCAATAAAGATTTAGAAAACACAGTTCCATATGTATCAATATTAGGTAAATGTAAAGATCGACGGTCTAAACAAAACGTAATCGAAAGTGTGCATAACAAATTAAAGTGGTCTTATATTGTTCTTTTTTAAATATTATTAAATGAAGAACTATTTCGAGTGAACATCTATTTATTATTAAGCATTAATCTAACGAGAAACACGCTTGAAATGTGAAAATGTCCTAGAAAATTCGATATATTTACAACGTGAAAGAAGAAGAGGTTGACTGTTTATCAAGAGTACAATCGAAACATGTATGCATATATGTAACCAACAATGTTTGTATAAATAAAAATGTATACTAAAAGACAGCTCTACCTGTTATTGTACACTTTTTATAAACACTGGAGATTCAACGTATAAAGATCTACATAAATCAATAAAATACATGTACCATATATATATATATATATATATATATATATATATATATATATATATATATATGAAGGTATATATGCATATAAATATATGAAGATATATATGCATATATATATGCATATATATATGCATATATATGCATATATATATGCATATACATATATATATGCATATATATATATATGCATATATATATATATATATGCATATGTATATATATATGCATATATATGTACATGCATATATATATATATATATGCACATATATATGCATATATCTATATATACATATTTCACGCATGCACTAATCTTATTCAACGTTTTAGATATGCATATGCATATATATCTATGTATATATATGTATACATATTTCGCGAATGCACTTATTCAAGGTTTTAGACAGTACATCTTTACATTTAGCCAATGTTACTCAGTAGAAAAATCGTGCACTCTTAAACACAATCATCACTTTATATGGAAAATCGATATGATCAAAATTCCATGAAATATTTTTACATCTCATTCTGAAAACATGTTTTTTTTTCTGATCAGTTTAATTCTGCCATACAAAAAACATTTACAAATGTTAATGCACATGTAAACCAGATAATAAAAGTAGACATTTTCTGTCAAACAATAGACAACATTTGGTTCTGTAGCTTTAATCAATACGAAGTAAAAAAAAATGTCAATCATCGCTCAAGTACAAAGTATTCGGACATTGTAATGACTTCTCTACGAAATAGAAGCATTCTGAAAATCATTGCATCAAGATCTGTAGTATATCAGGGTGATCAAATTGTTGTTATTTCTTTATTTGCCTCTACAGACAGTGATACCTACATAGTTAAATAACATCATATTTATATATGTAGATTAGTTTGGTATTCAACGTATTTTTCTAAATATGTATTTTGAAAATGGTGGATGCATTTTAACGCATGAAACGATGTTTCGGTTTTAACAATTTTTTAAATTATTTTAATCCGTAATTTCAAATGCCCTGCGTTGTTCATCGAGAATAATCAGAGAAAAGGAAACACCAAGAAATGAGTTTTTCGTGTGCGGGGTAATAATGTGTTAGGCATTAGACGGTTACATTTTGGAATGGTGTGCGAAGGAGAGGAGTTGGCTCACTGTAGTTTTAATATTTATCAAACTGTTATATTTTTTTAATATAAAAATGTGGCTATTTATTTATTTAAGTATAATTATCGAGTAAGTGTTTTCCGTAGAATTGTAGTAGAACTTCCGTCGTCATTGTGAGTGGTCTTGTGTTTATCCGAGTTGATGAATATAGACAATGACAGTGTTATTATGTATTTCTGTTTTGTTAAGATAGAGGAATTTTCTATTTTAATTAATATATTTAATAGGAGGCTAACTTTTGTTTAACTGTGTCTAGAGTCTGTTATTATTATGTTTTTAATATGATTAGTTAGGTATAACATTTCTGTATGTATCTTTCTGCGGGGCTCTGTCATCATTTTCTACTATCATTTATATATATATTTACTTACTTATCAATCTGGTTACAAAGTAGTGTAATTATATTTCTATATCTATGGAGATAGCTAACTAGAAGGTTGATATGTTATTTATAATCTAGCTAATAAGTTACATTTAAATCTATGTATATATATATATATATATATATATATATATATATATATATATATATTAGATGGATAGCCAATTAGTTGAACGAAGGAACATTATATATTTTCAACAGTGCAAGGGAGAAACATTTGTCTCGTTAAGTAGACTTCTTAGTGTGCGTACGTTATAGTGGTAGTAGATATAAGCGTGAGAGTGAAAATTCCTCCGAATTTCGATTTCCTATTTCTTATTACGAAGCTGTTAAGTTTTATCTCTAAATATATCTAGATGGTTAGCTAACTGATTAGATACTTAAGCTGTATTTAAACGTTCTATCTATCTTTTTTTAAACATAGTTCACCCCAAACAAGGCATGCCGCTATTCTAGACGTAAGGGGCTATTGAGAAAACAAAGGGTGAAGGTTTGAGGAGGCAACCTAATTTGGGAGCTGCGCAACGATATATCTGTTTACATTAGTTTTAAATTTCTGCATGTTAGTAACGTAAGGAAAGCAGGGAGCAGGAAGGGAGTTCCAGAGTCCAGCAGTACGAGGAAAGAAGCTTTTGGAGTAGAAAGCTCTTCGGCATCTGGGGACTTCCACAGTGTATGGATGAGATTTGGCAGATTGTCGGGTTGGTATAGTGAATCTACGGCGTGGGGGCACCAGAGCAGCAAGCTCATCAGAGCACAATCCATTGAAGTATTTGTAAAACAGGCACAATGAAGAAACATTGCGTCGATGGAACAGGGGCTGGAGCTTGGTGGATAGTGTAGGGCCTATCAAATTGGCGACTCTTTTTTAGACCTTGTCTAAGAGGGAGAGACTAGCGGATGATGCACAAGCCCAGATGTGGCAAAAATACTCCATGCATGGGCGGTATGTGACTTTGTAGAGATATTGGATAATATCTATCGATCCCTCTCTCTCTCTTTATATATCTTTATATATATATATATATACATATATATATATATACATCTATATAATTATCTCTCTATCTATTTATCGATCAATATATCTAGTTATGCATTATGTAAATTCCAGTATACAAGATGACGCAGACAATATAACTGATATTCGATTTAACCAATAGATGTGATCCTGACAGGTACTACCACTCTGAATTAAGCAAAAATAATGTTTTCTAAATGAGGGTACGTTCTTTAGGGCTAATACGGCTCATGCTTGCTTCGGAAGGGGTCCTTTACTTATTCTAAAAAAAAATTTAAAAAATCAATAAATAAAAAAGTTATGAATTTTTAAAAATA
>OY744534.1:57607553-57620053 GCA_963556195.1 Sepiola atlantica
AATATTTAAACAAATTTAGTGTTTCTCTTAATCTCATCATCTTTTTAACGTAGATGTATGTTGTGCAAATCAAGTTTTATCTCTATCTTTTTTTTCATTGTTTACCCTTGCTACACTGTTACCTTTGATTCTTTTTGATTTTTTTCTCTTTGTGTGTGCGTGTAGCATTTTTTAAAATTATTTTTCTTTATTTGTTATGTTCGTGTGATATTTTCTCATGAGTGCAGGATTTGTAAGCTAAGAAAAACTTTTACTTATATATTTTCCCCTTTTCTGTTATTTATTTTTCATCATGTCCTCTTTGTGTATTCATCTGCTCGGACCAAACTTTCTCATTCCTTGATGTATTTCTTTATGATGTTTTTCTTTCTTGCTGTTATCGTTGGTCGAAATGTCAGTGGTTCTGGATTTCAAAGTTATGAATAACGTGACAATCCCAGTTCTTTCTAGCACGCATGTTGAGTGTGCTAGTCAGTAAGCATCAAATCAAGAATATGTAATGTTACCGGCCTGAATATTACGTCTTCATTTCGCTGAAAAAATATTAATTCTTATCATAAGTTTTAGAATCCGTAAAATTTTCTAATACATTAGCCAGCATAAATAATTGTATAGATAACTATATATGTGACACTTATGGAAGACTAATGAATATATTACAATACTACAGATTAACAACATGCCAATATTGTTAATATAATGTCGTACTTGTATACACAATAAATGTTAACAAACATTAGAGGTATCTGATTTTTCAGGAAGGGCTACCATCCCCTCTTTGTTATTTTATTAAAGATAAAGTTACTTAAATATAGTCCACATTACCCACTCTTACCTCTATCAGCTATTTTAGATTTTATAATGATCGGTTTTCTATTTTAGAAGTAAATTCTATTCATGTAAATATGTCAACATATACACATACCTAACTTTATATAGATATAGATACATTTATTTCCATTTAATCATAGACATTGTTACGAACAGGAATGTTGCGTTAATTGTTTCAACACAATCGCAAAAAACATGTGTTGCCAAGGTAAACAAGGAGAGAGTAGTATGCATGAACAATGTATAAATAAAGACTCGCTAACGACAACTGGTGATGCTGGTACATTATTTTAATGACTGTTTGTTGAATTTGTAATAACTTTGTTCTTCTATTATATATGCGTCTCCTTGTCTTAGTATCGTATAACCTCCTAACATTAAATCTCGCTAGACACACACGCTTGTTGTTTATATAAGTTAATCTTTAAGGTTGAGAGTTCGTTTTTTCAATGTAAGGGGTGCTCCTATATTCTGAATGTAATCCAATACGTCGTTTGTTTGAACTATTAATTCATGCTGTAAATGTATTTGCATACAACCAGATGTCATACCCAGGAAACAATCTTATTAACCCATATTAAACATAACATAAACTATCACTTTTGGTCAGAGCGGATCTGAGAGTAATGACTCGCTAAAACGTCTAAACTGAAGCTCACCAGCGGGTAAAAGGTCATGTCATACCCAATGGAGAGATTGGACAAATTGGGATTGACTACTTTTCTGAAGAGAAGAGTGAGAGGTGATATTATTGAGACTTTCAAGATAATTAATGGCATTTCTAACTATGGTGGGCATTTTTTAGTATTTCTCCTAGATCTGGAAGGTTATTGTCAAGACGGTTTTAAACACTAGATCGGTTAACCAGTTGTTTTCTTTTGCTCACAGTGTAATATGTTTTTGGAATAAGTTGCCAGATCGGATTAAGAACAGCAATAGCGTGGATCAATTTAAGATGAGGTTGGATGAACCCAGGGAAAGTGGTAGGAGGGAGAAATTGAAGGGGCACTTTGGGGAATTATCAAATCAAATATTTAACAGAATTTGATATGGATATCTATACTGTACTAAGAGTTTGATTTTTTTAACAGTTGAATTGAGAAGATAGTTAAGGGGAGATGCCCAAGGAGGCATTAAAAAAAAAATAATAATAATAAGACGAATTCTTGTAAACCTAAGTAAAATCATTACAGTTTCTCCCACACATTATCAAAATTGACTTGAAAATAATAGTTAGAAAATAGTGATTCAAACTCTTCTGTTATTTAATTAGAACCTGATCAACAGATGTAGTTTCAGATAATACACACAACAGATTCTATTTAATAATTGGATGAGACTCTGAAAGAGTCTACCGTTTTTTGGCAGAGTGGATCTATTTTTTTAGTTTTTATTCAATAAAATTCAAGGCGAAGAGCCACTGTCAACCGGAATTGGTCAATGCAATGATCACAGTTTGATTATTTATAGTAAGTTCAGGGCAAGTACTTGTTGACTTTTGACTCTAAGACGACCATGTTGTAATCTACATGGATGCAGACCAGTGGCAATGCGTTCCCCATCGGTGGTTCTTGCAAAGAAGCCTTTTCTATGGAAATTTCTACTGGCGCTAGTCACATGGAGAAAGCAGTAAAAGTTCTTTTCCGATATGGTAGATACCAGTTCTTGCTGTGTATGCCCTTAACTCTAACCCTTATCCTAGCCCTTACCCTAACGCTAACCCTAACCAGTTCTTGCTGTGAATGATGTATGGGGAAGAACCAGGTATTTGAGCTCAGTCGAGCACCTTCCATTAAATAACGATACATTGGAGAGAGACTAGCAACGTCTGGACATAATTCTAACAAAGTGATAAGTCCACACTACCTAACACTCCGAAATTGCGGATAACAACCAGAGGTCGGTCAATGTCATACTCAAGAGAAATTGTTTTAATAATAGATATTAATAGTTTTATCAGTTCATAAATTTTATATAACATATAAATTTAGGAATAGCAAGTATGAAGCTATACATGTAGACAGACTGACGAGAAGAAATCCCCGTTGGTCAAATATCAAATTTAATGATGATTTTAAAAATCAAATTAAGATAATTAAATTCATAGCTAGGCAAGGATATCAGAGTATATAAAAAAATAATGAAACAACAGTATTACTAATTAGTTGAGACGGAGTTCTCTAACGAAAAGACAGAGATGCCATCAAATAAATAATATTTAAATGATCGAATGTCAGCGTTTCACTATTATTTCTAAATCTATGATTTATATGGAGAATGTGGTGTTATGTACATTAATAGTTTATTGAACCGTTTGGTGCATATATATCAGATCCTATGTCGATCCTCCTTTTTGTTCTTATGTGGCTTATTTCATTATGTCTTGTGGGCAAAAAAGCGAAAACTCGGCGATTCAACACTTGGGGGAAGAGACTACCCATGAAGGAAATAATAGAGATTTATTGGTAAATGTTTTATCTTCGGGGTGGACCAGATAAAAATGCCGATTTACCCTCACTGGGTAGAAACGACGCCCAAGTTTTACAACAATGCCTTGTTTCGAACTATGAATCGGCAAGCTGTTCAGTAATTACTGTTAAGTGGTCGTTAGTTAAGTGTTGGGCTATGGCGCTAGTATCAGACAAATGCATCGACCACTCCTGCCCCCGATGGGAATTCAGAAAACTCCTAGTAGAAAATACAAAAATCTTAGAATTTAGTACTAACAAACCAAAACTCCATATATTAGAAGCCCTATATATAAAAACCAAAAATAAACCTAATTAATAGAATTAACTTTAATATTAGTAATAATATTCTAAAATGTCTATAATTCTAAATATAGTTTCGTACTTATTACATAATTCCCGCCAAATACCTTCTATAAATACTAACACATAGTCTATACCTGATTAACTCCATCTCCCCGAAGATAGACCCAGATGGGACAGAAAGTACTTGGGAGAGAAATCTGAACCATGGCAAATTCATCAGGCAATTCTCCTCCGAAACTAAGATTCTGATTCGGACTATTGAAAGGATCTACCAAAGGATATATTGACATGAGTTGTCTGTTATATTCAACAATACTTGCCTGCAATATAAGATGCTGCCTATATATATATATATATATATATATATATATATATATATATATATTTATATATATATATATATATATGCATATATATATATATATATATATATATATATATATATACATATATATGTAGTAATCCAGGTAAAGTAAACATCCACGTGATCAAACTACAAAGAATTTCAACTGGTCTAATAAAGATTGCTCAATATCAAATAGAACTTTTATATATAATCATTTTTTATTTATACAAACATGTACATAATCCGCGACACTGGCATGCCGATGTTATCGATCAACAGCTGTTAAAAACTTAGATCTCATCAGGTTGAAAGAAAATATGGCCCTTCGATCAAATCGTATTTGGAAAGAATGACGTGGAAAAAGAAGAAAAGGAAACGAAATTGAAAATGGAGAATTGGAGGGTCACGTGGTCAGATTTCTAACAGTCTAACATCAGGAATAAATATTTGTTAATCATATTAAAAATAAAATGAGTCAATTACAAGTTGCACACTTTAGTTTCAAGGCTATCTTATGTCTGGATAATATGCGTCGAGCCATCGATATGTATTAAAAGTTAGGGGAGGACGAACATCTGTCTCACGTCTTACTTTTTCGAAGTGAAAAGTGAATGGTGTTTGCCATTTAGACTTGATTAGGTTGTTTGTATACTTTTTAATTTGTTATTTATTTATTTTTAAACATTTTTAACTCTATCTTTTTTTATTAATTTGAGCTCAGAACAGCTGGTCGCTACCGATAATAAAAATAACAATGATAAAAAATGAGAATAGGAATATAAACTAAAATTAACTAAAAATTAACTAAAGTTTACTGACATAATATTAATATGGTGATAACAACCACAATAATAATAATGATAATAATAATTATGTATATATTATTAAGATTATTATATGGCTGCTTGTCTTTCTATCTGTCTGAAGCCGAAACTATATTATTAGTCTTCTATCGCTCACTTTTTATATATAATTATCAGCTCCTATATATATCCATTACAAAGCTTCTCCAAACATCATGCGTCTTTAAAATTTACATAAATAATTTGTTTACAGCTTCTAATAAATTAATATTTGCAAATATACACTCATGATATGTTTTTTCAAATTTTAAGATGTATTTAAAATATTTTCTTTGATAATGATAATCTAAATAAAAATTGTAAATAAAATTGATTAAATACATTTTTTTATCTATATAATTGAGTTACGTAATTTAATTAGATTGTAATATAATATGATGGAATAGCCGGCAGCGATTCCAACATTTTATTACCCGCCCTCTGATTATGCGAACGCACAGAAACTTCTATTTCAAGAAAGGGAAAGAGAGAGAGAGAGAGAAAGAGAGAGAGAAAAAAAGAAAGAGATAAAGATAGAGTTAAAAAGAGGCAGAGAGAAAAAGAGAGAGAGAACAAAAGAGAGAGATAGGCACACTTTATTAGATTAATAACATGTAAACAACACATTCTCTGAGATTCATGATCGTTTTATTAAAACGTTTTTTAAGAATCTTATTAGAAATTATGCTTTAAAGCACAAATTTATTGAATCAAGTAGTAGTAATAGTGGTAGTAGTAGTAGTAGTCGTGGCGATGGTGGTAGTAGTAATATCAGTACGAATAGTCACCACGTTGCTGGTAGTAGTTGTTGTTGATGTTATTATAGCAGTATCAATAGGCGATTATCGTGGTAGTAGTTGTTGTTTATGTAGTTATAATAGTATGAATAGTTGTATTGTTGATAGTTGGTGTAAATGTTACATTATTATTACGAACAGTTGTGTTACGTGGTCGTAGTCATTGAACACATTTTCATTTAAAAATTAATTGATTTTAAAATTATGTAAAAAACTATGTTTTTTTTTATTATTCCGTATTTTATTTATAAAAATAAGGATGGGGTGATTTTCTATTTTTTCTTGTATAAAAAAACAAACATTTTACCTGAGCAATTAAATTACATATTTCATAATCGTGTGATCTGTATTTTAATTTTTTGATTGTTGATTTTACTTTAAATACACCTTCTTCTGAAAAATTAAAATAACTTCTAGTTTACAAATTTCTTCTATTAATCGAAGAGAATTTAAAGATTTTGTTTTCTAAACACTTTCCCTGCGGTTACCTGTTACTTGGTTTAATAGTAATCCATGTAATATGTAACGTAAAACAACTAAAGAAAAAAATAAAGAAAAACATTTTAAAAAATAAATAAATAAATATATATGAAAAAAAAATAATGATAATCATCATCATCATCATCATCATCATCATCAAAACAAAACAAAACAAAACAAAACAAAACAAAACAAAACAAAACAAAACAAAACAAAAACAATACCAAAACAAAACGCACTACATCCAAAATACGATACGGACATATTCTACATGAAAAGAAACGAAGGAGGAAGGGGACTGGTAAGTATAGAAGATTGTGTGGATGAGTAAACAAAACAGCTAATAACCGCAGCAAGAGACACCGTTCCAGCGATCAACTCGGTAAGCACCGTAATCACAAACAAAACCACAAGAAAAGAAAAGTGGGAAGAAAAACAACTACATGGACGTTTAAAAAGAGTGACAAAAGAAAAAGAAAACGAAAATAGCTCGGCATGGCTAAGAAAAGGACACTTGAACAGAGAAACGGAATCGTTACTGTTGGCCGTACAGAACAATGCGATTAGCACAAACTATATTAAAGCTAAAATAGATTAAACCCAGAAAAACAGTAAATACAGACTGTGTGGACAAAGAGACAAAACAGTAAATTATATAAAAAGTGAATGTAGCAAAGTATCCGAAAACGAATACAAGAACAGACATGAGTATGTGGGGAAAGCAGTATACTGGGAACTGTGCCAACTATTTAATTTCGAATACGCAGACAAATGGTACAAACATAAACCAGAAACAGTACTGGAAAAAGAAAAACACAAAATCCTCTGGGATATGGATATACAAACAGAAAATTAATACAAGCAAGGAGACCGGATGGTATAATAATCAGTAAGGAGGACAAATATTGCAAAATCGTAGACTTCGCCGTTCAGAGTGAAGATATAGAGACAGAAAAACGAAGCAAATACACAGAACTTGCCAGAGAACTGAAAGGAATATGGTGCATGAAGGAAGTCAGTATGATATCAATAATCGTAGCAGTACTAGGAACAGTACCAACAATACTGGAGAAAAGACTGGGAGAAATTGGAATCAAATGGATCACCGAGGCATTACAAAGGACGGCAATGATCGAAACAGCTGCGATCTTAAGGAAAACTCTCGAATGCGGAAACCAACCCGCATAAGCTACAAATGGCAACCAGTCACATAGAAGTACAAGAATAAACAAAACCACACGAAAAACACCACCACATGCACAGAAACTGCAAGAAATATCATAAGCTGCCACCCTCAAAAATGGTGCCGGCCTAAGCTGACGCCACACAAAATAGTTGTAGAGGGTCAAGGAAGATGAGAAGACCGAGGAGGGGCAGCACAAACCAGGCCTCCACTGAGAGAGTGCGGAAAGTGCTGGGACCTTGGGGAGGCTTATTGCCACCCAAATCACAGAGACGACCAATGGTTATTACCAGCAATAAATCAATGGTAAGCGGTTGTTGGGATACCACAAGGTCATTTGCGGTGGTTATCGAAAAGAGGTGAAGAGTACTGAGAATCTGGGGAGGCGTGCTGTTACTCAGACTCCAGGGAACACCACTGGTTGTTGTCGGTGAGCAATCACTGAGGATTGGCTCTGTGATAACGCTCCGTGAGTACAAATAATAATAATAATAATAATAATAATAATAATAATAATAATAATAATAATAATAATAATAATAATAATAATGGTGGGCAATAAGGATACTTAAGAAATAGTGGTGGAATAAGAATACAAATGAGAAGGTGATAACTTTACTTTTATCACTTTATTAACATCTCAGCAATATAATATATATATATATATATATATATATATATATATATATATATATATATATATATATATATATATATATATATATATAATTAACTTGTTACAAATATCCAGGGGGTATAAATCCGAAAGAAGGTGAAACCGGGTTTATGAAAGTGCTCAATGAGAATTCAGAGCAAAATATATTTTTTTGGTGATTTTATTATTCCATTAATTGCGACAATACTTATGTTGTTTCGTTAGCATTCACAATGAAAGCCAACTCTTCAAGCGTTAACGGAATCACTGCCTAAAATCTCAAATTCAACCTCAACCGGAAATTGAAGATGCATCTAATATAGATATATTCAATAATCATAAGAACTTTTATGAAAAAAGCACTAAAGGAGAGTGGATATAAAAATACCAAAATAGAGTATATTCCAACTACACAAAATAATCTTAGTAGGAACAAAAATAGAAATTTGAATTTGTTTGAATGAAAAACTAGAAATTATCCGTGTTAAAGACAAAAATAAACTCCTAAATAGAAAACAAGAGACATCTATCAACTGTAAACATAGTAGACTCTACCTCCTTAGCAACCCGCATACCCCACCTTTACCCCCCCCCCCCACATATTTAAAAATGAAAAAATTTAGAAATGAATAATTACATTACCCCCCTCCATTATACACTACTTCAAAACACATTAAAACTCCCTCCACACCCACCCGAATTTACCACCCAACCCCACCCTCAACAAGTCTCGATGAATCTATAGGTATATAACCACCCCACTAAACCATCAAATCTCTAAGTATTACCTAAAATTCTCAGCCTCAAAAGCCTCTCAGTCATACTACCAATTATACCAAAATCATCTCCCACCTAAACCCATAACTATGATAGCTATAAAATCTGATACCACTTAGATTGATCTAATCTCAATTACTTAATCCTTCGATTACTATCTTGAACACTTAATTATTGACTGGTGCCTAGTCTTGATTATTGGTAGTAGAACTATAAAAGCTTACCATACCTTGCAGACTTATTTCGCCTAATGACTTCACAAATAAAAAGATTATAATAATTACCAATATTATTACTACTACTACTATTATTATTATTAATATTATTATTATTATTATTATTATTATTATTATTATTATTATTATTATTATTATTATTATTATTATTATTGACCCTATTGTCACTGCGACTATCGTAGGTACTATTGGCTTTATTATTATTATTGTTATAATTGTTTTTATTAATACTAAAGATAGTAACACCATCACACTTCTTTTATATAGTAATTCCACTAGTATTAATTTTAGTATAATATAATTACAATTAATAAATATTATCACAACAAAATTCACTACCGTTAATGAGCTCATTTTAAAATCCATAAATAATTATATTGAAATAGAATGCAAAAGTAGCAATTAATACCCTAAATTAAAACTATCAAACATTTTTATCTACACGTTAATCACCTATTACAACAGAAATGACAGTTATAATTTTATAATTTTATTCTCATTATTAAATTAAACCCACCCGGCCCTCTGCCCCGGTTGAAATTGAGGTCACGATGGCCCAGACACTAGATATCACCCCACTCAACTTTCTAAAATATCACCTGTTGGTGTCTCCCCCCTCCCCTTTCCTGTCTTCGCTATAGGCTAAGCCCCATCTTTGTCCCCCTCCCTTTTATGCATCTTCAATTTCCGGTTGAGGTTGAATTTAAGATTTTAGGCAGTGATTCCGTTAACGCTTGAAGAGTTGGCTTTCATTGTGAATGCTAACGAAACAACATATATATTGTCGCAATTAATGGAATAATAAAATCACCAACAAATATATATATATATATATATATATATATATATATATATATACATATATAAAGATAGATGAACGAAGAGTGATAAACATGTACTAATGTCCAGATTTATTTCAAACTTTTCGATTGTTCAATGCAAGGTCTATTCTGTAATAAAATTATGTTTATTATTATTTCCTTAAGCCAAGGCTTTTCAAAGATCAGGATCTTATCATCAGAGGAATTATACAGATAGATAAGTTGGCAGTATGAAAGCCAAAATTCAACATTTGAAAAAAATATTATTAAGAAAATGGAGGTGAAAAAAAGTTCGTGTAAAAAAGATATGGGGTTTGTCCGGATGGTAATTGTCCGTTGATAAGGTGTCCAATGGAAGGAGATTTAGATAGAGAAGAAAAAGTTTCGTGAAGGCCGCATAGGAAAGTGCTCAAAAATGAAGTAAATCCAATAGTGAGATTGAGTTCAAGTCGTAGGTGGAGTGCACTTACATATATATATAGTTTTGGTGGCATAGGGTTATTACTACAAACTAATAATAATATTGCTACTCTTCATGATAATAATAGTGCTACTACTACGACGCCTACTAAAACTAATACAAATATGACTACTAGTACCAGGTATACTATCACTACTAGTACGACTACAGAAATAATAATAACCATATTCAGCCTCCGAAGCTATTAAACATATTTTAATAAGATTCAGCAGAATCATCTTTGAGATGATAGACGTGTTAAATATTACTACTACTACTACTACTACTACTACTACTACTACAACTACTACTACTACGAAAACGGCTACATCGACAGTGATGATAACTACTAATAGAAATAAATATATGTATAATTATTAACAAAATCAGGGAAAGTCATGTTTCATTAATTTCTTTTGTACCTAAAACAATGAAAATTGAAAGACAATACGATGTTCTATCACACATGATAAAATGAGATCCAACAGAAGAAATACATGAATAAATGAAAGCAAAAATGCAAGTTTTTAATCAAACGCAACGCATGCTCATTGCTTAGGCCGTCATCTTTTTCGTCATGTTCGTTTCAATCAAGACACAAAAGAAGCCATTACATGATTTGAATGAAAGGCGAATCTTTCATAGTTCGTTATATGTGAGGCAATGGTGAAAAACAAACGTAACTCAATTAAATAACTAAAAGCAAATTGAAGAAAGGGGCGCACGCATCTGACATACTATCTTAACTTCATAACTTTTATTTGGTGACTTTGTTTAACGGTCATAATTAAAACTTGATGAGGTCACCCTTAATATCCTTTCTTCTACGTGACAGCCAAACATAAAAGCCAACATTCTTTTAGAGTTTTGTTAAAATATTCGGATGAAAACCATGACTGAATCAAGCAGCATCTTCCAAGGAATAACCGGAACACCGTTTCACACGGGACTCGAACACACATTCACCGCAAAAGCACTTTTCTCACGAACACTGAACTACACAACATTAGGCTCAAAATCTAATCGTCAAATGTGTTAATTATTTGTGCTTATATTTAACTGAAAACGACTCATTTACATAAGCGGCCGCAACAAATGTTGCTGCCCATGATGTCTGTATAACACTGATTATGGAAAACAAATTATTTACATAGCCTGCCACGGTTGGACTGGCTGTCGCGGATGATTGGAATCGCCAGCGTCTTTCTTTCCATTAGAGATACGGCATACACAGAGTGGATCGTTGTCGCATCTTCTGCCCATGCTATGTCGGGCTGAAGTATTTGTTCTCGGTAGTCGTATGAAAGCCTGCTCTGTCAGGCTTTGCCTTCTCTCTTAGCGAAGGGGTTGTTTTATGGCCAATAGATGAAGACGCCCTTACCGGGGAATGTCGACGAGACTGCTCAGGCATTTTTACAGTGCTATACATATATATATATATATATATATATATATATATATATATATATATATAAATATATATATATATATATATATATATATGCGTGTATATATACTTATATCTAATTTCAAAATCCAGCTTAATCGGGACATTTTAAAAACTGAACTAACTCAGTTTTTCTAAATAAATCATAGGTTAAACATGTATGCACGTATATAGCCAAATTTTTTTGTATAAATCCAAGCATTGCTTATATATATATATATATATATATATATATATATATATATATATATATATATATATATATATATTATACATGTGTCATTGAAGACCACAGAGTTTTCTTTCTTTGCAATCTTTCTTGTTAATTTCTCGACTCGGCGAGCGATTCGTCGGATTTCCGGTGTCAATTGGTGGATTATGGCGCTTATTGTTGTATCTTGAGCCATTTCTCTAGCGCTTTCGGTCTCGCGACCGTCTTCAGGAGGCTGTGTGTTATTGTTAGTAAAGAGACGTATTTAGCCGTATTTATGGTTTTATTTTGGGTTATATCTAATTATTTGCATATATGGCCCAAGATACAACATTAGGCGCTATAATCCACCAATTGACATCGGAAACCAGACGAATAGCCCGCCGAGTCGAGAAATTAACCAGAAAGATCGCAAAGAATGAAAACTCCGTGGTCTTCAATGACACATGTATAATAAACGACTTGCTGCCGAAATATACATATATCAAACTATATATATATATATGTATATATATATATATGTATATATATATATATATATATGTATATATATATGTATATATATATATATGTATATATATATATATATATATATATATATATATATATATATATATATATATATATATATAATCTGCAT
>OY744534.1:57630053-57745053 GCA_963556195.1 Sepiola atlantica
TCTTCACTTCTTTACTAACTCAACGTTTTATAGGTAAAAGAGGACATTAATTAAACACTCAGATATCAATATATCTTATATAGAGATAGAAGTGTGTGGTCCCTGGATTTCTGAGACTTTACACTGAAGTAAAATGAAACCAAAAGTGATTACGAGAGAACATACATACTTATGGTTGATTATTTAATAACTTATGTTTAGACAGTTAGACCCTTAACAAGGTAGTTCAATAGATTTTGCCAATAAATTTTCTAAAGAAAATACATGTTAGTTTGAACTTGGATAAAGTTCAGTGTAAAGAAAGTGAATACAAGGAATCTCTAGAGCAGAATATGAGTAGACAAAAAGAAACAATAGAAATCACATGAATGTATTTATGATGGTTTCATTCAACTAAATAAGTATAATATGATGGTAATCCATTTCACGTTTAGCTTCAGGGGATTAATTAGAACAATTACGCCATTTACATTTTAAAACATTTAATTGGAGAGTTGCAGACACACCGCGGGAGTTTGTCACACTTTAATGATGTATGTTTTCTCCCTCTTTCTCCCTGTCTCCCTATTTATCCATCTCTCTCCCCCCTCTCTCTCTATACATATCTCTCTCTGTCTCTGTCTCTGTCTCTCTCTCTCTCTCTCTCTCTATATATATATATATATATATATATATATATAGTAAGCTATGAAAATATATTTATGGCCATTAAGCTACACAGAGGCTCCCGCGTTTCATCCCCTGGCGAATGTTCAGGCTAAAAGATTCCCCTGGGGATGAAACGCGGGAGCCTCTGCGTAGTTTAATTGGCATAAATATATTTTCATAGCTTACTACCTAACACTACTTACGTATCGAGCACTGACTGTTGAAGTAAATACTGAACACTGATACATAAAAAATCTCCTTATAAAATGTTATGTGAATACATGAAATACTAATATAAGAAAGGTTAGAGAATCTACATAGAATCTCTGAGGGTATTCTTATAAAAATGTACCTAGAAAGACAATGGATGTGTCCCAGGATCTCTAAATGCAAACCTAAATCTGCTATGAGGGCATAACTCTCTCTATAATTTAAAAATTAAATATAAATTTTCATTTCAATTTATTTATTTATTTATTCCTCATACGTTTACTCTTATTTAGTTTTGGTTTCATTATTATACTCTTATTTAGTTTTGCTTTCATTATTATACTCTTATTAATTTTGCTTTTATTATTATACTCTTATTTAGTTTTGCTTTCATTATTATACTCTTATTAATTTTGCTTTTATTATTATACTCTTATTTAGTTTTGGTTTCATTATTATACTCTTATTTAGTTTTGCTTTCATTATTATACTCTTATTTAATTTTGCTTTTATTATTATACTCTTATTTAGTTTTTGTTTCATTATTATACTCTTATTTAGTTTTGGTTTATTTATTATACTCTTATTTAGTTTTGGTTTCATTATTATACTCTTATTTAGTTTTGGTTTATTTATTATACTCTTATTTAGTTTTGGTTTCATTATTATACTCTTATTTAGTTTTGGTTTCATTATTAAACTCGTTTTTAGTTTTGGTTTCATTATTATACTCGTTTTTAGTTTTGGTTTCATTATTATACTCTTATTTAGTTTTGCTTTCATTATTATACTCTTATTTAGTTTTGCTTTCGTTATTATACGTTTATTTAGTTTTGCTTTATTTAGTATACTCTTATTTAGTTTTGGTTTATTTATTATACTCTTATTTAGTTTTGCTTTCATTATTATACCTTTATTTAGTTTTGCTTTCATTATTATACTCGTTTTTAGTTTTGCTTGTATTATTATACTCTTATTTAGTTTTGGTTTCATTATTATACTCTTATTTAGTTTTGCTTTCATTATTATACTCGTTTTTAGTTTTGCTTTCGTTATTATACTCTTATTTAGTTTTTGTTTCATTATTATACTCTTATTTAGTTTTGCTTTCGTTATTATAAGTTTATTTAGTTTTACTTTATTTATTATACTCTTATTTAGTTTTGGTTTATTTATTATACTCTTATTTAGTTTTGGTTTCATTATTATACTCTTATTTAGTTTTGCTTTCATTATTATACCTTTATTTAGTTTTTCTTTCATTATTATACCTTTATTTAGTTTTGCTTTCATTATTATACCTTTATTTAGTTTTTCTTTCATTATTATACCTTTATTTAGTTTTGCTTTCATTATTATACCTTTATTTAGTTTTTCTTTCATTACTATACCTTTATTTAGTTTTGCTTTCATTATTATACTATTATTTTGTTTTGCTTTCATTATTATACTCGTTTTTAGTTTTGCTTTCATTATTATACTATTATTTAGTTTTTGTTTCATTATTATACTCTTATTTAGTTTTGGTTTCATTATTATACTCTTTTTTAGTTTTGGTTTCATTATTATACTCGTTTTTAGTTTTGGTTTCATTATTATACTCGTTTTTAGTTTTGGTTTTATTATTATACTCTTATTTAGTTTTGCTTTCGTTATTATACGTTTATTTAGTTTTGCTTTATATATTATACGTTTTTTTAGTTTTGCTTTATTTATTATACTCTTTTTTAGTTTTGGTTTACTTTATAATTTTTAGTTGTTTATTATATTGTATTATCTATAAGTATTGCGTATCAGCCATTGTTTCTTTTTTTCCTGATTCATCCCCAATTGTGAATATTTTAAATATATAATTGTATATTTAATTTGTGTACTTACTTTTGTTATTTAATTTGATTTAATTTTGTCGTATTTGCTGTTTCTAATGTGCCTTAACTGGCATTCCGCTATTTGAGCTGACTGTTTGAAATTATATGTGGTTACATGATTGGGCATTGTGTCTCTAATATAAAGTGAAGATATGTTTCAATCGAATGATACGGACATCACATGTTTTCGCGAAGGAGTTCTCTATGTGGTGTTGTGAAAAACGCTACAGAAGAAACGGCGTGAAGTCTTATGAACCATAATGTAAAATAAAATAAAATACTTCTAAATCGTCCTGGAAACGATCGTACTCTATATAATCGTTGAATTTGAATCATTGGAACAATGTTCTGCATTTGGTTTATCTCGGATCTCTTTACGTATATAAATATATATAGAGAGAGACAGAGAGAAAGAAAGAGAGATAGAGAGAGAGAAATTTAGAGATTTACCAACGTTAATATATGAAATCAAGTCGCTTATCAGGTTGTCAAAATGACAGTTTCTAGACCAATGACAATAACGTAATGCGGCGACTAAGCGAGAAGGAAAAGATTAATATTCTGCCTTCCGTCTACGATTCTAAAAGTGGAATTTTCCTCAGCCATTTTTAATAAAGATCTTCTTAATCCTTCACAAACATTGATGTCTTCGGAAAGCAGCGGACGTGAGTCATCCCAGGGGACACAGAAATAGATTGCGATTATACACCAGTGCATTATTTTCGTATTCAACAATAATTTTGTGGCTACGGTACGAGCGAGAAATGTCTTGCTTTGATCAACGGCCTAATATATTGTAGGTGAATGATCATGCAGGCAAATGCCGCTAGCTATTGTTCGGTAGATTGGTCACGCGATATGGTCAGAAAATAATACGAAAGTGATGACCCAACAATTGAACTATGGCTGCGCCTTTTCTAACGTGGTACAGAAGCTTTAGTTGACCACTTGATCAATGGGTGAATTATATTAGCCAGCGAGAATCGAAACAGTATTATTTCTTATGATGAATATAATTCTTCGGGGCAACTTATCAGCTATATGACTGTCAAGGGTGGTAACAGATATATGACTGTCAAGGGTGGTAACAGATATATCAGCCGCTGCAACAGACGACGAAAAATAGTAAAGAAAGTGTGCGTAATAGGTAGAATCTATACACAGAGACACTGATACATGAATGCAAATGAACGTACACGATCACATATGCACATATCAACACTAATATACACATTTACACAATCAACTATACAGAGGTGGTTTAGTCGATAACGACACGGACTGACGACCTGGGTGTGCAGAGTTCGAATCCAGTCGATTCCCTAATACCACTTTCACTAAGCAGTGTTGGCAACCATTACGAAGAATGGGAACAACAGAATCAAACCGGTCAAATTTTCTTTGCTACAAATCCAAAGACAGACCGTTTCACTGTATCAGGGTTCGTCAATATGGCTAGACAAGAAACTGCCTCGAGTCGAGATCGAAAATACAGTATCAATGTGTATATAAAGACTGTAAATTGACGAAAATTGCTTCATTTGTTTACACAAAGAGATTCACATTATCGCTGATGACCGTTGTAGATTTCACATACCGTAGTACTCAACCAAAATAAAAGGGACATAGATGCCTGGTTTATGTTTGTGTGCGAAAATGTATAATATATCTGTTTCTTTGTTCGGAATTGATACAAAAACAAAGTCCTGTACCAAGATCAAACACAACCTTTCTACAAGCAAAATTACGACAAAAAATATATAATATATCTGTCTCTTTGTTTGGAATTGAACCAAAAACAAAGTCCTGTACCAAGTTCAAACACAACCTTTCTACAAGTAAAATTACGAAAAAAATATATAATATATCTGTCTCTTTGTTTGGAATTGAACCAACAACAAAGTCCTGTACCAAGATCAAACACAACCTTTCTACAAGCAAAATTACGACAAAAAATATATAATATATCTGTCTCTTTGTTTGGAATTGAACCAACAACAAAGTCCTGTACCAAGATCAAACACAACCTTTCTACAAGCAAAATTACGACAAAAAATATATAATATATCTGTCTCTTTGTTTGAAATTGAACCAAAAACAAAGTCCTGTACCAAGATCAAACACAACCTTTCTACAAGCAAAATTACGACAAAAAATATATAATATATCTGTCTCTTTGTTTGGAATTGAACCAACAACAAAGTCCTGTACCAAGATCAAACACAACCTTTCTACAAGCAAAATTACGACAAAAATGTATAATATATCTGTCTCTTTGTTTGGAATTGAACCAAAAACAAAGTCCTGTACCAAGATCAAACACAACCTTTCTACAAGCAAAATTACGACAAAAAATATATAATATATCTGTCTCTTTGTTTGGAATTGAACCAAAAAACAAAGTCCTGTACCAAGCTCAAACACAACCTTTCTACAAGCAAAATTACGACAAAAAATATATAATATATCTGTCTCTTTGTTTGGAATTGAACCAAAAACAAAGTCCTGTACCAAGATCAAACACAACCTTTCTACAAGCAAAATTACGACAAAAATGTATAATATATCTGTCTCTTTGTTTGGAATTGAACCAAAAACAAAGTCCTGTACCAAGATATAACACAACCTTTCTACAAGCAAAATTACGACAAAAAATATATAATATATCTGTCTCTTTGTTTGGAATTGAACCAACAACAAAGTCCTGTACCAAGATCAAACACAACCTTTCTACAAGCAAAATTACGACAAAAATGTATAATATATCTGTCTCTTTGTTTGGAATTGAACCAACAACAAAGTCCTGTACCAAGATCAAACACAACCTTTCTACAAGCAAAATTACGACAAAAATGTATAATATATCTGTCTCTTTGTTCGGAATTGAACCAACAACAAAGTCCTGTACCAAGATCAAACACAACCTTTCTACAAGCAAAATTACGACAAAAAATATATAATATATCTGTCTCTTTGTTTGGAATTGAACCAACAACAAAGTCCCGTACCAAGATCAAACACAACCTTTCTACAAGCAAAATTACGACAAAAAATATATAATATATCTGTCTCTTTGTTTGGAATTGAACCAACAACAAAGTCCTGTACCAAGATCAAACACAACCTTTCTACAAGCAAAATTACGACAAAAAATATATAATATATCTGTCTCTTTGTTTGAAATTGAACCAAAAACAAAGTCCTGTACCAAGATCAAACACAACCTTTCTACAAGCAAAATTACGACAAAAAATATATAATATATCTGTCTCTTTGTTTGGAATTGAACCAACAACAAAGTCCTGTACCAAGATCAAACACAACCTTTCTACAAGCAAAATTACGACAAAAATGTATAATATATCTGTCTCTTTGTTTGGAATTGAACCAAAAACAAAGTCCTGTACCAAGATCAAACACAACCTTTCTACAAGCAAAATTACGACAAAAAATATATAATATATCTGTCTCTTTGTTTGGAATTGAACCAAAAAACAAAGTCCTGTACCAAGCTCAAACACAACCTTTCTACAAGCAAAATTACGACAAAAAATATATAATATATCTGTCTCTTTGTTTGGAATTGAACCAAAAACAAAGTCCTGTACCAAGATCAAACACAACCTTTCTACAAGCAAAATTACGACAAAAATGTATAATATATCTGTCTCTTTGTTTGGAATTGAACCAAAAACAAAGTCCTGTACCAAGATATAACACAACCTTTCTACAAGCAAAATTACGACAAAAAATATATAATATATCTGTCTCTTTGTTTGGAATTGAACCAACAACAAAGTCCTGTACCAAGATCAAACACAACCTTTCTACAAGCAAAATTACGACAAAAATGTATAATATATCTGTCTCTTTGTTTGGAATTGAACCAACAACAAAGTCCTGTACCAAGATCAAACACAACCTTTCTACAAGCAAAATTACGACAAAAATGTATAATATATCTGTCTCTTTGTTTGGAATTGAACCAACAACAAAGTCCTGTACCAAGATCAAACACAACCTTTCTACAAGCAAAATTACGACAAAAATGTATAATATATCTGTCTCTTTGTTTGGAATTGAACCAACAACAAAGTCCTGTTCCAAGCTCAAACACAACCTTTCTACAAGCAAAATTACGAAAAAAATATATAATATATCTGTCTCTTTGTTTGGAATTGAACCAAAAACAAAGTCCTGTACCAAAGTCAAACACAACCTTTCTACAAGAATAATTACGAAAAAAATGTATAATACATCTGTCTCTTTGTTCGCAATTGAATCAAAAACAAAGTCCTGTACCAAGATCAAACACAACCTTTCTACAAGCAAAATTACGACAAAAATGTATAATATATCTGTCTCTTTGTTTGGAATTGAACCAAACACAAAGTCCTGTACCAAGAGCAAACACAACCTTTCTACAAGCAAAATTACGAAAAAAATATATAATATATCTGTCTTTTTGTTCGGAATTGAACCAAAAACAAAGTCCTGTACCAAGATAAAACACAACCTTTCTACAAGCAAAATTACGAAAAAAATGTATAATATATCTGTCTTTTTGTTCGGAATTGAACCAAAAACAATGCCTGTACCAAGATCAAACACAACCTTTCTACAAGCAAAATTACGAAAAAAATGTATAATATATCTGTCTCTTTGTTTGGAATTGAACCAAAAACAAAGTCCTGTACCAAGTTCAAACACAACCTTTCTACAAGCAAAATTACGACAAAAAATGTATAATATATCTGGCTCTTTGTTCGCAATTGAACCAAAAACAAAGTCCTGTACCAAGATCAAACACAACCTTTCTACAAGCAAAATTACGAAAAAAATGTATAATATATCTGTCTCTTTGTTCGGAATTGAACCAAAAACAAAGTCCTGTACCAAGATAAACACAACCTTTCTACAAGCAAAATTACGACAAAAAATGTACAATATATCTGTCTCTTTGTTTGGAATTGAACCAACAACAAAGTCCTGTACCAAGATCAAACACAACCTTTCTACAAGCAAAATTACGACAAAAATGTATAATATATCTGTCTCTTTGTTTGGAATTGAACCAAAAACAAAGTCCTGTACCAAGATCAAACACAACCTTTCTACAAGCAAAATTACGACAAAAAATATATAATATATCTGTCTCTTTGTTTGGAATTGAACCAAAAACAAAGTCCTGTACCAAGTTCAAACACAACCTTTCTACAAGCAAAATTACGACAAAAAATATATAATATATCTGTCTCTTTGTTTGGAATTGAACCAACAACAAAGTCCTGTACCAAGGTCAAACACAACCTTTCTACAAGCAAAATTACGACAAAAAATATATAATATATCTGTCTCTTTGTTTGGAATGGAACCAAAAACAAAGTCCTGTACCAAGATCAAACACAACCTTTCTACAAGCAAAATTACGACAAAAAATATATAATATATCTGTCTCTTTGTTTGGAATTGAACCAAAAACAAAGTCCTGTACCAGGATCAAACACAACTTTTCTACAAGCAAAATTACGACAAAAAATATATAATATATCTGTCTCTTTGTTTGGAATTGAACCGACAACAAAGTCCTGTACCAAGATCAAACACAACCTTTCTACAAGCAAAATTACGACAAAAATGTATAATATATATGTCTCTTAGTTTGGAATTGAACCAACAACAAAGTCCTGTACCAAGTTACAACACAACCTTTCTACAAGCAAAATTACGACAAAAATGTATAATATATCTGTCTCTTTGTTTGGAATTGAACCAACAACAAAGTCCTGTACCAAGATCAAACACAACCTTTCTACAAGCAAAATTACGAAAAAAATGTATAATATATCTGTCTCTTTGTTTGGAATTGAACCAACAACAAAGTCCTGTACAAAGCTCAAACACAACCTTTCTACAAGCAAAATTACGAAAATAATATATAATATATCTGTCTCTTTGTTTGGAATTGAACCAAAAACAAAGTCCTGTACCAAGATCGAACACAACCTTTCTACAAGAAAAATTACGAAAAAAATGTATAATACATCTGTCTCTTTGTTCGCAATTGAATCAAAAACAAAGTCCTGTACCAAGATCAAACACAACCTTTCTACAAGCAAAATTACGAAAAAAATGTATAATATATCTGTCTCTTTGTTTGGAATTGAACCAAACACAAAGTCCTGTACCAAGATCAAACACAACCTTTCTACAAGCAAAATTACGAAAAAAATATATAATATATCTGTCTCTTTGTTCGGAATTGAACCAAAAACAAAGTCCTGTACCAAGATCAAACACAACCTTTCTACAAGCAAAATTACGAAAAAAATGTATAATATATCTGTCTCTTTGTTCGGAATTGAACCAAAAACAAAGTCCTGTACCAAGATCAAACACAACCTTTCTACAAGCAAAATTACGAAAAAAATGTATAATATATCTGTCTCTTTGTTCGGAATTGAACCAAAAACAAAGTCCTGTACCAAGATCAAACACAACCTTTCTACAAGCAAAATTACGACAAAAAATGTATAATATATCTGTCTCTTTGTTTGGAATTGAACCAACAACAAAGTCCTGTACCAAGATCAAACAAAACCTTTCTACAAGCAAAATTACGACAAAAAATATATAATATATATGTTTCTTTGTTCGGCATTGAACCAAAAACAAAGTCCTGTACCAAGATCAAACACAACCTTTCTACAAGCAAAATTACGACAAAAAATATATAATATATCTGTCTCTTTGTTTGGAATTGAACCAAAAACAAAGTCCTGTACCAAGCTCAAACACAACCTTTCTACAAGTAAAATTACGACAAAAAATGTATAATATATCTGTCTCTTTGTTTGGAATTGAACCAAAAACAAAGTCCTGTACCAAGATCAAACACAACCTTTCTACAAGCAAAATTACGACAAAAAATATATAATATATCTGTTTCTTTGTTCGGCATTGAACCAAAAACAAAGTCCTGTACCAAGATCAAACACAACCTTTCTACAAGTAAAATTACGACAAAAATGTATAATACATCTGTTTCTTTGTTTGGAATTGAACCAAAAACAAAGTCCTGTACCAAGTTCAAACACAACCTTTCTACAAGCAAAATTACGACAAAAAATGTATAATATATCTGTCTCTTTGTTTGGAATTGAACCAAAAACAAAGTCCTGTACCAAGATCAAACACAACCTTTCTACAAGCAAAATTACGACAAAAAATGTATAATATATCTGTCTCTTTGTTTGGAATTGAACCAACAACAAAGTCCTGTACCAAGATAAAACACAACCTTTCTACAAGCAAAATTACGACAAAAAATATATAATATATCTGTCTCTTTGTTCGGAATTGAACCAAAAACAAAGTCCTGTACCAAGTTCAAACACAACCTTTCTACAAGCAAAATTACGAAAAAAATGTATAATATATCTGTCTCTTTGTTTGGAATTGAACCAAACACAAAGTCCTGTACCAAGATCAAACACAACCTTTCTACAAGCAAAATTACGAAAAAAATATATAATATATCTGTCTCTTTGTTCGGAATTGAACCAAAAACAAAGTCCTGTACCAAGATAAAACACAACCTTTCTACAAGCAAAATTACGAAAAAAATGTATAATATATCTGTCTCTTTGTTCGGAATTGAACCAAAAACAAAGTCCTGTACCAAGATCAAACACAACCTTTCTACAAGCAAAATTACGAAAAAAATGTATAATATATCTGTCTCTTTGTTTGGAATTGAACCAAAAACAAAGTCCTGTACCAAGATCAAACACAACCTTTCTACAAGCAAAATTACGACAAAAAATGTATAATATATCTGTCTCTTTGTTTGGAATTGAACCAAAAACAAAGTCCTGTACCAAGATCAAACACAACCTTTCTACAAGCAAAATTACGAAAAAAATGTATAATATATCTGTCTCTTTGTTCGGAATTGAACCAAAAACAAAGTCCTGTACCAAGATCAAACACAACCTTTCTACAAGCAAAATTACGACAAAAATGTATAATATATCTGTCTCTTTGTTTGGAATTGAACCAACAACAAAGTCCTGTACCAAGATCAAACAAAACCTTTCTACAAGCAAAATTACGACAAAAAATATATAATATATCTGTTTCTTTGTTCGGAATTGAACCAAAAACAAAGTCCTGTACCAAGATCAAACACAACCTTTCTACAAGCAAAATTACGACAAAAAATGTATAATATCTCTGTCTCTTTGTTTGGAATTGAACCAAAAACAAAGTCCTGTACCAAGATCAAACACAACCTTTCTACAAGCAAAATTACGACAAAAAATATATAATATACCTGTTTCTTTTTTCGGAATTGAACCAAAAACAAAGTCCTGTACCAAGCTCAAACACAACCTTTCTACAAGTAAAATTACGACAAAAAATGTATAATATATCTGTCTCTTTGTTTGGAATTGAACCAAAAACAAAGTCCTGTACCAAGCTCAAACACAACCTTTCTACAAGTAAAATTACGACAAAAATGTATAATACATCTGTTTCTTTGTTTGGAATTGAACCAAAAACAAAGTCCTGTACCAAGCTCAAACACAACCTTTCTACAAGTAAAATTACGACAAAAATGTATAATACATCTGTTTCTTTGTTTGGAATTGAACCAAAAACAAAGTCCTGTACCAAGATCAAACACAACCTTTCTACAAGCAAAATTACGACAAAAAATGTATAATATATCTGTCTCTTTGTTTGGAATTGAACCAACAACAAAGTCCTGTACCAAGTTCAAACACAACCTTTCTACAAGCAAAATTACGACAAAAAATATATAATATATCTGTCTCTTTGTTCGGAATTGAACCAAAAACAAAGTCCTGTACCAAGATCAAACACAACCTTTCTACAAGCAAAATTACGAAAAAAATGTATAATATATCTGTCTCTTTGTTTGGAATTGAACCAACAACAAAGTCCTGTACCAAGATCAAACACAACCTTTCTACAAGCAAAATTACGAAAAAAATGTATAATATATCTGTCTCTTTGTTTGGAATTGAACCAACAACAAAGTCCTGTACAAAGCTCAAACACAACCTTTCTACAAGCAAAATTACGAAAATAATATATAATATATCTGTCTCTTTGTTTGGAATTGAACCAAAAACAAAGTCCTGTACCAAGATCGAACACAACCTTTCTACAAGAAAAATTACGAAAAAAATGTATAATACATCTGTCTCTTTGTTCGCAATTGAATCAAAAACAAAGTCCTGTACCAAGATCAAACACAACCTTTCTACAAGCAAAATTACGAAAAAAATGTATAATATATCTGTCTCTTTGTTTGGAATTGAACCAAACACAAAGTCCTGTACCAAGATCAAACACAACCTTTCTACAAGCAAAATTACGAAAAAAATATATAATATATCTGTCTCTTTGTTCGGAATTGAACCAAAAACAAAGTCCTGTACCAAGATCAAACACAACCTTTCTACAAGCAAAATTACGAAAAAAATGTATAATATATCTGTCTCTTTGTTCGGAATTGAACCAAAAACAAAGTCCTGTACCAAGATCAAACACAACCTTTCTACAAGCAAAATTACGAAAAAAATGTATAATATATCTGTCTCTTTGTTCGGAATTGAACCAAAAACAAAGTCCTGTACCAAGATCAAACACAACCTTTCTACAAGCAAAATTACGACAAAAAATGTATAATATATCTGTCTCTTTGTTTGGAATTGAACCAACAACAAAGTCCTGTACCAAGATCAAACAAAACCTTTCTACAAGCAAAATTACGACAAAAAATATATAATATATATGTTTCTTTGTTCGGCATTGAACCAAAAACAAAGTCCTGTACCAAGATCAAACACAACCTTTCTACAAGCAAAATTACGACAAAAAATATATAATATCTGTCTCTTTGTTTGGAATTGAACCAAAAACAAAGTCCTGTACCAAGCTCAAACACAACCTTTCTACAAGTAAAATTACGACAAAAAATGTATAATATATCTGTCTCTTTGTTTGGAATTGAACCAAAAACAAAGTCCTGTACCAAGATCAAACACAACCTTTCTACAAGCAAAATTACGACAAAAAATATATAATATATCTGTTTCTTTGTTCGGCATTGAACCAAAAACAAAGTCCTGTACCAAGATCAAACACAACCTTTCTACAAGTAAAATTACGACAAAAATGTATAATACATCTGTTTCTTTGTTTGGAATTGAACCAAAAACAAAGTCCTGTACCAAGTTCAAACACAACCTTTCTACAAGCAAAATTACGACAAAAAATGTATAATATATCTGTCTCTTTGTTTGGAATTGAACCAAAAACAAAGTCCTGTACCAAGATCAAACACAACCTTTCTACAAGCAAAATTACGACAAAAAATGTATAATATATCTGTCTCTTTGTTTGGAATTGAACCAACAACAAAGTCCTGTACCAAGATAAAACACAACCTTTCTACAAGCAAAATTACGACAAAAAATATATAATATATCTGTCTCTTTGTTCGGAATTGAACCAAAAACAAAGTCCTGTACCAAGTTCAAACACAACCTTTCTACAAGCAAAATTACGAAAAAAATGTATAATATATCTGTCTCTTTGTTTGGAATTGAACCAAACACAAAGTCCTGTACCAAGATCAAACACAACCTTTCTACAAGCAAAATTACGAAAAAAATATATAATATATCTGTCTCTTTGTTCGGAATTGAACCAAAAACAAAGTCCTGTACCAAGATAAAACACAACCTTTCTACAAGCAAAATTACGAAAAAAATGTATAATATATCTGTCTCTTTGTTCGGAATTGAACCAAAAACAAAGTCCTGTACCAAGATCAAACACAACCTTTCTACAAGCAAAATTACGAAAAAAATGTATAATATATCTGTCTCTTTGTTTGGAATTGAACCAAAAACAAAGTCCTGTACCAAGATCAAACACAACCTTTCTACAAGCAAAATTACGACAAAAAATGTATAATATATCTGTCTCTTTGTTTGGAATTGAACCAAAAACAAAGTCCTGTACCAAGATCAAACACAACCTTTCTACAAGCAAAATTACGAAAAAAATGTATAATATATCTGTCTCTTTGTTCGGAATTGAACCAAAAACAAAGTCCTGTACCAAGATCAAACACAACCTTTCTACAAGCAAAATTACGACAAAAATGTATAATATATCTGTCTCTTTGTTTGGAATTGAACCAACAACAAAGTCCTGTACCAAGATCAAACAAAACCTTTCTACAAGCAAAATTACGACAAAAAATATATAATATATCTGTTTCTTTGTTCGGAATTGAACCAAAAACAAAGTCCTGTACCAAGATCAAACACAACCTTTCTACAAGCAAAATTACGACAAAAAATGTATAATATCTCGGTCTCTTTGTTTGGAATTGAACCAAAAACAAAGTCCTGTACCAAGATCAAACACAACCTTTCTACAAGCAAAATTACGACAAAAAATATATAATATACCTGTTTCTTTTTTCGGAATTGAACCAAAAACAAAGTCCTGTACCAAGCTCAAACACAACCTTTCTACAAGTAAAATTACGACAAAAAATGTATAATATATCTGTCTCTTTGTTTGGAATTGAACCAAAAACAAAGTCCTGTACCAAGCTCAAACACAACCTTTCTACAAGTAAAATTACGACAAAAATGTATAATACATCTGTTTCTTTGTTTGGAATTGAACCAAAAACAAAGTCCTGTACCAAGCTCAAACACAACCTTTCTACAAGTAAAATTACGACAAAAATGTATAATACATCTGTTTCTTTGTTTGGAATTGAACCAAAAACAAAGTCCTGTACCAAGATCAAACACAACCTTTCTACAAGCAAAATTACGACAAAAAATGTATAATATATCTGTCTCTTTGTTTGGAATTGAACCAACAACAAAGTCCTGTACCAAGATAAAACACAACCTTTCTACAAGCAAAATTACGACAAAAAATATATAATATATCTGTCTCTTTGTTCGGAATTGAACCAAAAACAAAGTCCTGTACCAAGATCAAACACAACCTTTCTACAAGCAAAATTACGAAAAAAATGTATAATATATCTGTCTCTTTGTTTGGAATTGAACCAAACACAAAGTCCTGTACCAAGATCAAACACAACCTTTCTACAAGCAAAATTACGAAAAAAATATATAATATATCTGTCTCTTTGTTCGGAATTGAACCAAAAACAAAGTGCTGTACCAAGATAAAACACAACCTTTCTACAAGCAAAATTACGAAAAAAATGTATAATATATCTGTCTCTTTGTTTGGAATTGAACCAAAAACAAAGTCCTGTACCAAGATCAAACACAACCTTTCTACAAGCAAAATTACGAAAAAAATGTATAATATATCTGTCTCTTTGTTTGGAATTGAACCAAAAACAAAGTCCTGTACCAAGATCAAACACAACGTTTCTACAAGCAAAATTACGACAAAAAATGTATAATATATCTGTCTCTTTGTTTGGAATTGAACCAAAAACAAAGTCCTGTACCAAGATCAAACACAACCTTTCTACAAGCAAAATTACGAAAAAAATGTATAATATATCTGTCTCTTTGTTTGGAATTGAACCAACAACAAAGTCCTGTACCAAGATCAAACAAAACCTTTCTACAAGCAAAATTACGACAAAAAATATATAATATATCTGTTTCTTTGTTCGGAATTGAACCAAAAACAAAGTCCTGTACCAAGATCAAACACAACCTTTCTACAAGCAAAATTACGACAAAAATGTATAATATCTCTGTCTCTTTGTTTGGAATTGAACCAAAAACAAAGTCCTGTACCAAGTAAAACACAACCTTTCTACAAGCAAAATTACGACAAAAATATATAATATATCTGTCTCTTTGTTTGGAATTGAACCCAAAACAAAGTCCTGTACCAAGATCAAACACAACCTTTCTACAAGTAAAATTACGACAAAAATGTATAATACATCTGTTTCTTTGTTTAGAATTGAACCAAAAACAAAGTCCTGTACCAAGATCAAACACAACCTTTCTACAAGCAAAATTACGAAAAAAATGTATAATATATCTGTCTCTTTGTTTGGAATTGAACCAACAACAAAGTCCTGTACCAAGATAAAACACAACCTTTCTACAAGCAAAATTACGACAAAAAATATATAATATATCTGTCTCTTTGTTCGGAATTGAACCAAAAACAAAGTCCTGTACCAAGATCAAACACAACCTTTATACAAGCAAAAGTACGAAAAAAATGTATAATATATCTGTCTCTTTGTTTGGAATTGAACCAAAAACAAAGTCCTGTACCAAGATCAAACACAACCTTTCTACAAGCAAAATTACGAAAAAAATGTATAATATATCTGTCTCTTTGTTCGGAATTAAACCAAAAACAAAGTCCTGTACAAAGGTCAAACACAACCTTTCTACAAGTAAAATTACGAAAAAAATGTATAATATATCTGTCTCTTTGTTTGGAATTGAACCAAAAACAAAGTCCTGTACCAAGATCAAACACAACCTTTCTACAAGCAAAATTACGAAAAAAATGTATAATATATCTGTCTCTTTGTTTGGAATTGAACCAAACACAAAGTCCTGTACCAAGATCAAAGACAACCTTTCTACAAGCAAAATTACGAAAAAAATATATAATATATCTGTCTCTTTGTTCGGAATTGAACCAAAAACAAAGTGCTGTACCAAGATAAAACACAACCTTTCTACAAGCAAAATTACGAAAAAAATGTATAATATATCTGTCTCTTTGTTTGGAATTGAACCAAAAACAAAGTCCTGTACCAAGATCAAACACAACCTTTCTACAAGCAAAATTACGAAAAAAATGTATAATATATCTGTCTCTTTGTTTGGAATTGAACCAAAAACAAAGTCCTGTACCAAGATCAAACACAACCTTTCTACAAGCAAAATTACGACAAAAAATGTATAATATATCTGTCTCTTTGTTTGGAATTGAACCAAAAACAAAGTCCTGTACCAAGATCAAACACAACCTTTCTACAAGCAAAATTACGAAAAAAATGTATAATATATCTGTCTCTTTGTTTGGAATTGAACCAACAACAAAGTCCTGTACCAAGATCAAACAAAACCTTTCTACAAGCAAAATTACGACAAAAAATATATAATATATCTGTTTCTTTGTTCGGAATTGAACCAAAAACAAAGTCCTGTACCAAGATCAAACACAACCTTTCTACAAGCAAAATTACGACAAAAATGTATAATATCTCTGTCTCTTTGTTTGGAATTGAACCAAAAACAAAGTCCTGTACCAAGTAAAACACAACCTTTCTACAAGCAAAATTACGACAAAAATATATAATATATCTGTCTCTTTGTTTGGAATTGAACCCAAAACAAAGTCCTGTACCAAGATCAAACACAACCTTTCTACAAGTAAAATTACGACAAAAATGTATAATACATCTGTTTCTTTGTTTGGAATTGAACCAAAAACAAAGTCCTGTACCAAGATCAAACACAACCTTTCTACAAGCAAAATTACGAAGAAAATGTATAATATATCTGTCTCTTTGTTTGGAATTGAACCAACAACAAAGTCCTGTACCAAGATAAAACACAACCTTTCTACAAGCAAAATTACGACAAAAAATATATAATATATCTGTCTCTTTGTTCGGAATTGAACCAAAAACAAAGTCCTGTACCAAGATCAAACACAACCTTTATACAAGCAAAAGTACGAAAAAAATGTATAATATATCTGTCTCTTTGTTTGGAATTGAACCAAAAACAAAGTCCTGTACCAAGATCAAACACAACCTTTCTACAAGCAAAATTACGAAAAAAATGTATAATATATCTGTCTCTTTGTTCGGAATTAAACCAAAAACAAAGTCCTGTACAAAGGTCAAACACAACCTTTCTACAAGTAAAATTACGAAAAAAATGTATAATATATCTGTCTCTTTGTTTGGAATTGAACCAAAAACAAAGTCCTGTACCAAGATCAAACACAACCTTTCTACAAGCAAAATTACGAAAAAAATGTATAATATATCTGTCTCTTTGTTTGGAATTGAACCAAAAACAAAGTCCTGTACCAAGATCAAACACAACCTTTCTACAAGCAAAATTACGACAAAAAATATATAATATATCTGTCTCTTTGTTTGAAATTAAACCAAAAACAAAGTCCTGTACCAAGATCAAACACAACCTTTCTACAAGCAAAATTACGACAAAAAATATATAATATATCTGTCTCTTTGTTTGGAATTGAACCAACAACAAAGTCCTGTACCAAGTTCAAACACAACCTTTCTACAAACAAAATTACGACAAAAAATATATAATATATCTGTCTCTTTGTTTGGAATTGAACCAAAAACAAAGTCCTGTACCAAGTTAAACACAACCTTTCTACAAACAAAATTACGACAAAAAATATATAATATATCTGTTTCTTTGTTCGGAATTGAACCAAAAACAAAGTCCTGTACCAAGTTAAACACAACCTTTCTACAAGTAAAATTACGACAAAAATGTATAATATATCTGTCTCTTTGTTTGGAATTGAACCAAAAACAAAGTCCTGTACCAAGATCAAACACAACCTTTCTACAAGCAAAATTACGACAAAAAATATATAATATATCTGTTTCTTTGTTTGGAATTGAACCAACAACAAAGTCCTGTACCAAGATCAAACACAACCTTTCTACAAGTAAAATTACGACAAATATGTATAATATATCTGTCTCTTTGTTTGGAATTGAACCAAAAACAAAGTCCTGTACCAAGATCAAACACAACCTTTCTACAAGCAAAATTACGAAAAAAATGTATAATATATCTGTCTCTTTGTTCGGAATTAAACCAAAAACAAAGTCCTGTACAAAGGTCAAACACAACCTTTCTACAAGTAAAATTACGAAAAAAATGTATAATATATCTGTCTCTTTGTTTGGAATTGAACCAAAAACAAAGTCCTGTACCAAGATCAAACACAACCTTTCTACAAGCAAAATTACGAAAAAAATGTATAATATATCTGTCTCTTTGTTTGGAATTGAACCAACAACAAAGTCCTGTACCAAGATCAAACACAACCTTTCTACAAGCAAAATTACGACAAAAAATATATAATATATCTGTCTCTTTGTTTGGAATTGAACCAAAAACAAAGTCCTGTACCAAGATCAAACACAACCTTTCTACAAGCAAAATTACGACAAAAATTATATAATATATCTGTCTCTTTGTTTGGAATTGAACCAAAAACAAAGTCCTGTACCAAGATCAAACACAACCTTTCTACAAGCAAAATTACGACAAAAAATATATAATATATCTGTCTCTTTGTTTGGAATTGAACCAACAACAAAGTCCTGTACCAAGCTCAAACACAACCTTTCTACAAACAAAATTACGACAAAAAATATATAATATATCTGTCTCTTTGTTCGGAATTGAACCAAAAACAAAGTCCTGTACCAAGATCAAACACAACCTTTCTACAAACAAAATTACGACAAAAAATATATAATATATCTGTTTCTTTGTTCGGAATTGAACCAAAAACAAAGTCCTGTACCAAGATCAAACACAACCTTTCTACAAGTAAAATTACGACAAAAATGTATAATATATCTGTCTATTTGTTTGGAATTGAACCAAAAACAAAGTCCTGTACCAAGGTAAAACACAACCTTTCTACAAGCAAAATTACGAAAAAAATGTATAATATATCTGTCTATTTGTTCGGAATTAAAATAAAAAAAAAGTCCTGTACAAAGATCAAACACAACCTTTCTACAAGCAAAATTACGAAAAAAATATATAATATATCTGTCTCTTTGTTTGGAATTGAACCAACAACAAAGTCCTGTACCAAGCTCAAACACAACCTTTCTACAAGCAAAATTACGAAAAAAATATATAATATATCTGTCTCTTTGTTTGGAATCGAACCAAAAACAAAGTCCTGTACCAAGATCAAACACAACCTTTTTACAAGCAAAATTACGAAAAGAATATATAATATATCTGTCTCTTTGTTTGGGATTGAACCAAAAACAAATTCCTGTACCAAGATCAAACACACCCTTTCTACAAGCAAAATTACAAAAAGAATATATAATATATCTGTCTCTTTGTTTGGAATTGAACCAAAAACAAAGTCCTGTACCAAGATCAAACACAACCTTTCTACAAGCAAAATTACGAAAAAAATGTATAATATATCTGTCTCTTTGTTCGGAATTGAACCAAAAACAAAGTCCTGTACCAAGATCAAATCCAACCTTTCTACAAGCAAAATTACGAAAAAAATATATAATATATCTGTCTCTTTGTTTGGAATTGAACCAACAACAAAGTCCTGTACCAAGCTCAAACACAACCTTTCTACAAGCAAAATTACAAAATAATTATATAATATATCTGTCTCTTTGTTCGGAATCGAACCAAAAACAAAGTCATGTGCCAAGATACAAACACAACCTTTTTACAAGCAAAATTACGAAAAGAATATATAATATATCTGTCTCTTTGTTTGGGATTGAACCAAAAACAAATTCCTGTACCAAGATCAAACACACCCTTTCTACAAGCAAAATTACGAAAAGAATATATAATATATCTGTCTCTTTGTTTGGAATTGAACCAAAAACAAAGTCCTGTACCAAGATCAAACACAACCTTTCTACAAGCAAAATTACGAAAAAAATATATAATATATCTGTCTCTTTGTTTGGAATTGAACCAAAAACAAAGTCCTGTACCAAGATCAAACACAACCTTTCTACAAGCAAAATTACGAAAAAAATGTATAATATATCTGTCTCTTTGTTCGGAATTGAACCAAAAACAAAGTCCTGTACCAAGATCAAACACAACCTTTCTACAAGCAAAATTACGAAAAGAATATATAATACATCTGTCTCTTTGTTCGCAATTGAATCAAAAACAAAGTCCTGTACCAAGATCAAACACAACCTTTCTACAAGCAAAATTACGACAAAAATATATAATATATCTGTCTCTTTGTTTGGAATTGAACTACAAACAAAGTCATGTACCAAGTTCAAACACAACCTTTCTACAAGCAAAATTACTACAAAAAATATATAATATATCTGTTTCTTTGTTTGGAATTGAACCAACAACAAAGTCCTGTACCAAGATCAAACACAACCTTTCTACAAGTAAAATTACGACAAATATGTATAATATATCTGTCTCTTTGTTTGGAATTGAACCAAAAACAAAGTCCTGTACCAAGATCAAACACAACCTTTCTACAAGCAAAATTACGAAAAAAATGTATAATATATCTGTCTCTTTGTTCGGTATTAAACCAAAAACAAAGTCCTGTACAAAGGTCAAACACAACCTTTCTACAAGTAAAATTACGAAAAAAATGTATAATATATCTGTCTCTTTGTTTGGAATTGAACCAAAAACAAAGTCCTGTACCAAGATCAAACACAACCTTTCTACAAGCAAAATTACGAAAAAAATGTATAATATATCTGTCTCTTTGTTCGGAATTGAACCAAAAACAAAGTCCTGTACCAAGTTAAACACAACCTTTCTACAAGCAAAATTACGACAAAAAATATATAATATATCTGTCTCTTTGTTTGGAATTGAACCAAAAACAAAGTCCTGTACCATATTCAAACACAACCTTTCTACAAGCAAAATTACGACAAGAAATATATAATATATCTGTCTCTTTGTTTGGAATTGAACCAAAAACAAAGTCCTGTACCAAGATCAAACACAACCTTTCTACAAGCAAAATTACGACAAAAAATATATAATATATCTGTCTCTTTGTTCGGAATTGAACCAAAAACAAAGTCCTGTACCAAGATCAAACACAACCTTTCTACAAGCAAAATTACGACAAAAAATATATAATATATCTGTCTCTTTGTTTGGAATTGAACCAAAAACAAAGTCCTGTACCAAGATCAAACACAACCTTTCTACAAGCAAAATTACGAAAAAAATGTATAATCTATCTGTCTCTTTGTTTGGAATTGAACCAAAAACAAAGTCCTGTACCAAGATCAAACACAACCTTTCTACAAGCAAAATTACGACAAAAAATATATAATATATCTGTCTCTTTGTTTGGAATTGAACAAACAACAAAGTCCTGTACCAAGCTCAAACACAACCTTTCTACAAGCAAAATTACGACAAAAAATATATAATATATCTGTCTCTTTGTTTGGAATTGAACCAAAAACAAAGTCCTGTACCAAGATCAAACACAACCTTTCTACAAGCAAAATTACGACAAAAAATATATAATATATCTGTCTCTTTGTTTGGAATTGAACCAAGAACAAAGTCCTGTACCAAGATCAAACACAACCTTTCTACAAGCAAAATTACGAACAAAATGTATAATATATCTGTCTCTTTGTTTGGAATTGAACCAAAAACAAAGTCCTGTACCAAGATCAAACACAACCTTTCTACAAGCAAAATTACGAAAAAAATGTATAATATATCTGTCTCTTTGTTTGGAATTGAACCAAAAACAAAGTCCTGTACCAAGATAAAACACAACCTTTCTACAAGCAAAATTACAAAAAAAATGTGTAATATATCTGTCTCTTTGTTTGGAATTGAACCAAAAACAAAGTCCTGTACCAAGATCAAACACAACCTTTCTACAAGCAAAATTACGACAAAAAATATATAATATATCTGTCTCTTTGTTTGGAATTGAACCAAAAACAAAGTCCTGTACCAAGTTCAAACACAACCTTTCTACAAGCAAAATTACGACAAAAAATATATAATATATCTGTCTCTTTGTTTAGAATTGAACCAAAAACAAAGTCCTGTACCAAGATCAAACACAACCTTTCTACAAGCAAAATTACGACAAAAAATATATAATATATCTGTCTCTTTGTTTGGAATTGAACCAAAAACAAAGTCCTGTACCAAGATAAAACACAACCTTTCTACAAGCCAAATTACAAAAAAAATGTGTAATATATCTGTCTCTTTGTTTGGAATTGAACCAAAAACAAAGTCCTGTACCAAGATCAAACACAACCTTTCTACAAGCAAAATTACGACAAAAAATATATAATATATCTGTCTCTTTGTTTGGAATTGAACAAACAACAAAGTCCTGTACCAAGCTCAAACACAACCTTTCTACAAGCAAAATTACGACAAAAAATATATAATATATCTGTCTCTTTGTTTGGAATTGAACCAAAAACAAAGTCCTGTACCAAGATCAAACACAACCTTTCTACAAGCAAAATTACGACAAAAAATATATAATATATCTGTCTCTTTGTTTGGAATTGAACCAAGAACAAAGTCCTGTACCAAGATCAAACACAACCTTTCTACAAGCAAAATTACGAACAAAATGTATAATATATCTGTCTCTTTGTTTGGAATTGAACCAAAAACAAAGTCCTGTACCAAGATAAAACACAACCTTTCTACAAGCAAAATTACGAAAAAAATGTATAATATATCTGTCTCTTTGTTTGGAATTGAACCAAAAACAAAGTCCTGTACCAAGATAAAACACAACCTTTCTACAAGCAAAATTACAAAAAAAATGTGTAATATATCTGTCTCTTTGTTTGGAATTGAACCAAAAACAAAGTCCTGTACCAAGATCAAACACAACCTTTCTACAAGCAAAATTACGACAAAAAATATATAATATATCTGTCTCTTTGTTTGGAATTGAACCAAAAACAAAGTCCTGTACCAAGTTCAAACACAACCTTTCTACAAGCAAAATTACGACAAAAAATATATAATATATCTGTCTCTTTGTTTGGAATTGAACCAAAAACAAAGTCCTGTACCAAGATCAAACACAACCTTTCTACAAGCAAAATTACGACAAAAAATATATAATATATCTGTCTCTTTGTTTGGAATTGAACCAAAAACAAAGTCCTGTACCAAGATCAAACACAACCTTTCTACAAGTAAAATTACGACAAAAATGTATAATATATCTGTCTCTTTGTTTGGAATTGAACCCCAAAATAAGTCCTGTACCAAGTTCAAACACAACCTTTCTACAAGCAAAATTACGAAAAAAATGTATAATATATCTGTCTCTTTGTTTGGAATTGAACCAAAAACAAAGTCCTGTACCAAGATCAAACACAACCTTTCTACAAGCAAAATTACGAAAAAAATGTGTAATATATCTGTCTCTTTGTTTGGAATTGAACCAAAAACAAAGTCCTGTACCAAGATCAAACACAACCTTTCTACAAGCAAAATTACGACAAAAAATATATAATATATCTGTCTCTTTGTTTGGAATTGAACCAAGAACAAAGTCCTGTACCAAGATCAAACACAACCTTTCTACAAGCAAAATTACGACAAAAAATGTATAATATATCTGTCTCTTTGTTTGGAATTGAACCAAAAACAAAGTCCTGTACCAAGATCAAACACAACCTTTCTACAAGAAAAATTACGAAAAAAATGTATAATATATCTGTCTCTTTGTTTGGAATTGAACCAAAAACAAAGTCCTGTACCAAGATAAAACACAACCTTTCTACAAGCCAAATTACAAAAAAAATGTGTAATATATCTGTCTCTTTGTTTGGAATTGAACCAAAAACAAAGTCCTGTAACAAGATCAAACACAACCTTTCTACAAGCAAAATTACGACAAAAAATATATAATATATCTGTCTCTTTGTTTGGAATTGAACCAAAAACAAAGTCCTGTACCAAGTTCAAACACAACCTTTCTACAAGCAAAATTACGACAAAAAATATATAATATATCTGTCTCTTTGTTTGGAATTGAACCAAAAACAAAGTCCTGTACCAAGATCAAACACAACCTTTCTACAAGCAAAATTACGACAAAAAATATATAATATATCTGTCTCTTTGTTTGGAATTGAACCAAAAACAAAGTCCTGTACCAAGATCAAACACAACCTTTCTACAAGCAAAATTACGAAAAAAATGTATAATATATCTGTCTCTTTGTTTGGAATTGAACCCCAAAATAAGTCCTGTACCAAGATCAAACACAACCTTTCTACAAGCAAAATTACGAAAAAAATGTGTAATATATCTGTCTCTTTGTTTGGAATTGAACCAAAAACAAAGTCCTGTACCAAGATCAAACACAACCTTTCTACAAGCAAAATTACGACAAAAAATATATAATATATCTGTCTCTTTGTTTGGAATTGAACCAAAAACAAAGTCCTGTACCAAGATCAAACACAACCTTTCTACAAGCAAAATTACGAAAAAAATGTATAATATATCTGTCTCTTTGTTTGGAAGTGAACCAAAAACAAAGTCCTCTACCAAGATCAAACACAACCTTTCTACAAGCAAAATTACGAAAAAAATGTGTAATATATCTGTCTCTTTGTTTTGAATTGAACCAAAAACAAAGTCCTGTACCACGATAAAACATAACCTTTCTACAAGCAAAATTACGAACAAAATGTGTAATATATCTGTCTCTTTGTTTGGAATTGAACCAAACACAAAGTCCTGTACCAAGATCAAACACAACCTTTCTACAAGCAAAATTACGAAAAAAATGTGTAATATATCTGTCTCTTTGTTTGGAATTGAACCAAAAACAAAGTCCTGTACCAAGATCAAACACAACCTTTCTACAAGCAAAATTACGAAAAAAATGTTTAATATATCTGTCTCTTTGTTTGGAATTGAACCAAAAACAAAGTCCTGTACCAAGATCAAACACAACCTTTCTACAAGTAAAATTACGACAAAAATGTATAATATATCTGTCTCTTTGTTTGGAATTGAACCAAAAACAAAGTCCTGTACCAAGATAAAACACAACCTTTCTACAAGCAAAATTACGAAAAAAATGTATAATATATCTGTCTATTTGTTCGGAATTAAAATAAAAACAAAGTCCTGTACAAAGATCAAACACAACCTTTCTACAAGCAAAATTACGAAAAAAATATATAATATATCTGTCTCTTTGTTTGGAATTGAACCAACAACAAAGTCCTGTACCAAGCTCAAACACAACCTTTCTACAAGCAAAATTACGAAAAAAATATATAATATATCTGTCTCTTTGTTTGGAATCGAACCAAAAACAAAGTCCTGTACCAAGATCAAACACAACCTTTTTACAAGCAAAATTACGAAAAGAATATATAATATATCTGTCTCTTTGTTTGGGATTGAACCAAAAACAAATTCCTGTACCAAGATCAAACACAACCTTTCTACAAGCAAAATTACAAAAAGAATATATAATATATCTGTCTCTTTGTTTGGAATTGAACCAAAAACAAAGTCCTGTACCAAGATCAAACACAACCTTTCTACAAGCAAAATTACGAAAAAAATGTATAATATATCTGTCTCTTTGTTCGGAATTGAACCAAAAACAAAGTCCTGTACCAAGATCAAATCCAACCTTTCTACAAGCAAAATTACGAAAAAAATATATAATATATCTGTCTCTTTGTTTGGAATTGAACCAACAACAAAGTCCTGTACCAAGCTCAAACACAACCTTTCTACAAGCAAAATTACAAAATAATTATATAATATATCTGTCTCTTTGTTCGGAATCGAACCAAAAACAAAGTCATGTACCAAGATACAAACACAACCTTTTTACAAGCAAAATTACGAAAAGAATATATAATATATCTGTCTCTTTGTTTGGGATTGAACCAAAAACAAATTCCTGTACCAAGATCAAACACACCCTTTCTACAAGCAAAATTACGAAAAGAATATATAATATATCTGTCTCTTTGTTTGGAATTGAACCAAAAACAAAGTCCTGTACCAAGATCAAACACAACCTTTCTACAAGCAAAATTACGAAAAAAATATATAATATATCTGTCTCTTTGTTTGGAATTGAACCAAAAACAAAGTCCTGTACCAAGATCAAACACAACCTTTCTACAAGCAAAATTACGAAAAAAATGTATAATATATCTGTCTCTTTGTTCGGAATTGAACCAAAAACAAAGTCCTGTACCAAGATCAAACACAACCTTTCTACAAGCAAAATTACGAAAAGAATATATAATACATCTGTCTCTTTGTTCGCAATTGAATCAAAAACAAAGTCCTGTACCAAGATCAAACACAACCTTTCTACAAGCAAAATTACGACAAAAATATATAATATATCTGTCTCTTTGTTTGGAATTGAACTACAAACAAAGTCATGTACCAAGTTCAAACACAATTTTCTACAAGCAAAATTACTACAAAAAATATATAATATATCTGTTTCTTTGTTTGGAATTGAACCAACAACAAAGTCCTGTACCAAGATCAAACACAACCTTTCTACAAGTAAAATTACGACAAATATGTATAATATATCTGTCTCTTTGTTTGGAATTGAACCAAAAACAAAGTCCTGTACCAAGATCAAACACAACCTTTCTACAAGCAAAATTACGAAAAAAATGTATAATATATCTGTCTCTTTGTTCGGAATTAAACCAAAAACTAAGTCCTGTACAAAGGTCAAACACAACCTTTCTACAAGTAAAATTACGAAAAAAATGTATAATATATCTGTCTCTTTGTTTGGAATTGAACCAAAAACAAAGTCCTGTACCAAGATCAAACACAACCTTTCTACAAGCAAAATTACGAAAAAAATGTATAATATATCTGTCTCTTTGTTCGGAATTGAACCAAAAACAAAGTCCTGTACCAAGTTAAACACAACCTTTCTACAAGCAAAATTACGCCAAAAAATATATAATATATCTGTCTCTTTGTTTGGAATTGAACCAAAAACAAAGTCCTGTACCAAGTTCAAACACAACCTTTCTACAAGCAAAATTACGACAAGAAATATATAATATATCTGTCTCTTTGTTTGGAATTGAACCAAAAACAAAGTCCTGTACCAAGATCAAACACAACCTTTCTACAAGCAAAATTACGACAAAAAATATATAATATATCTGTCTCTTTGTTTGGAATTGAACCAAAAACAAAGTCCTGTACCAAGATCAAACACAACCTTTCTACAAGCAAAATTACGACAAAAAATATATAATATATCTGTCTCTTTGTTTGGAATTGAACCAAAAACAAAGTCCTGTACCAAGATCAAACACAACCTTTCTACAAGCAAAATTACGAAAAAAATGTATAATCTATCTGTCTCTTTGTTTGGAATTGAACCAAAAACAAAGTCCTGTACCAAGATCAAACACAACCTTTCTACAAGCAAAATTACGACAAAAAATATATAATATATCTGTCTCTTTGTTTGGAATTGAACAAACAACAAAGTCCTGTACCAAGGTCAAACACAACCTTTCTACAAGCAAAATTACGACAAAAAATATATAATATATCTGTCTCTTTGTTTGGAATTGAACCAAAAACAAAGTCCTGTACCAAGATCAAACACAACCTTTCTACAAGCAAAATTACGACAAAAAATATATAATATATCTGTCTCTTTGTTTGGAATTGAACCAAGAACAAAGTCCTGTACCAAGATCAAACACAACCTTTCTACAAGCAAAATTACGAACAAAATGTATAATATATCTGTCTCTTTGTTTGGAATTGAACCAAAAACAAAGTCCTGTACCAAGATCAAACACAACCTTTCTACAAGCAAAATTACGAAAAAAATGTATAATATATCTGTCTCTTTGTTTGGAATTGAACCAAAAACAAAGTCCTGTACCAAGATAAAACACAACCTTTCTACAAGCAAAATTACAAAAAAAATGTGTAATATATCTGTCTCTTTGTTTGGAATTGAACCAAAAACAAAGTCCTGTACCAAGATCAAACACAACCTTTCTACAAGCAAAATTACGACAAAAAATATATAATATATCTGTCTCTTTGTTTGGAATTGAACCAAAAACAAAGTCCTGTACCAAGTTCAAACACAACCTTTCTACAAGCAAAATTACGACAAAAAATATATAATATATCTGTCTCTTTGTTTAGAATTGAACCAAAAACAAAGTCCTGTACCAAGATCAAACACAACCTTTCTACAAGCAAAATTACGACAAAAAATATATAATATATCTGTCTCTTTGTTTGGAATTGAACCAAAAACAAAGTCCTGTACCAAGATCAAACACAACCTTTCTACAAGCAAAATTACGAAAAAAATGTATAATATATCTGTCTTTTTGTTTGGAATTGAACCCCAAAATAAGTCCTGTACCAAGTTCAAACACAACCTTTCTACAAGCAAAATTACGAAAAAAATGTATAATATATCTGTCTCTTTGTTTGGAATTGAACCAAAAACAAAGTCCTGTACCAAGATCAAACACAACCTTTCTACAAGCAAAATTACGAAAAAAATGTGTAATATATCTGTCTCTTTGTTTGGAATTGAACCAAAAACAAAGTCCTGTACCAAGATCAAACACAACCTTTCTACAAGCAAAATTACGACAAAAAATATATAATATATCTGTCTCTTTGTTTGGAATTGAACTAAGAACAAAGTCCTGTACCAAGATCAAACACAACCTTTCTACAAGCAAAATTACGAACAAAATGTATAATATATCTGTCTCTTTGTTTGGAATTGAACCAAAAACAAAGTCCTGTACCAAGATCAAACACAACCTTTCTACAAGCAAAATTACGAAAAAAATGTATAATATATCTGTCTCTTTGTTTGGAATTGAACCAAAAACAAAGTCCTGTACCAAGATAAAACACAACCTTTCTACAAGCCAAATTACAAAAAAAATGTGTAATATATCTGTCTCTTTGTTTGGAATTGAACCAAAAACAAAGTCCTGTACCAAGATCAAACACAACCTTTCTACAAGCAAAATTACGACAAAAAATATATAATATATCTGTCTCTTTGTTTGGAATTGAACAAACAACAAAGTCCTGTACCAAGCTCAAACACAACCTTTCTACAAGCAAAATTACGACAAAAAATATATAATATATCTGTCTCTTTGTTTGGAATTGAACCAAAAACAAAGTCCTGTACCAAGATCAAACACAACCTTTCTACAAGCAAAATTACGACAAAAAATATATAATATATCTGTCTCTTTGTTTGGAATTGAACCAAGAACAAAGTCCTGTACCAAGATCAAACACAACCTTTCTACAAGCAAAATTACGAACAAAATGTATAATATATCTGTCTCTTTGTTTGGAATTGAACCAAAAACAAAGTCCTGTACCAAGATCAAACACAACCTTTCTACAAGCAAAATTACGAAAAAAATGTATAATATATCTGTCTCTTTGTTTGTAATTGAACCAAAAACAAAGTCCTGTACCAAGATAAAACACAACCTTTCTACAAGCAAAATTACAAAAAAAATGTGTAATATATCTGTCTCTTTGTTTGGAATTGAACCAAAAACAAAGTCCTGTACCAAGATCAAACACAACCTTTCTACAAGCAAAATTACGACAAAAAATATATAATATATCTGTCTCTTTGTTTGGAATTGAACCAAAAACAAAGTCCTGTACCAAGTTCAAACACAACCTTTCTACAAGCAAAATTACGACAAAAAATATATAATATATCTGTCTCTTTGTTTGGAATTGAACCAAAAACAAAGTCCTGTACCAAGATCAAACACAACCTTTCTACAAGCAAAATTACGACAAAAAATATATAATATATCTGTCTCTTTGTTTGGAATTGAACCAAAAACAAAGTCCTGTACCAAGATCAAACACAACCTTTCTACAAGCAAAATTACGAAAAAAATGTATAATATATCTGTCTCTTTGTTTGGAATTGAACCCCAAAATAAGTCCTGTACCAAGTTCAAACACAACCTTTCTACAAGCAAAATTACGAAAAAAATGTATAATATATCTGTCTCTTTGTTTGGAATTGAACCAAAAACAAAGTCCTGTACCAAGATCAAACACAACCTTTCTACAAGCAAAATTACGAAAAAAATGTGTAATATATCTGTCTCTTTGTTTGGAATTGAACCAAAAACAAAGTCCTGTACCAAGATCAAACACAACCTTTCTACAAGCAAAATTACGACAAAAAATATATAATATATCTGTCTCTTTGTTTGGAATTGAACCAAGAACAAAGTCCTGTACCAAGATCAAACACAACCTTTCTACAAGCAAAATTACGAACAAAATGTATAATATATCTGTCTCTTTGTTTGGAATTGAACCAAAAACAAAGTCCTGTACCAAGATCAAACACAACCTTTCTACAAGCAAAATTACGAAAAAAATGTATAATATATCTGTCTCTTTGTTTGGAATTGAACCAAAAACAAAGTCCTGTACCAAGATAAAACACAACCTTTCTACAAGCCAAATTACAAAAAAAATGTGTAATATATCTGTCTCTTTGTTTGGAATTGAACCAAAAACAAAGTCCTGTAACAAGATCAAACACAACCTTTCTACAAGCAAAATTACGACAAAAAATATATAATATATCTGTCTCTTTGTTTGGAATTGAACCAAAAACAAAGTCCTGTACCAAGTTCAAACACAACCTTTCTACAAGCAAAATTACGACAAAAAATATATAATATATCTGTCTCTTTGTTTGGAATTGAACCAAAAACAAAGTCCTGTACCAAGATCAAACACAACCTTTCTACAAGCAAAATTACGACAAAAAATATATAATATATCTGTCTCTTTGTTTGGAATTGAACCAAAAACAAAGTCCTGTATCAAGATCAAACACAACCTTTCTACAAGCAAAATTACGAAAAAAATGTATAATATATCTGTCTCTTTGTTTGGAATTGAACCCCAAAATAAGTCCTGTACCAAGTTCAAACACAACCTTTCTACAAGCAAAATTACGAAAAAAATGTATAATATATCTGTCTCTTTGTTTGGAATTGAACCAAAAACAAAGTCCTGTACCAAGATCAAACACAACCTTTCTACAAGCAAAATTACGAAAAAAATGTGTAATATATCTGTCTCTTTGTTTGGAATTGAACCAAAAACAAAGTCCTGTACCAAGATCAAACACAACCTTTCTACAAGCAAAATTACGACAAAAAATATATAATATATCTGTCTCTTTGTTTGGAATTGAACCCAAAACAAAGTCCTGTACCAAGATCAAACACAACCTTTCTACAAGCAAAATTACGAAAAAAATGTATAATATATCTGTCTCTTTGTTTGGAAGTGAACCAAAAACAAAGTCCTGTACCAAGATCAAACACAACCTTTCTACAAGCAAAATTACGAAAAAAATGTGTAATATATCTGTCTCTTTGTTTTGAATTGAACCAAAAACAAAGTCCTGTACCAAGATAAAACATAACCTTTCTACAAGCAAAATTACGAACAAAATGTGTAATATATCTGTCTCTTTGTTTGGAATTGAACCAAACACAAAGTCCTGTACCAAGATCAAACACAACCTTTCTACAAGCAAAATTACGAAAAAAATGTGTAATATATCTGTCTCTTTGTTTGGAATTGAACCAAAAACAAAGTCCTGTACCAAGATCAAACACAACCTTTCTACAAGCAAAATTACGAAAAAATGTTTAATATATCTGTCTCTTTGTTTGGAATTGAACCAAAAACAAAGTCCTGTACCAAGATCAAACACAACCTTTCTACAAGCAAAATTACGACAAAAAATATATAATATATCTGTCTCTTTGTTTGGAATTGAACCAAAAACAAAGTCCTGTACCAAGATCAAACACAACCTTTCTACAAGCAAAATTACAACAAAAAATATATAATATATCTGTCTCTTTGTTTGGAATTGAACCAAAAACAAAGTCCTGTACCAAGATCAAACACAACCTTTCTACAAGCAAAATTACGAAAAAAATGTATAATATATCTGTCTCTTTGTTTGGAATTGACCCCAAAACAAAGTCCTGTACCAAGATCAAACACAACCTTTCTACAAGCAGAATTACGAAAAAAATATATCATATATCTGTCTCTTTGTTTGGAATTGAACCAAAAACAAAGTCCTGTACCAAGATCAAACACAACCTTTCTACAAGCAAAATTACGACAAAAAATATATAATATATCTGTCTCTTTGTTCGGAATTGAACCAAAAACAAAGTCCTGTACCAAGTCAAACACAACCTTTTTGTACAAGCAAAATTACGACAAAAAATATATAATATATCTGTCTCTTTGTTTGGAATTGAACCAAAAACAAAGTCCTGTACCAAGATCAAACACAACCTTTCTACAAGCAAAATTACGACAAAAAATATATAATATATCTGTCTCTTTGTTCGGAATTGAACCAAAAACAAATTCCTGTACCAAGATAAAACACAACCTTTCTACAAGCAAAATTACGAAAAAAATGTATAATATATCTGTCTCTTTGTTTGGAATTGAACCCAAAACAAAGTCCTGTACCAAGATCAAACACAACCTTTCTACAAGCAAAATTACGACAAAAAATATATAATATATCTGTCTCTTTGTTTGGAATTGAACTAAAAACAAAGTCCTGTACCAAGATCAAACACAACCTTTCTACAAGCAAAATTACGACAAAAAATATATAATATAGCTGTCTCTTTGTTTGGAATGGAACCAAAAACAAAGTCCTGTACCAAGGTCAAACACAACCTTTCTACAAGCAAAATTACCAAAAAAATGTGTAATATATCTGTCTCTTTGTTTGGAATTTAACCAAAAACAAAGTCCTGTACCAAGATCAAACACACATTTTCTACAAGCAAAATTACGAAAAAAATGTATAATATATCTGTCTCTTTGTTTGGAATTGAACCCAAAACAAAGTCCTGTACCAAGATCAAACACAACCTTTCTACAAGCAAAATTACGAAAAAAATGTATAATATATCTGTCTCTTTGTTTGGAATTGAACCAAAAACAAAGTCCTGTACCAAGATCAAACACAACCTTTCTACAAGCAAAATTACGACAAAAAATATATAATATATCTGTCTCTTTGTTTGGAATTGAACCAAAAACAAAGTCCTGTACCAAGATCAAACACAACCTTTCTACAAGCAAAATTGCGACAAAAAATATATAATATATCTGTCTCTTTGTTTGGAATTGAACCAAAAACAAAGTCCTGTACCAAGATCAAACACAACCTTTCTACAAGCAAAATTACGACAAAAAATATATAATATATCTGTCTCTTTGTTCGGAATTGAACCAAAAACAAATTCCTGTACCAAGATCAAACACAACCTTTCTACAAGCAAAATTACGACAACAAATATATAATATATCTGTCTTGTTGTTTGGAATTGAACCAAAAACAAATTCCTGTACCAAGATAAAACACAACCTTTCTACAAGCAAAATTACGAAAAAAATGTATAATATATCTGTCTCTTTGTTCGGAATTGAACCAAAAACAAATTCCTGTACCAAGATTAAACACAACCTTTCTACAAGCAAAATTACGACAAAAAATATATAATATATCTGTCTTGTTGTTTGGAATTGAACCAAAAACAAATTCCTGTACCAAGATAAAACACAACCTTTCTACAAGCAAAATTACGAAAAAAATGTATAATATATCTGTCTCTTTGTTTGGAATTGAACCCAAAACAAAGTCCTGTACCAAGATCAAACACAACCTTTCTACAAGCAAAATTACGACAAAAAATATATAATATATCTGTCTCTTTGTTTGGAATTGAACTAAAAACAAAGTCCTGTACCAAGATCAAACACAACCTTTCTACAAGCAAAATTACGACAAAAAATATATAATATAGCTGTCTCTTTGTTTGGAATGGAACCAAAAACAAAGTCCTGTACCAAGATCAAACACAACCTTTCTACAAGCAAAATTACAACAAAAAATATATAATATATCTGTCTCTTTGTTTGGAATTGAACCAAAAACAAAGTCCTGTACCAAGATCAAACACACATTTTCTACAAGCAAAATTACGAAAAAAATGTATAATATATCTGTCTCTTTGTTTGGAATTGAACCCAAAACAAAGTCCTGTACCAAGCTCAAACACAACCTTTCTACAAGCAAAATTACGAAAAAAATGTATAATATATCTGTCTCGTTGTTTGGAATTGAACCAAAAACAAAGTCCTGTACCAAGATCAAACACAACCTTTCTACAAGCAAAATTACGACAAAAAATATATAATATATCTGTCTCTTTGTTTGGAATTGAACCAAAAACAAAGTCCTGTACCAAGATCAAACACAACCTTTCTACAAGCAAAATTGCGACAAAAAATATATAATATATCTGTCTCTTTGTTTGGAATTGAACCAAAAACAAAGTCCTGTACCAAGATCAAACACAACCTTTCTACAAGCAAAATTACGACAAAAAATAGATAATATATCTGTCTCTTTGTTCGGAATTGAACCAAAAACAAATTCCTGTACCAAGATCAAACACAAGTTTTCTACAAGCAAAATTACGACAAAAAATATATAATATATCTGTCTTGTTGTTTGGAATTGAACCAAAAACAAATTCCTGTACCAAGATAAAACACAACCTTTCTACAAGCAAAATTACGAAAAAAATGTATAATATATCTGTCTTTTTGTTTGGAATTGAACCCAAAACAAAGTCCTGTACCAAGATCAAACACAACCTTTCTACAAGCAAAATTACGACAAAAAATATATAATATATCTGTCTCTTTGTTGTGAATTGAACCAAAAACAAAGTCCTGTACCAAGATCAAACACAACCTTTCTACAAGCAAAATTACGACAAAAAATATATAATATAGCTGTCTCTTTGTTTGGAATTGAACCAAAAACAAAGTCCTGTACCAAGTTCAAACACAACCTTTCTACAAGCAAAATTACGAAAAAAATATATAATATATCTGTCTCTTTGTTAGGAATTGAACCAAAAACAAAGTCCTGTACCAAGATCAAACACAACCTTTCTACAAGCGAAATTACGAAAAAAATGTATAATATATCTGTCTCTTTGTTTGGAATTGAACCCAAAACAAAGTCCTGTACCAAGATCAAACACAACCTTTCTACAAGCAAAATTACGAAAAAAATATATAATATATCTGTCTCTTTGTTTGGAATTTAACCAACAACAAAGTCCTGTACCAAGATCAAACACAACCTTTCTACAAGCAAAATTACGACAAAAAATATATAATATATCTGTCTCTTTGTTTGGAATTGAACCAAAAACAAAGTCCTGTACCAAGATAAAACACAACCTTTCTACAAGCAAAATTACGAAAAAAATATATAATATATCTGTCTCTTTGTTTGGAATTGAACCAACAACAAAGTCCTGTACCAAGATCAAACACAACCTTTCTACAAGCAAAATTACGACAAAAAATATATAATATATCTGTCTCTTTGTTTGGAATTGAACCAAAAACAAATTCCTGTACCAAGATCAAACACAACCTTTCCTCAAACCAAATTACGAAAAAAATATATATCTGTCTGTTTGTTCGGAATTGAACCAAAAACAAAGTCCTGTACCAAGATCAAACACAACCTTTCTACAAGCAAAATTACGACAAAAAATATATAATATATCTGTCTCTTTGCTTGAAATTGAACCAAAAACAAAGTCCTGTACCAAGTTCAAACACAACCTTTCTACAAGCAAAATTACGACAAAAAATATATAATATATCTGTCTCTTTGTTTGGAATTGAACCAAAAACAAAGTCCTGTACCAAGATCAAACACAACCTTTCTACAAGCAAAATTACGAAAAAAATATATAATATATCTGTCTCTTTGTTTGGAATTAAACCAAAAACAAAGTCCTGTACCAAGTTCAAACACAACCTTTCTACAAGCCAAATTACGACAAAAAATATATAATATATCTGTCTCTTTGTTTGGAATTGAACCAAAAACAAAGTCCTGTACCAAGATCAAACACAACCTTTCTACAAGCAAAATTGCGACAAAAAATATATAATATATCTGTCTCTTTTTTGGAATTGAACCAAAAACAAAGTCCTGTACCAAGATCAAACACAACCTTTCTACAAGCAAAATTACGACAAAAAATATATAATATATCTGTCTCTTTGTTCGGAATTGAACCAAAAACAAATTCCTGTACCAAGATCAAACACAACCTTTCTACAAGCAAAATTACGACAAAAATTATATAATATATCTGTCTTGTTGTTTGGAATTGAACCAAAAACAAATTCCTGTACCAAGATAAAACACAACCTTTCTACAAGCAAAATTACGACAAAAAATGTATAATATATCTGTCTCTTTGTTTGGAATTGAACCCAAAACAAAGTCCTGTACCAAGATCAAACACAACCTTTCTACAAGCAAAATTACGACAAAAAATATATAATATATCTGTCTCTTTGTTGTGAATTGAACCAAAAACAAAGTCCTGTACCAAGATCAAACACAACCTTTCTACAAGCAAAATTACGAGAAAAAATATATAATATAGCTGTCTCTTTGTTTGGAATTGGACCAAAAACAAAGTCCTGTACCAAGATCAAACACAACCTTTCTACAAGCAAAATTACGAAAAAAATATATAATATATCTGTCTCTTTGTTTGGAATTGAACCAAAAACAAAGTCCTGTACCAAGATCAAACACAACCTTTCTACAAGCGAAATTACGAAAAAAATGTATAATATATCTGTCTCTTTGTTTGGAATTGAACCAAAAACAAAGTCCTGTACCAAGATAAAACACAACCTTTCTACAAGCAAAATTACGACAAAAAATATATAATATATCTGTCTCTTTGTTTGGAATTTAACCAACAACAAAGTCCTGTACCAAGTTCAAACACAACCTTTCTACAAGCAAAATTACGACAAAAAACATATAATATATCTGTCTCTTTGTTTGGAATTGAACCAAAAACAAAGTCCTGTACCAAGATCAAACACAACCTTTCTACAAGCAAAATTACGAAAAAAATATATAATATATCTGTCTCTTTGTTTGGAATTGAACCAACAACAAAGTCCTGTACCAAGATCAAACACAACCTTTCTACAAGCAAAATTACGACAAAAAATATATAATATATCTGTCTCTTTGTTTGGAATTGAACCAAAAACAAATTCCTGTACCAAGATCAAACACAACCTTTCCTCAAGCCAAATTACGAAAAAAATATATATCTGTCTGTTTGTTCGGAATTGAACCAAAAACAAAGTCCTGTACCAAGATAAAACACAACCTTTCTACAAGCAAAATTACGACAAAAAATATATAATATATCTGTCTCTTTGTTTGGAATTGAACCAAAAACAAAGTCCTGTACCAAGTTCAAACACAACCTTTCTACAAGCAAAATTTCGACAAAAAATATATAATATATCTGTCTCTTTGTTTGGAATTGAACCAAAAACAAACTCCTGTACCAAGATCAAACACAACCTTTCTACAAGCAAAATTACGAAAAAAATATATAATATATCTGTCTCTTTGTTTGGAATTAAACCAAAAACAAAGTCCTGTACCAAGGTCAAACACAACCTTTCTACAAGTCAAATTACGACAAAAAATATATAATATATCTGTCTCTTTGTTTGGAATTGAACCAAAAACAAATTCCTGTACCAAGATAAAACACAATGTTTCTACAAGCAAAATTACGACAAAAAATATATAATATATCTGTCTCTTTGTTTGGAATTGAACCAAAAACAAAGTCCTGTACCAAGATCAAACACAACCTTTCTACAAGCAAAATTACGACAAAAAATATATAATATATCTGTCTCTTTGTTTGGAATTGAACCAAAAACAAAGTCCTGTACCAAGATCAAACACAACCTTTCTACAAGCAAAATTACGAAAAGAATATATATAACATCTGTCTCTTAGTTCGCAATTGAATCAAAAACAAAGTCCTGTACCAAGATCAAACACAACCTTTCTACAAGCAAAATTACGAAAAGAATATATAATATATCTGTCTCTTTGTTCGGAATTGAACCAAAAACAAAGTCCTGTACCAAGATCAAACACAACCTTTCTACAAGCAAAATTACGAAAAGAATATATAATACATCTGTCTCTTTGTTCGCAATTGAATCAAACACAAAGTCCTGTACCAAGATCAAACACAACCTTACTACAAGCAAAATTACGAAAAAAATATATAATATATCGGTCTCTTTGTTTGGAATTGAACCAAAAACAAAGTCCTGTACCAAGATCAAACACAACCTTTCTACAAGCAAAATTACAACAAAAAATATATAATATATCTGTCTCTTTGTTTGGAATTGAACCGAAAACAAAGTCCTGTACCAAGATCAAACACAACCTTTCTACAAGCTAAATTACGAAAAAAATGTATAATATATCTGTCTCTTTGTTTGGAATTGAACCCAAAACAAAGTCCTGTACCAAGATCAAACACAACCTTTCTACAAGCCAAATTACGAAAAAAATATATAATATATCTGTCTCTTTGTTCGGAATTGAACCAAAAACAAAGTCCTGTACCAAGTCAAACAAAACCTTTCTACAAGCAAAATTACGACAAAAATATATAATATATCTGTCTCTTTGTTTGGAATTGAACCAAAAACAAAGTCCTGTACCAAGATCAAACACAACCTTTCTACAAGCAAAATTACAACAAAAAATATATAATATATCTGTCTCTTTGTTTGGAATTGAACCGAAAACAAAGTCCTGTACCAAGATCAAACACAACCTTTCTACAAGCTAAATTACGAAAAAAATGTACAATATATCTGTCTCTTTGTTTGCAATTGAACCAAAAACAAAGTCCTGTACCAAGATCAAACACAACCTTTCTACAAGCAAAATTACGACAAAACATATATAATATATCTGTCTCTTTGTTCGGAATTGAACCAAAAACAAAGTCCTGTACCAAGTCAAACAAAACATTTCTACAAGCAAAATTACGACAAAAAATATATAATATATCTGTCTCTTTGTTTGGAATTGAACCAAAAACAAAGTCCTGTACCAAGATCAAACACAACCTTTCTACAAGCAAAGTTGCGACAAAAAATATATAATATATCTGTCTCTTTGTTTGGAATTGAACCAAAAACAAAGTCCTGTACCAAGATCAAACACAACCTTTCTACAAGCAAAATTACGACAAAAAATATATAATATATCTGTCTCTTTGTTCGGAATTGAACCAAAAACAAATTCCTGTACCAAGATTAAACACAACCTTTCTACAAGCAAAATTACGACAAAAAATATATAATATATCTGTCTTGTTGTTTGGAATTGAACCAAAAACAAATTCCTGTACCAAGATAAAACACAACCTTTCTACAAGCAAAATTACGAAAAAAATGTATAATATATCTGTCTCTTTGTTTGGAATTGAACCCAAAACAAAGTCCTGTACCAAGATCAAACACAACCTTTCTACAAGCAAAATTACGACAAAAAATATATAATATATCTGTCTCTTTGTTTGGAATTGAACCAAAAACAAAGTCCTGTACCAAGATCAAACACAACCTTTCTACAAGCAAAATTACGACAAAAAAAATATAATATAGCTGTCTCTTTGTTTGGAATTGAACCAAAAACAAAGTCCTGTACCAAGATCAAACACAACCTTTCTACAAGCAAAATTACGAAAAAAATATATAATATATCTGTCTCTTTGTTTGGAATTGAACCAAAAACAAAGTCCTGTACCAAGATCAAACACAACCTTTCTACAAGCGAAATTACGAAAAAAATGTATAATATATCTGTCTCTTTGTTTGGAATTGAACCAAAAACAAAGTCCTGTACCAAGATCAAACACAACCTTTCTACAAGCAAAATTACGAAAAAAATATATAATATATCTGTCTCTTTGTTTGGAATTTAACCAACAACAAAGTCCTGTACCAAGATCAAACACAACCTTTCTACAAGCAAAATTACGACAAAAAATATATAATATATCTGTCTCTTTGTTTGGAATTGAACCAAAAACAAAGTCCTGTACCAAGATCAAACACAACCTTTCTACAAGCAAAATTACAAACAAAATATATAATATATCTGTCTCTTTGTTTGGAATTGAACCAACAACAAAGTCCTGTACCAAGGTCAAACACAACCTTTCTACAAGCAAAATTACGACAAAAAATATATAATATATCTGTCTCTTGGTTTGGAATTGAACCAAAAACAAATTCCTGTACCAAGATCAAACACAACCTTTCCTCAAGCCAAATTACGAAAAAAATATATATCTGTCTGTTTGTTCGGAATTGAACCAAAAACAATGTCCTGTACCAAGATCAAACACAACCTTTCTACAAGCAAAATTACGACAAAAAATATATAATATATCTGTCTCTTTGTTTGGAATTGAACCAAAAACAAAGTCCTGTACCAAGTTCAAACACAACCTTTCTACAAGCAAAATTACGACAAAAAATATATAATATATCTGTCTCTTTGTTTGGAATTGAACCAAAAACAAAGTCCTGTACCAAGATCAAACACAACCTTTCTACAAGAATAATTACGAAAAAAATATATAATATATCTGTCTCTTTGTTTGGAATTAAACCAAAAACAAAGTCCTGTACCAAGATCAAACACAACCTTTCTACAAGCAAAATTACGACAAAAAATATATAATATATCTGTCTCTTTGTTTGGAATTGAACCAAAAACAAAGTCCTGTACCAAGTTCAAACACAACCTTTCTACAAGCAAAATTACGACAAAAAATATATAATATATCTGTCTGTTTGTTCGGAATTGAACCAAAAACAATGTCCTGTACCAAGATCAAACACAACCTTTCTACAAGCAAAATTACGACAAAAAATATATAATATATCTGTCTCTTTGTTTGGAATTGAACCAAAAACAAAGTCCTGTACCAAGTTCAAACACAACCTTTCTACAAGCAAAATTACGACAAAAAATATATAATATATCTGTCTCTTTGTTTGGAATTGAACCAAAAACAAAGTCCTGTACCAAGATCAAACACAACCTTTCTACAAGAATAATTACGAAAAAAATATATAATATATCTGTCTCTTTGTTTGGAATTAAACCAAAAACAAAGTCCTGTACCAAGATCAAACACAACCTTTCTACAAGCAAAATTACGACAAAAAATATATAATATATCTGTCTCTTTGTTTGGAATTGAACCAAAAACAAAGTCCTGTACCAAGATCAAACACAACCTTTCTACAAGCAAAATTACGAAAAAAATATATAATATATCTGTCTCTTTGTTTGGAATTGAACCAAAAACAAAGTCCTGTACCAAGATCAAACACAACCTTTCTACAAGCAAAATTACGAAAAGAATATATAATACATCTGTCTCTTTGTTCGCAATTGAATCAAAAACAAAGTCCTGTACCAAGATCAAACACAACCTTTCTACAAGCAAAATTACGAAAAGAATATATAATATATCTGTCTCTTTGTTCGGAATTGAACCAAAAACAAAGTCCTGTACCAAGATCAAACACAACCTTTCTACAAGCAAAATTACGAAAAGAATATATAATACATCTGTCTCTTTGTTCGCAATTGAATCAAAAACAAAGTCCTGTACCAAGATCAAACACAACCTTTCTACAAGCAAAATTACGACAAAAATATATAATATATCTGTCTCTTTGTTTGGACTTGAACTACAAACAAAGTCCTGTACCAAGATCAAACACAACCTTTCTACAAGCAAAATTACGACAAAAATATATAATATATCTGTCTCTTTGTTTGGAATTGAACTACAAACAAAGTCATGTACCAAGATCAAACACAACCTTTCTACAAGCAAAGTTACGAAAAAAAGAAATTCTGGTATACATTTTACATTATTTGTTTACACAAACATAGTAGAGTCTGCGTTGGAACCGGTCATTTAGAAATAACAAAGCCAACGTTTAACTTTATTTTATAAGTTAATTGAATTAAAACATAAATGTTACTATGTTGTTAAGGGACAGGTTTACATAGTTCTTTTTTTTCTCTTATATTAAGATGTACTCTGTGTCCTTTAATCCATTTTTGCCTTTATATCGAAAATGCGTGCGTTTTCAATGTGTGTTGTGTTTCCCTTTTATTTTCCTCGATGTCAATATATTTTGCTTGTGCATTGCGTTTTCCCTTACTTTCTGATCTGAATCATCGTGTAGTTTTGTCATTGTTTCTTTCTTTCCTCCTTGTACTGTGATTTCTTCGTCACTGTCACCAATCTTCTCATCGTCAATTATTCCTGATTTTTCGTGCGTTCGAATAATTTTAGGATAAGACAGAGCATTGTATTTGAGATTTATTTTAGAGAAAATATTTTAAGCAATAATAAGTACAATTTACATTTAATTATAAAAAAATACAGTTATTTTCCTAACTCAACTGTAGATAGATAGACAGACAGATAGGTAGATTTATTGACGAAGAGGATTCTCCACATGTTTATTTTTATGGCCTTTTTTACAGTTACCGTCACATTATAATTTCCACAACAATTATATTTAAAATTCATCGCTTTTTTGGCGCTGTTCTCACGTGGCGTAACATCCGCGGGATCTCATATCTCTATAAGACTGGACCCTCTGACACTGCCACGTCATATCTGACACCGAGGTCAAATCACTTTACAATACTCTCTGAGAACGGTATTTGTTTCGCGAACAAGCAGTTCATTTTAACCGTACCTCTTCACTTGTGTCAAAATATATAGTAGTTAATCTACCATCGATAATCTAAAAACAGGAGTACATAAGAGTTATGCATTCATTCCTGGTCAAGGCAAGAGTGCAAGTTAGTAATAAATTAAAATATCTATACTTTTACTCTGAATGCAATGGTGGAAAAATGTTGTATTAGGTTTATTACAATAATATCTGTGCACCTTTGCGTCTGAAATTTATAAACAGCGTCGACAATATTTTATTTCATTTATAACTTGCACGGCTATCCGGTGTGACTGGTGGACATTGTTAGCAAAAAAAGGAGTTAAAAAAAGAATGTATGTAACAGATTAAAAAAAATCATATCTGTCTGTCCAGCCTCCTCTCTCTCCTTAGCTCTCTCATTCCCTCTCTATATATCCTCCCTTTTTTATTCCGATCTCCTCTTGTCTCACCCAGTACACTCTCTCGATATCTCTCTAGTTCTCTCTCTTTACTATCCACCTCTTTATCTATCTCCTCTATATCATCTTTCTTCCCCATCTCCTCTTTCTCTCTCATTCTCTCTCTCGCTCTTATATCTCTAATTCCATCTTTCTCAATCTACAACCCCCATTTCGCTTTCTCTGACAAATGGAAAATTCGTTAACGAATTATTGCATGTTATTGGATACTGTTTTTGTGGGGTTGGAAATGTCGGGCTCTAGGTTTCATTTTTAGTGAGAAATTAAAAATTAATATAGTCCATAATATTATCCTGTGTATATTAAATATATATATATGCCAAATGTCATTGCAATTTGTTCATTATTATTTGAGTGGCAATCTAAAACGCTATTGATAATGTTTACCCATTAAGTGATTTATTTTTTATTAACGCTCCTGTTTGAATTTATGTTTTAGAAGATGATGTAAATCATAAATCAATGACGTCACGCTAAAGTGATAAATATTTTGTTACGGTAATCTTTTAAGATCTATTCGTAAGAAAGCCGAATAGCTCAATTAGTTGAACATCAGACTGAAGATCTCAAGGTTTCGGTTTCGGTTTCGATTTCGCTAACCGGGCATGATCCATTTGTTGAGAATTTAGTACTTGCTATTCATGCAGTTTTTTTCATTTGTAAAAGTAGTTAATATTTCTCGTATGCTGAGAAAAATTCCGTTCCAAAAAACTTGTGACTGACGGACAAAAAGACGGACAAAATTTCTACTAATATAAGATTTATGTCTGAGACGCTAATTCAAAGATTTTTCTTCCGATAACATCAGGGGGAAACGAGAAGAGGGGTCGGTAAAAACAAAAAAAACGTAATATGCTCTTATGAGCATAATGAAAAAGTACATAATAGTGATCTTCATTCACTCCCGAGGAACGCCGGGTCTTCTTGTTAGTGTATTAAATCTTGAGTATCTGTTTTTATATTGTGTATTCGTTATCAATGGCAAGCATAATAAATACAATCGCCTATTAACATTGATGTAATTCTTTTCAAACAGTTTATTACATGTATGCTAAAGATAGATTGTGAACATTTTATTTCAGTAGTTCTTACAATCAAACTCGAATATCGACTGATCAGTAATAAAAACGAAACAAATAATTATTTTCTATGGCTTTAATTTTTATATCGAATTAAGTTGACTGATATTTTTAACTTTGAAATTACGGTAATAATTTATCAATATTTAACGTGAGAAAAGTAGATCACGTGAAATAATATTACTGAATGTGAGTTAGGTGTCAGGGAAAAACGTAGCGAACAAGATGTCGTTATTCAGAAGTGACGGGGAATAGTGGAACGTGGCAAAATAGAAAGACAAGACGTTCACTATTTTTTTATTCTGTCTAAGTAACGAGACAGTAGTGTTTCGTAGGATTTCATCCGAACATCTTACTGAAAGGCGATTTGTGGAAAATCCATAATGTGTTTGCCTTGAAATTAACTTGACGAAAAAGAAAACTAAGATAAATATTAAGCCCCAAATGATGGTATGATCTTGGTATTGCCCATTTATAACTACAGGGAGGCCGATGCGCTATGCTACAAGTTCTATTACGAATAAATTCAGACGTCACCGACAATGCTACATGTCATGCTTAGGCCATATCTATTAACGTGGCGAAGATTCGTATGCTGTATTTCTGGCGACTTTTTTGAGCCCGATGGCCCTAAAGACGTTAAGTGGCTGTGGTATTATATACTAATGTTTAATTCGTGTTTGTATTATGTTTGGGTACTTGTTTATACAGATAATGATGATGTAAGTTTTAATAACATATTTTATAAAAGATTCATATTTGTTTATTCTTCGATAGAAGACATATTGAGACCAATTTATTACACTATAAAAAGTTTTTTGTAATCTTGCCTTAATACAATTTGCATATATACAATAATGATCAGTTGAATATTATTTGTTCTTATATATGTAAGCCGAAGGTAAGTTTGTTTATCATAGTTTAGTAAGTTAATGACTTAATTAGCTATTTACATAAATAAATAAATGCGAAAGTGTTTCCACCTATCCTAACTATAATAACATCAAAACGAATCATGTTTATTTAGTTATATGATACATAATAACATGTTGTAATACCGTATATATAGTAATTTTCAAACACTTGAAATCAGCTTCTAGCATTCCTAATGTGCATTTTTATTTTTAAGCAGTTATTAATAAATGATTAATTTGCAATACACATTTGTAATTTGGATTGTTTTATTATCTTATATATACGCAATATATCAGTCGACAATAAAATGTCTTATGTTGTTGGAATTCGAAGTATCTTAGCCAAAAAGCCAAGAACATTTTAAAATAATGTTTTTATGAATAGGTATTTTTAAATGAATGACACACACTCCTTACTTAATCTATTAATGTCTTATTTTTAATGGAGGGTAGTAGTGTAGTATCGGTTCTATTGTCATAAGACCATCATTCCAGCAGTTACCTAATACTTTTGAAGGAGGCAGGTGTAAACCTCCCAGATATTACATCATCCTTTCAAGGAAGAGTAATGTAATATCAGGTATGTTGTCATGAGACCAGCTTCCGAGAGACTACCTTCTACATTTTTATCAGGGTGGGGGTAGTCTAGTATCTTCTTTGTTCCCGTGGTACCATACTCGCAGACATTACCTTTTTATGGTGGGGGATCCTCCCAAGTATTAGATCTTCTATTTTGAAGGGAGTATTGTAGTATCTGTTCTATTGTAATTATACCATACTACCAGGCATTAACTCCTATTTTGAGAAATAGTGTAGTATATGTTCGTTCATCATCATACTATCCCCCTAGGCATGCCCATCTCTTTTTTGAGGTGGAGGAAGAATAATAATCCCAGGCTTCATTTTCTCATTTGGAGAATGGTAGTGTAGTATATTTTCATACATCATGATACATTCTTCCCAGGCATTACCTTTTCTTTGGGGGCAGTATAGTATATGTTCGTTCCTCACGATACCATTCTCTCCACGATTATTTTCTCGTTTAATTTTTGTAGGGGTAGTGTACTATCTATTGTGTTTTCATGATATCATCCTGCCAGGCATTAACTCTTTTTTGGGAGTGGGGGTAGTGTTTGATCGTCATTATGTGATACATTTATTCATCACATCCTCTTTGTCAATAACGATGGTCATAAGTAATAATGGAATAATAAAAATCGATATTTTTGATTTAGTTGATCGACATTGTCTTGTGTATGTCTATCTGTTTACATCTGTATATCTCTTTTTCTGTACGTACATTCACTTTTCCTCTTCTGCATCTTCCTATCATTCAGTCGAAACCAACTCTCACTATATAGATGAGTTTACTTGATCGACACTGTCTCCATGGTATTAGCAATACTTCTTTTTCTTCTTTATCCCTCTCCACTTTCACCTCTCTCTCTCTCTCTCTCTCTCTAACTCTATCTCTCTCATTATCCTCTCCCTCTTCTTCTACTATCTAGATATATCTCATTCTTTATCTCTTAATCTCGTCCTACTGCTCTCTTGTTTTATTGATAAAATTACGGTCTTCAACAACTTTTCTTCTTTCCTCTCAACCCCCTCTTACTCTCTCTCTCTCTCTCTCTCTATTTCTTTCCTTCTCTCTATCTGTCTCTCTCTCTGTGCGTGGTTATTTGTTTACTCATTCGATTCATGATCGCCACTGTATTATTATTATTATTATTATTATTAATAATAATAATAGTAGTAGTAGTAGTAGTAGTAGTAGTAGTAGTAGTAGTAGTAGTAGTAGTAGTAGTAGTAGTCCATTAATATTTCGCTCTTACATTCGCTCTCTCTATATTTTAGTTGATAGACTTTATTGTCTATTTTGTATTTCGGGAGAGTAAACAAAAGAGAGAGAGAGAGAGAGTTGAGTAATTCTGAGAGAAAAGAAGAGAGGGGGAGAGAGAAAAAATTCCACACTTAAAGTGCTGAGTAATAATCATTTCTAAGTGACAGTATTCTCGAGCTTGAAGGTTCAATCCTCAGTACGGAAGATACTAAAGGATTATTACGAATCGCGTAAGTTTTCTATCCGGTCATGGCTGACGGAACGAGAGCAAGCTACTTCGTAGATTAAATAAATATAGTCCGTGCGAAATTCCGTACAGATTAACAGATTCGACAGAGATATTCCTGAGTTCGACAATACGCATCTGGCGAAGATCGGAGGTTACATCGACTGAAACGTTGTGAGAATAAGATCCAAGATTATAACACTTGGCCGAATTAGCTACAAATTCAACATTCTTATAATACCTTGTGTTTCAAGATAAGATTAACGCTTGCTTCATTAAGAATTTCTGTTCTGATTAATACAGTTGTAGTTTGAATATTTTTTTACAAACATGTATATTTTAAAGAAAATATCAATTATTTATAATTGTTTATTTCTAGTTTGAAAATACAATTTCAGCCTCTAAACTTTTTGACGACATGATTTTATCACCCTTTTACCCCCCCCCCCCTGTGCAATTGGGACATGCATGTATTAAATTCACACTATATAATTGATCTAACACCTTATACTTTGAATACATACGTTACTTAATGGGAATTCTATAACTTGGACAACACAGTTTCAGCCTCTAACCTTTATGACGCCATGATGTATTTTCAAAATGTGAATATGACATACACTGCGCTATGGGAACACACGGGTATTAAATTCATATCATATAACTTATCTGGTCCTTATACTGCGAGAATGCTAAACTCGAATACAATCCTATAATTTGAGAACCTTAACTCAAATAACAATGACAATATGTGTACAAGAACGAAGCTTAATCAAATAACCCTACCCGTATTAAGTGAACACGTGCACGTTTACAATATTGATTTAACTTGTAGAGAGTTGCTCCTTACTTCAGAATTTGCTGTAATATAATCTGCCGTAAATGAATCAGCCATTGCATTCAATCCATTGTTCGAACACCGGCTTGTTGACTTCGCGCAAAAAAAGCTAACATTGGTAATTCGAGACTACCAAACGCATATAATTTGATGATCGCAATGTCTTTCTATAATAACAGCTCTAATTATATAGCTAACTAGAAAAATAACCGCCAAAAAACGGGTGAAATCAATTCCCCAAACGGAACAGTTTTCGCCCACTTGTATGTACCCTTACGAACATAAACATCAAGATATAATGGTACAACCTTATGTATACAATACTTATTCTAATTTTGATCAAAATACCTTACACGATTTGGATTCTAGATAATTTCTAAAATATAAAGACTTAGTAGTAGTAGTAGTAGTAGTAGTAGTAGTAATAATAATAGTAGTAGTAGTAGTAATAATAATAGTAGTAGTAGTAGTAGTAATAATAGTAGTAGTTATAGTAGTAATAATAATAGTAGTAGTAGTAATAATAATAGTAGTAGTAGTAATAATAGTAGTAGTAGTAGTAATAATAATAGTAGTAGTAGTAATAATACTACTAGTAGTAGTAGTAATAATAATAGTAGTAGTTGTAGTAGGAGTAGTAATAATAATAGTCGTAGTAGTAGTAATAATACTCGTAGTAGTAGTAGTAATAATAATAATAGTAGTAGTAGTAGTAGTAATAATAATAGTAGTAGTAATAATAATAATAGTAGTAGTAGTAGTAATACTACTAGTAGTAGTAGTAATAATAATAATAGTAGTAGTAGTAGTAGTAATAATAATAACAGTAGTAGTAGTAATAATAATAATAGTAGTAGTAGTAGGAATAATAATAGTAGTAGTAGTAATAGTAGTAGTAGTTGTTGTAGTAGTAGTAGTAGTAATAATAATAGTAGTAGTAGTAGTAGTAGTAGTAGTAGTAGTAGTAGTAGTAGTAGTAGTAGTAGTAATAATAGTAGTAGTAGTTTCGTAGTACTAGTAATAGTAGCAACTGCTTAATATGATTTATTATTATTTGTAGTAGTAGTGGTGGTATAAGGAGTCTTAAAATGAAATTGAAATTCAGAGAATTTTGTTTAAATGACTATGGGTTGAATCCTATGAAAATCTGATATATTTTAATTTTTAAATCGGAGCGTGTGCCCATGTTTTGATCCTTAAAATTCCTTAGAAATATTCAAAAGAAACTGAAATTTCAAAAATATTCATTAATTGATGTATAATATCTATTGTTAAAATTTCACAAAAATCGGAGTTATCTGAATTTTCGCGAAAGACTTTCACTCTTATTTGCCCAATTTTGCATGAAACTAGATAAAACGAAATATCGCCATAATGTGAAACCGTTAGACCGAACAGATTTGTTCCAAAATTCATGATGGTTATTTGATTAGTTTTTCAGTTAAATATGTACGTGAAAAAAAATATATATATATATATATATATATATATATATATAAATATATAGATATCAAAGTGTCCAGCGAATTGAGATAATCCTATCAAATATTCTATGAAATGACTTTTTTATGTGTTATGTTCTGATGAACTAACTATCGGTAATGAATTTATACGGGAAAGTAATACATGGGCGTAGTATAAAACGTAACACACTTATTTACGCGATATAAAAATAAGGGTGAGGATGAATAAGTCGTCCAGTGCCCAATGAATCTTTTCGGTTCATCCAGAAACCTTTTTCATCTTTGGTGCCATGTATGCCTTTATTTGTTCAGTATCTTACTCCCTAATAGTTAAGTCCAATAACCGAGGGGACGAAACCCTGATCTCTTTATTGATAGTGTCCAAAGGGGATAACTCGAGACCCTGTCAAGCTTCTAGGCTACTGGAACAAAGAGTAAGGAACAATTTATAACAAATAGTTCTATTGAGGTTTTTTCATTATTCGATACTGGTTATCTTATTAAGGTTAGAAACCCAGTTCACACTACTATTTAGTTTATAATTGATATAAAAACATGATTTATACTTCACCCAGAATCAACATGTATATAATCGATCCTTTTTTAAATCATTCTTTTTAGATGGAAAAAATTGGATGTTTTATACAGTGTTCATTTTGTCTTGCCGAATACAGTTTAATTATAAATAATTTTAGATCATAATTTGTAGTTTAAAGAAAGGTGTTTAATTCATTTTCAATTTCTGTCTTGGGAAATGTAAGTTCAATATTGATCACATTTATAATTGATAGAAAATGTACGTTTTATGTATTGTTTATGCTTGTCCTGCTAGAATACAGTTTTCTGTGGATAATTTATTTTATCAAACCAGGTTTTTTGAAGAAAAACCACGTGTCACTCAATGCTAATTTATCTTTTGGTACAGCTTCTGTCTTGATAAGTTATTTATCAAACATTGTATCTCATATCTCATCAGAAATTACCCTATGCTTTTGGCCGGTGTAGCTCCGTAAACAAAAAGTACACATTGAATTGTGTTTCGTATGTGTGTGTACGCTTATTAGTACGTCCCTCTTTCCCCCTAAAAATGCTAACTTCATTCGATTTCACCGATTTTAATATATTAACACTTCAGTTGTTGTTTTTTCTTAGTTAATTTCAACGCGGGAGAAGGAGTGACTACACCTTTTAGTAATCAGATCTCATCTTTCGACACACAGTATAAATTTAATCAGGCTCACGTTTTCATATCATACCGTCTGCCCGCGAACGTCATATTAATTAATACCCCTCTCATCAATTACGTTGCTAATACAACAGATCCTCTAAAGCTACGTTTTCAGATGACAAAAATACACACACATCTACAATCTATTTCCCTATACGAGTATTATAATATGAATAACAAACCGCCCCCTACGTTATTTTGTATTAAGCTCCACCTTTATGAAGCAGTACGAACTACTTTTCAATATCGATTATTAATCTTAAGTGTTTCGGTTCTTGCTCTACATAGTGATACAAGAGAAAGACTTGTAATACGATTTACCAGCTTCGTGATAGCAAATAAATGGTTTACTAGTAGGTTATGATTGAAAAATAACGTAGTCACCTACTGCACAATGAAGTAAACTAGTTACTATACAAACGTATGATAGAGGTAGGCTGCCCGTTCTTAGTTAGCGAATACTACGAACATTTCAATATTTTTTTTATAATTTTGTATTTATTTTTCATTTTAATTTAAATTTATTTATATTTAAATTATTATACAAATCAAGGTCCCTTTTTCAGAAAATAGTTGCTTACTCTTCGTATTACACGCTGACTCTCTTAAAAATCATACGGATGAAAATAATTTAACTGCAAACACTTATTCTTATAAACTTCCGTTCAGTGTGTGTGCATAAAGCGTATTATGTACAATTCCTCTTCTCTCTCTCTCTCTCTCTCTCTCTCTCTCTCTCTCTCTCTCTCTCTCTCTCTCTAAAACTGTGTTCTGCGGCTACGGTAGTCAAATGACATCCCGTAGCTGCAATCAGTCCTCCATGCTAGTCCCAGGCCATCTGACCTTGTCATGCGAAAGTTGTCGTAAGCAATCAAGTTGTTTCGCTGTACGTCGTGGTCCTAGTCCCGCCTGCTTGAGGTCAGCACGTAGTGTGCCCAGCAGATGTGTGCAGTGCCGTCCTAGTCGCGGTTGATAGGCTTGCGAATCAGTAACGACAAAGGGTCCATTCGTAAAACATGGCCTAACATAGACCATCTTTGTTCAGCGACCTTAGGGGTTTTTCGTTGCACAGCTCGTATAGTGCCTTGTTACTGATAAGTTTTTTTCAGCCAGCAGTGACCTGTGATGGAACGGAGGTGTCTGCGGTGGCACGCATCCAGCTTGTCAAGCATGGCTTTTGTTATTGCCCGGATGTTGCTATTGTAGAGCATGATGGGCACGCAGTACGCGTTATAGAGACGGAGTCTAGTCTTCAACGGGACCCTCTTCTCTCCAAAAGAAAATGTTAAGAGACAAAAGAGTGCCATCTTTACGTAAGTACGTTGCTGCAGGCATGCTCTTTCTTAGTTATGAAATGATGCAAACGTTTGAATGTTAATTATTATTGATTAGGTTTCTCATTATAGAACACTATAATTAATATTTATAGATACTTAAATAAGCGAGTAAAATAATTATATGAGTTTCAGAATTGGGGACGTCAAGATTATTGCGCTCTTATTTTTTCCCGGACAACGTCCGTACACAACTTGTGCTTGTTTAAAATTAAATGTACTCTTAATTCATCGCTTATATCTGCTTTTGACGACATAGTTTACATTTATATCGCCTTTTACTACATCTTGTACTAACCAGAGCTAAAATATTATAACTACTATTGAACGTTGACATGCAAGCATTTAATTTATATCAAATAAATGGTATAGTCTTTATAATTTGAGGTTGTGTAACTTATACCTGAATACACATCATATAATTTGGGAACATAACGTCAAATAAAAGCGAAAATGCTTACGCGAAAACACAGTTATAGCAAATAACTCTATTTTTTTACGTGTACAAATGCATGCATAAAATATTGATTTCTCTCCACAGAGATATTCTCCGTGTTCCGAAATTTGCTGTAATAGAATATCCCATTAGATTTCATTACATTATACTTTCTATTATGTATTCAAATACCGCGTTGTAAAGTGAATATGAAGTGTCTAACATTTGTAATGTCGAACAGGCGAACTTATATTATTTGCTGATTGCGAAATGTTTCCATAGATGCAACTGTAACTCTTTTGCTAAAATTTCAACCGATCGCCAGTGAGACAATCCTATTTGCCATGGTTACAGATGATATAACATTACTATGCAAATTTAATAACAAATGATACAACGTGACAGCCCGACGTGAAATACGAGTAAACTCAATAATATCGAAATTCTCTTTGTAGGATTAACGTTTACTAAAACCGCAAATTGTTTGTGTTGTCTTACAGCATAACAACCCTTATTTAATGCTGAATCTAGTCAATTTTGGTAAGGAAATATGCTTCAAGTGCTTAGGATCTTATAATTGGTAACGAATTCAGAAGTCTATGACTAGACTTCAAACGTTTAACAAACAAAAAAACTCAGTTCGGTTCAATTCCTGTAGAAGCACAAAAACCCTATGTGTAACTTCGAGCTCCAATGAACGAGAACAATTCGGCTCACCGCAGAATCTCAATCGACACTCACGTTTCTCGTCCTCGTTTCTTCTGATGTTTTTGTCTTTTTATTAGCAGATTTTCTCTCAGTTAATTCCGCTTAACCAATCAGAAAAAAACATAATCCGCTGGCTCACTATTTGTCATGATAATTAAATCTATTATTATTTTACAGCAACCAGTAGATTTGTTACTACGAGGTTGTGAGTGCAATCCTCACTAGAAAACTAGTAAGCCAAAACTTATGTCCCTTTCCATCTGCAAGCCAGGCAAAGGCGGACCCTCTTATTGCGAGGAAGAACTAAGTCCGGGCCACCTCCACCGCTCGATTCTGGCTCAAGATCATCAATTCCGCCAAAGACCTTCAAATATTTATTGTTTTCTTTATTTTATTTTACGACATATCGACCCTTAAAACTTTGTAAAGATAACACCTACTTTTAGATTCTGTTGTATGCACCAGCTTCTTTTAAATATTTAAATACTTTGAATGGATTAAGATGGAGAACTATCTCCCACTGGCTGTTTCTTTGTAATGTTTTGTCGAGTCTGCTAAAGGTCCAGAAATTAATTAATGCATGGCGTATCGTACAGGTATTAAATATTAAAATGTTACGTTCGCTAGTTCCAATCTGATAATGTAAATTCGAAAGGCGACGTTAACACGTACACAGGAAATAAAGGTCAACTTATATCTTATATCAAGGTCAACGTGTATCTTATATCAGCGCAAACTGTTTTAGTTTTACACGGACGTTACATCAAATGGCTCAAAGAGAGAATGAGTTTGTTGATAAGCTTTGAGCAGACAGCACGCGCAAATATATTATTTAAGATTCGATAAGGAGCTAAAGTGTCAAGAGCAACATATTTCCGTAGGCTTTGAATATCCTCTCCCTCCGACACCAACAGAAGAGAAGGCGACGTTAAGAGCTTAATAAATAGTCCTTCTCTAAATTCAGAATAGTTTTCTTTATTCGTTCGTTTGTGAAATTCCACCTGCTCAGTCACAGGAGGGGAAGATAACACTAGGGATGATTTAATTGTGCTGTTAGTACTTGTTAGTTTGCATTCAATAAGAAACATGCATTTTATACGATCGTATTGAGAGTAGGTATATGCAGCATAGACACCCTGAAATGCTATGCAAATTTGAGCTGATTCCTTCTAAAGGAGGTCAGAATTAGTGATATTTTTGAAGCGGAAAAATGAGATATTACTTTATCCTAGACTAGGAAAAGCAAATCCCAAGAACATATATTCTTAAGATTCACCTATTCAGTCGAAGCGTTGAACGATTTAGCTGTTAGTTCAAACGCGTGGGTGGTAGGCGGGTAGCCCTGCAGACGGACATAGCAACTATAGCGAGATTAGGGGTACGAACAGACGATGATTAATCGCCAAGTGTCCCAACAACTCCTATTAATAACCAAACAAATGAAAAGGAATACAAATGAAATAAATAAAATGAATGTAGAAAATTGTGATGAACCTGACAGCAAAAAGGGGAAACAACGAATGCGGATGTATAGACGTGGATCAAAACGTCAACTTATAAATCCGTCACATTTCGTATGTTTACATTTATATATATATATATATATATATATATATATATATATATATATATATATATATATATATATATATAAGAGAGAGAGAGAGAGAGAGAGAGAGAGACAGAGAGACAGAGTGTAAGATGGGGAAAGAGAGAAAGAGAGATGTAAAATGAAATTTAAATGAATTTCTCAAAACTGCTTTTCAGACATCACTTATACGCGAAAAGAGGCTGAATATATTTATTAAAAGAGTTCATAATAAACGTTTTTAGCGACGAAATAAATTGACGTCATTTAAAACCGTTGAATAAGAGAGTTTAGCGTTTATAATACATTTTCAAACTAATCTGTCGCAGACTAACGAACCTACAAGCAGACAGGGTCTCTCTAGCGGGAATGGTCACACAGATGGATTATGGTCAGTCGTCCAATGTACCACGAACCCCAGAAAAATAAATTAATGGCATGATAGAAACTGGATGATGAACGTGACTACAAAAGAAAAACTCTGGTGTGCAACAACGTATAAACGTTGTGTTTATTTCAAAGAAATGAATAGAATTTAACGAAATAGTGACACCTGTTAAGGGGAATCTGTTCCTAGAATATTGTGATATACAGTCTCCACACGTATATCTCCAGAGAACGAAGTGAGACTGAAAGCAAGTAAAATATTTATTAAAAATGTGTATTAAGTTAAAACAAAATAAAGACACTTATTTTCAATGTTATATCCATCTTGTTGGCAGTCCTTCTTCTAACGAGCTGACATATTTTAGCCTTAGATGAATTCCTTTTATTAATAAATTTATGTGCTTTAGAAAACCGTTCAGGATTTGATGATTTATTTACCTCCACTCAAGGAGGTTAGGCACAACGCCAGTTTTATCTTACTCCCACAAGGTAAGATGTGACCCAAGGTCGGGTCGGGAAAGTGGGGCTTGAAAAGCCAGCGCCCGAGAAGGTGAGCACTCTGGTCATTAAAAATTGCCTGGGCAGCCCCGTCGGCATTCCCCGGTTGGGGCGCCTCAGGCAGTAAGCAATAAACTTACTCTTCCTCAAAGAGGGGAGACAAAGCCTGAGAGGGTGGACCTCCTTGAACTGACCAGGATCAACCCACAGACAGGTGGAATCAAGCCCCGAAGGACAAGACGACACCGGAAAGGGCAGGATAAATCATCAGCAAAAGATGAATCGTTATTGTATGAAGATGATGATTTTACTCCGGCTGGAATCTCGTCTGGCCTTCACTTGTTCAGTTGTTGATTTGACGCTGCTACTGCTTTTTTCTCGAGAGTCGCTGAGGTTGAAAGAGATATCCGTAGGCTCATATTATGACGTCCGTTCGCGTAATGAAGTAATAGAAAATAATTTTTCCTTTTTCTTTTTTCAATTTATTTCGTCTTTGTTTTTGCTGGGGAAAAAACATCTTACCGTATGCAAGACATTCTACCGCTATTTCCTAGACTCCAACCGAAAGAATGTTTTAAGATTTCAAGTGTAATTTGTTGGATCTCTCTGGCACTTGGTTCACCGCATATATTCCCAAGATAAATGATGAGTGTGATTGTAGTGATTATTATGATCATTATCATGATGATGATGATGATAACATCCAAAATACCTCCATCATGATGAACAAAATCTCTAATTAACAGAAAAATATCTGACTTTTTAACAATAATCCGGATCTGTGATATATGAATTAAGCAAGATTTCGAAAGTAAATGTATTGAATCATTTCTGGTTCATAAGAAGGACACAATTGGTATAACAAAATTGAATATATAAATATCGTTTTTAATATATATATATATATATATATATATATATATATATATATATATATATATATATATATATATATACATATATACATATATATATATACATATATACATATATATATACATATATATATATATACATATATATATATGTATATATATATATATATATAAATATTTGCACAGCAAATCCTGGTAAAGTTCACTTCACCTCGTGCGCTTCACCTTACCTTGTGTCTAACCTCCTGCAGAGGATATATATATATATATATATATATATATATATATATATATATATATATACATATATAATAAATATTCAATTATCTCTTTCTATTTCTCTCTCTATCTCTCTCTGTCTCACCCTCTCTCTCTCTATATAGAGAGAGAGAGATGTATCTTCGTGAGCTGGTGTATATAAAGGAATGTAAACTATTTTAGTAATTAGGATTTATATGTTTATATAGTTATTAACCAACATATTTATTAGATCCAGTAACAGAGTAGGATAAATATTTACATATAGAGATTAAATATATAAGTATACAAACAAATATGTTATTAAATTGAATTTAGAAATATTATGCTATAGTTATTCAAATATATTTTTCATCATACACGTTGAAGGATAATGTCGACGTATATATATATATATTTATATATATATATATATGTGTGTGTGTGTGTGTGTGTGTGTGTGTAAAGAATGAAATTGAAAGAGAGAGAGGGAAAAAGACTTTATTTGAAATTAGCATTAAATAACTCATCAGAACAAATAGTTCATATTGTTGTGGCCTAGTTGACAGCTTTTCTTATATGTGTTCTCTTTCAGTTACAGAAAATAACAAACATGTATCAGAACATCGTTTTTTGTCCGAACAGAGTCCGATAAATAGATAGTCAGCACTCTGCAAATATATCATTGAGGAAGAAAACATTATTAAATCAAGAAACCTACTTATCTCTGCAAGTCATGGCTGATTCTAAGAAAAATTAATATTTCATATTAAGAATTCGCCTAAATAAAACAATTAAGATGTTTTTCTATTTTCCCTTCATTCTTCAATTTGTAGGATCCTCTTGACTTCCAATATTACTGTGAAACCGCGGGTATTGATGAATAATTTGATTTTTGTACGATGTCATTCATAATAATAACATGTATATATATATATATATATATATATATATATATATATACATATCACAGTAAAACTCACTTCAGTATTCAAATGCCTATGTATGTATTGTATAAGTTTCCTTAAGTTCACACGAAATGTTCATGCAGTAGCTCAATAGTGTACAATGCGACTAGAGCACTTAGTTTTACATCATATAATCATTGTTATTCCAGAAAATATTCCATATTTCATGAAGAAACTTTATTAATAGAATAATATAGAAATTGAAATATGTATAAATTAAATGAATGTAGGGTGGCGAATTATACACTAATAAACCTCTTCGTTAATATGTGTGAAAATTTCATATAAAACAAAAATGTATATTTTCGAAATGAGTAAAAAACTATAGTCTGTTAATAATGTGTTTTTGGATCAAATATGGAATGTTTCTTGAATAACTAGTCATATGTGATATATATATATATATATATATATATATATATATATATATATATATACATATATATATATATGCAAACGTTGTTAATAATAACAGAATTCGTCTGTTTAATTATACCTTTTTTTATGTTTTCAATATTTCTGATGGTCTTTTTTTGTATTAAGATAAAAAAAATAATAAATGTTCCATAGGTTTCACAAACGTTTTCGATTTTTTGTCGAATCATCCTCAAGTGTCAAAAGCAAATGAATAAAAAAGGTGGAGACAGAAGATAATTTTTAAAAAGACGGCGAAGAAACACGCAGAGAACGTTTTTCGCATTATTCCAGGAAGTATTTTTTAAATGATCTTCTTTCTGTTATTTTTAACGATGATAGCATAAATGAGAAAATGCTGCTTAAATACACACACAATATATACATATATATATATATATATATATATGTATAAATACACACACACATATATATATATATATATATATATATATATATATATATATATATATATATATGTATATATACATTAAACAAGGCCACTTTTATTAAATACACTTAAGTTAATTTTAGTCTGTAGGTAATAATAAAATGTACTAAAATATAACAAAAATATAGCTACGGTAACCTAACTGCGGACGGCGATGGTGTATATCAAATATAGGAAAAACGAATTTAGGACCAATACTCTACCAATTGAAACAAGAAACACACCAGATTGATCGCAGTGTCGGAAAAACAATTAAGAAAATAAAAAATAAGAAAGTCCGTTGTCTTTACCCAGACTTACTTCGATAATGATTTGTTGCTACTATATAAATAAATAAATTACTAAATAAATACATATATATATATATATACATATATATATGTGTGTGTGTGTGTGTGTATGTGTGTGTGTGGGAGGGGGTGTATCGGTTTTTCTCCCATAAATACGCAACAATTGTGCTAAGGGTCCCGACAATAGTGAGAAAAAAGCGTTACTATTTAATTATATTATTTCGAATATTGGCATTACTGACAGAAAAAGTCCCAGAATCTGGCATTGATAAACAGCCTGCTGAGTGCTGAATCTTCGAAATTGGTTATTTGTTGCTTTTAAAGGTTCGAAAGCAATCTCGCAGACACTCTCAGGTAATTAATTGCGTCTACATAACTTGAAGACAAATTGAGGGTCAGCAAAGGACAAGTGGCTGTTTTTATTATTTACCGACCTAAGACCTCTTGTACTTTTATTCATCACGTACACTTCACTCGATCAGAAGCAGAGGTAATGATAATTTCAGTAAATGCAAATCTGCGTCTATGACATACTTGTTGAAGTACACGTTTACGTAAGGTGAGAGATTATTTATTTTGCTTACAAATTACAATCTACATACTTCTTTAACCATGCATACTAACGAGTTTATCTCTATATGTATACATTGTTTTTTTCCGAATATTCACTCGTAAGAAAATATACTATTTTGTTTGAATAAAAATTACACTAGATTAAACTTAGATATCATTTAATAAACTATTACGTCTCAAATTATATTTATGGAATACTCTGAACTCTAATTTCCATGAGAAATTAAAACTGACTTTTAATTCATCAGTCTGCTTCGTTTTTAAATATTGCATAACTTCATAATATTGCAGCTCAGTATAATGTTATATAAAGGAGCGGTCGTCCCATGTGTTCCTTAACCCCACCGAGCGAGTCGTAGAAAGAGACTTCAGAGCCAGAAGAGTGTTTAGGTAGCTTTTATTCGCTGTCTCGACAAATCTCTTTAATGTTCAATCTTGCCCGACCGGATATTTCTTGGCGTTGGTGTCCCAAAAATCAGAAGGTAAGCCCGCTTAACATTTCGATCGGGCATAGGTATTTTAAACAACCACGTTTCCAGAAATATAAATAAAACGGTGAACCGTAAAATGCGTCGTTGTTTCTTTGAAGGTTTTTTTTTCTACGTCGACACTTGTGTGTGCTTAATTCAAGATGACTGCCGATAACTAAACAAGAACTATTGGCTAAACTAGATAAGAGTAAAATCCAAGCACAGGACCTGCATTTGCTGTTAATCCTAAACTATTAGAAATTAACAAATTATTTTTAATTATGTAATAACTATGGTTAGGCCTAAATATATGTAATTTAAATAGTATATTTAAATTATTTTGTTAACAATCAAAATAAGTAATACAAAATGTTTTTCTTTAGAACATTATCGATTAAACATAATATTTTCAAAGCATAATTTAGTTTTAAAACCTGTATAATGTATAAATAAAGATGAGTCAGTTTCCGATGTAAATTTAATAATATTGAGCCCCCTTGGCTATTTTCATTTATATTTCGTGAATTAATGTAATATTGAAGACATAAATATTCATTAGTCCAAGTCAGTTTTACGTGATAGAAAAAGCCAGCTCTCCCGAGCGGGCATTCTGAAAGTTTTAAAAAATAGCCGAGAATGGATCTGTCGACATTTCTTGCTAAGAGCGCCTCAAGTGAACGACACTAAACCAACACGCATCAGAACGTGTAGGTAATGAATGGGAGTGTGCTCCTGAAGCTGGGTCATTCCCCATTCGGACAAAGAAAGAACTGATCGTTAAAGGCAGCCCCTGGTTTACCACAATGATACCAAGTCGAACCTGAACTGGTACAAAGTCAGTCAGTTAAGCCATGTTAATTCATAGTATTTAAACCTTATAGGTCCAGCACTGTTTGTCACGCTCAAGCTCCCGTCACATCGCCGTAATGTTGCACCAATGTGCTTGTTTTACAAGCATCTTTACGGAATGTGCTCCGATGAACTTACTGCACATGTAACCCTTAACAAAAATACAGCCGATTAACCCTTCACTGTAAATGCCCCCGGATGTCGGAGACTTTCTAATGTAATAGGTTCTTTCCCTTTGGAATTCCCTCACTCTTTCCTGTTTTCCCGACTGGATCAATATGGAATGTAATGTTAATAAACAGATTGTTCCACAACTCCTCACTCAGGATGGCCCCTATAAGCACGACCCTTAATAACCCCCTTACGCATCAGTGACAATATGCTTGGTTTGGTTTGAATAAAAGAAGAAAAAAGAATGAATAATTACTAAAAATTATTAAGAAAAATACTATAAACATTTTCATTTTCATTTTTTGGTTTATAAATGGAAGAAAATGGTGGTTTATATTTTATAATTAACGCACATAGAATGACACGTGGAGATTCGGGACCACTTCTAGTGTCTTCCACATAGAATTTTGTACATCATATAAATTTCATAAAAATGGGATATATTTAAAGTTTCAAATGCTGTTCGGCCACCATCATTTCCTTAAGTTACGAGGGCACTTAGATATTCTGGATTCCATTATTTTCCCAGAAAATGTTATTAATATTATTTAAATATCATAAAAATAAAATATATTTTAAGTTTTAATGGGGTTCTGCTTTCATAACACCCTTAAGCGCGCACTTAGATATTTGGGAACACTTTCATCGTCGTCCTGGTAAATTTTACATGAGAATACATTTGTTAGTGTATGTAGATTCTCTAACCTATATTTTATAGAGGGAACGCACAAACTATTTCACACACATGCATACACACAGACATTATGTTATATATATATATATGCGTGTGTGTGTGTGTGTGTACAAGTGTAGTATTAACACAGCATGACGTCGCTAGCTATAAATGCATCGTTCCTTTTATTAAGTAGAACGCTCTTATGACGTCAAGCCGCCACATAAAGTGTTAAAATTATCACCGTTTATTCGCTGTTGAACTGGGCCGAGTGGTTGGAACGTCGCGATTTGATTTGCAAAATACTCGTAATCCGCGGTTTCGAATCGCATGACCGGTAGTGAATGGTCATATCTCTATGCTGATGAGTCCCGATTATAAAGTTCGAAACGTATACCCGTTATAGATAATAAACAATAACAAATATTATATATATATATATATATATATATATATATTAGTACACGTATTATATTTGTTTCAATAGATGTAAATCCATTGAACTCCAGTGTTTATATAAAATGCTCAATAACAAGTAGAGCTGTATTTGGTATAATTGTTTTTATACAAACATTATTGGTTACATATGTGCATACATGTTTCAGTTGTCCTCTGCAATAGAGATCCAACTTCTTCAGACCTAAATACAAATTCAAATGAGAGGCTGCGGACTTCACTTATTCAGTATACATCTTTGGGTTGGATGGGTTCATAATTGAGCGGTCAAGCCTCGTATCAAATTACATTTTTACCCAATCGACCCATTCTTTTTTGCTTCTATTATTTTGATTAAGCTGGCGTTTACGACCCCGTTTATACTTTTTCATTTATTACCACTTAAGATCTTTCTTCCCATAAAACGATATTATAAATATATATATATATATATATATATATATATATAGTGCATCTGTTTTTTTTGTTTTTTAGATGTTAATCAAATGAAACTCCAGCGTTTATCAATATATATATATATATATATATATATATATATATATAATTCTATTATCTACATATACATAATACGCTTAAGCAATTCCGTGTTCATACGTGCGTTATCACACCTAATGTCTTTTTCAAAAGATGGGATCGCTCGATCGCATAGAATTCAATAAAAAAGGAATTATTTAAATTACATTTGATGATGTGTCAAACTTGAGCTGACATATTAAGTAAGATTCTATATTTTAGCTGTATTTATAATGTTAATCTCACATGTGATTCCATTTTTTCTAGTTCTTTTTTTTTAGCTGTTTCGAGTGCTGCTACAATTATTGGTATAACGCTCCTCCTAATATTAAATTGAACCCTCAGTATCTCCAATATATTTTCGGTATTTTCTGGATATCAGTGAGTACTTCTAATCCGTGCTGCACTCACCCCCTACATCCATTAATAAGATATCTATTCTTATTCTTTAATTCCTGCAATTTCAAAGTTTTAAATGAAGTAAAATGTAGTAAAACGTTGATAATATTGTATTCCCCCATAATTACAGGACCACCGGTATCGATAAGCTATGAAATTAATGATCATATGAATGTAACAGATCCATTGTTCTCCACAGACTAAGTGACGCTATGAGCAGTTAGTTGTTAACAGCCAGAGTAAGGGGTCAAGGAAAAGGATCGGCAACAGTGAACGAAAACGAGGAGGAGAATGATATAGTCGTGAGAAGAGCGCCCCTTCGAGGATAAACGTTAGAGTAAATCTTAGTTTAGATTCTGACTTTAAAGAGGAGAAGTTTAGCTGAAACGTAGAAAGAACGCGTTACAAGACCTTAACGACACAAACACACGGGTACAACAGTCGCTTGTATACAATGTCTGTTTTTGTGTGTTGTTTTTATCATGTATGTAACCGACTAGACGAAAATCCTGACACGGAAAAAAAAAGAACAAAAAAAAGATGGATGCCACTTTCGTTTCGGGGTAACGCCGTCAGTCGGGGGCAATTGCATCGCTCAACAAACCGTCCTATTATCTTTCTCGTTAATGTTAAGTGTGAAAACTCACCACGATAATGTACCTGCTCAGCAATAAAATAAATATAGTAATCTAATTACACTAGGCATTATAGTTTCAGATAATACATGATATATGGTTTTACCTCTAAGATTTCTGGAAGACTTCGTGAACAAAAATAACTATATATATATATATATATATATATATATATATATATTATAATATAAAATGAATTAATAAAATAAGGTGTCAATCAAATTTTATTAGAATTCAAAGTTCATGCAAAGCATCCTTAAGTCCTTAGCTCATGAGTTTTCAAAGATAATTCTTCTCTTCAGAGGACCATTACCGCAGTTATACTACTACAGGCAATAAAATTACGCTTTGATTGGACTTTTTGTATTATTTTGATTGATTTATTTATCATTAACATTGAATATGGACACATTTCGCGACTGGATAACTTTACCGGCCCCTTCAATTTCACATATTTGGACTGCTATTTGTATCTTGGAGTAATGTCCTTCCTGATTATGCTTCTCAACTTGTATGACCTGGATGGACTGTATGGATTCAACAAAAGTATGTTTTTGGATTGATATGTTTGATGTTATGTATTTTTATATATTTGTGTATATAATTTTATATATTTTCAAAGCGTAATTTTATTGCCTGTAGTAGTATAACTGCGGTAATGGTCCTCTGAAGAGAAGAATTATCTTTGAAAACTCATGAGCTAAGGACTTAAGGATGCTTTGCATGAACTTTGAATTCTAATAAAATTTGATTGACACCTTATTTTATTAATTCATTTTATATTATAATATTAATGCTCTATCCAGTATATTGAGATTCAGTTTTTTTATCCGGATGTTTCACTAATTATAAGATATTAGTTGACGCTTATATCTTTTGTTGGATTGCTTCATATATATATATATATATATATATATATATATATATATATATATATATATATATATATATATACAGAGTGTTTCAGAAAACTGATGGCATAACTTCGAGCTTATGTTCCATATACCTACATCCAGGACTTCATGGTCTCAGAGTTATAGACCATTAAAACAATAATGATCAACATCCTTTTTCGTAAACGTCTAACACGTACAGTGTGTGTGCTAATGGACTGTTGTTTCTATACGTGAGAAATATTGTCACCATACACTATTCCTGTAAGAGTGCTACGAATAAAATAACCCTGGGTCTGGTGTTGCCACATATACAAACGAAAGTATAAACAAAATGACACCTAACAAATATAAAGCCGTGGGGCTCGGAAGAACGATCGGTGGGGTCTCTTTTGAGTGCTAACATGGGGGCGGGGCTGTTTCCACGTAATGGATGCAGCAGACAAAATAAAGGAACACAAATATGATCCACATGAACCAAATACCACACAGATGAAGTAATGGACAACAAAATAAATTAGATTAGTAATAGAGAGCTATTACAAAAACAGCCCCCAAACAAAGGGGCTTCTTTTACACATATATAACATAATCTCGAAGTTATGCCCTCGATGATCTAAACACCTTGTATACTTATATGTATATATATATATATATATATATATATACGTATAATTATATAAATATGTGCATATATATATATATATATATATATATATATATGTATATATATATATATACATATATATATATAAAGTACGTGTGTTATCTTTGTTTCCTAGATATGAATCCAGTTAAACTCTAGTGTTTAGAAGAAAGTGCTCAATAACAAGCTGAGCTGTGTTTTTAGTATGAATTGATATTTGTAGAAACATTATTGGTTGCATATGTTCATACATGTTTCAGCTGCGATCATTCTAGAAAACAAGGTATGAAAACGCTGGTTCCCTCAATAAACCGCTGCTAAAACATGTATGCACATATGTAACCAATAATGTTTGTATGAATAAAAATGTATAATATATATATATATATATATATATATATATATATATATATATATATATATGACAAATAAAAACAACATTATATTTGTATCAAGATAAGCTATTTCCTCCTCAAAATCATTACTCACAGAGCGAACAATATACGCAATTCTGAAAAAAAATGGAGTTAGTGTCAGTTTTATAGGACGTACGGAGCCACTCTAATAAACTTCAGCATACAATTCGGATAAAAATTATTCGTAATGTACTTTTCTTCTTTTACTTTTATTGCACACAAATTAATAACGTTGATTACTTTTTTTCTTAATGAAATGAAAGCGTCGTTCATTAGTCATGTCTGTCTTCTACTTCTAAATGACTGGCCGACATAAAAACTGGAAGTGACAATTTAGTTTCAAGAAAAAGAGAAAAAAATGATTAACTGTTCACAAATTCAGATTATTTGCATTTTTAATATCTCGACAAAAGACGCTAATTAATCAAACCTCGCAGTTTTGAATCTAAAGAAATCGCTGATTTTACTAGAATTACTAGTGAACTGGTTTGGTCACATGTAAAAAATGAAAATATAAAAAGGAAATAAAAGAAAGCAGGTGACGTATTTAATAGTGCAGTCGACAACAGGGTGGCCATCTTTTGTCTATGCACACGGAGCCGAAGCACGGCATTATTTTAAGATTGAATACATAAATTAAAAAAAAACCTGGTCTATTTAAATCGAAGTCGAAGAGTGGACATTTTTGATAAGTTACTGCTTTAAAATGAATATATTTGCTTGTATTAATCTATTATATAAAAGGGAAGTTGTCTGTGTGTGTCCATGTGATTATGTGTGTATGCCTGAAAAAGGCTCTTAAGATAGCCGACAGGAGGATAAAGTTGACATTTTCTGAATCTGCCAGCTTCCGGAAGCATAATATCTACGAATTAGAAAAAATAGTTATCCTTTGAGGGTCAAGGAGGCAGATTTCTCTAATGTGGGTAGCTTTTTCCTCAATTTTCCAACGTTTTCATGTACTAATTTGAAAAAAAAACCATGATATTATGTACTAATATGGAAAAAATTCAAGTCATTCCCTAAAACTCAACTGGAAATTACATGCGGGAAGAAGACGGAAGCAATTTAAAATTAATAGACGCTAATTCGGGGGGCATACCGTTACCGTCCTTCCTTTCTTCTTCCTATCCCCTACACCCGCGTCTTCTTCCTTCCTTCCGCTCTTCTTCCTTCAACCCCCGTATTCCCGCGTAATCTCCCTTCCTTTCTTCCTCTCACACATATTCTTGCGTCTTTTTCCTATCCTCCTTTACCCCTACTCCTGCGTCTCATTCCTTCCTTTCATCTTCTTTTCCCACCTACTCCCGCGTACCCTTCCTTATTTTCTTCCTCCTTTTCTCTCACACTCTAGCGTCTCATGCCTTGCTTTCTTCTTCCCCCTACTCCTCCGTCTCTTTCCTACCTTCTGTTTTCCTCCCTTTTCCCCATACCCCTGCGTCTCCATCTTTCCTTGTTTCCTACTTTTCCCCCTATCTCGTGTCTCCTTCCTTCCTTTATTCCTCATTTCCTCCCTTCGTCCCGCATCTTCTTTCCTCTATTTCCTTCTCCCTCGTTTCCCCTATACTCCTGTGTTTTCTACCTTTCGTTCTTTTGGGGTTAGAGGGGGCACTTTTTATTCTATAATCAATACGTGTCTCTGCATAATTTGGATTATTCGGACTACTGTTCTCATCAACGTTTCGGCCGTTGTAACCCCGGCCTTCTCTAGGTGTATATTTTCGAACTCGGGAATATTTCTGTCAAACTCCAGAATCTGGACAGAATTTCGAACGGAACCCATTATTTAATCCACGGGGTAGCATGTTCTCGTTCTGTCAGCCATGTCTGGGAAAAGTCCAGATTCCCGAGTTCGACAAAAATATTATGAAATGTTATAAAATATACACCTGGAGAAGGTCGGAGACACAGCGGCCTAAATGTTGTGAGGATAACACTCAAGATTAGAACAGTAGTGTGAATAATCCAAATTTTGCAAATTATCTATCCTCATCTTAAACATTCAGAAACATAGTGTCTTTAGTTAAAAATCTACATGATACAAACATTCTAAGGGCTGCAAGTGTTTGTTTATACATGAGTGTTGTTTGATTGTTGACTGATGAATGAACGTTGTAAATAAAGTGCAAAGTTATGAAACGAATTGAATAATGCAAATAATTAAAAGAGAGCGGACGATGGAGAGACTGTTGGACATTCAAAACTGACACTTTGTCAGGTATAGACTGAAGTTTATTTACTAAATGTGGTTGGATTGCAGAACTGATAATTCATTTTATTAAAGACGATCTGACTTTGCCAGATCGCTATCGCTTCGCAAATTTCGCTACTGGAAATACTTGCAACCAAAGTTATTTTAATAATAAACATTTACTTCATAACTTTATTTCCAACGCAAGCCTAAAATTTCGCATTAATTCGTATGAATGGATAAACATAAAAATGTTGGTAACCTTGATACAAAGTTATTTATCTTTTAAATAAGACCGTAATAAAATTAAAAGAAAGACACACTAATGCGCCTGAGACATGATATGTCTGGGAGTGGGCTCATTTTTTTAATATACAATTTAATTATTGAAAATCACGTCAGTCCTCTTAAAGACCGGAAAGGAACATTTAAACACAAATGTTCACGAGATCAAAACAATTATTGAATTTAAAACAATGAGAAGATACGACTGCGTTTACGAGACAGATGTAGAGATGAGAGAGAAGAAACGAGCAACACTTTTCTCTTCTCGCTTTTGTCTGTCGGTAATAATTCGAGCGAGGAGTGCCAGTTTAATTTAAATATATAAAAAAATCGTCGTGCGTAGATTTAATATAAACGTTCCACAAAGAATCCAGTCAAAATGTAGCTGAACCTCAAACAAATTGCTAACAAAGGAAAAAGGGTCAACGGACGCCATCTTAAAAATTCAACTTAATAATATTAAAATTTGACATTTCCTGACAAGCATGTCCATTATTCCTGACAAGTACTGACAAAAATAAACGTTTTTTCCTGACAAAAAAACTTTATAAAATTAGAATATTTTTTTTAATGAAAACCCACACAGAGCCCACCCCAATCCAACTTGACATTTTCATGGTGTTTAAAATTGTAATGATAGGTAGCTATATGCTTAATAATAAACTAACACCAGTAAATGACTGGCCCCTGTTTTCCTGTTTATTTTAATTTCTTATACAAATATGAATATATAAGTTAACAAAAACAGACTAAGTAACCTTTTCCAAGGTGACAATTGTCACATTAATTCCTGACATTTCATAAAAAATAGGTACAAAATAAGTACAATTTACAATAAAGGAATAGTAAGTTGGTCGAATGCTGGGGCAAGGCTCTTGCATAACCACCACAGAACAAGTTCATGAACGGACCAAAGAACATTTCTTGTCAAGAACTAGTCAAAGGTAACTTCATCATCATCAAGATCTGGCTGTGGTGAGTTGCTGCAGTGGAGGCCTTTGCAATTACCACACAAGTTTGAACTGTCAATGCTATGTTTCCTGCAACTGCATCTTGCTGTAGTACACCCTGAAGTACAGTTACACCTAATAATAGCCAACAAATTTACAGGACCAGCTAAGAAGTTAGTCTTGCTAGGTTGTAATTTACCATCTGAAAGTGTCTATCCCCACTCGTCAGGTTTTAGCAGGTTTCTACATTTCCATTCCTGAATTTGAAAGTAAACTCAAAGGCTTTGGAATTTCGTAGCTGCTTTTGCTGGTGGCAATACTTTGGTCTCAAGATACATTGACTTTTTAGAAATTTTTTTCTTAAAGCGCCTCAGTCAGAAATGATTGATGTTTTCCCCATCATTACCATTGTACAGGCAAACTAAAGCCTTCTCCCCAGCTTCAATAACCTCTTCCTCACTGCTATCCTTGCCAAACACTTCTGCGCGTTTGAGGAAGTTTCTATTGTTCATCACCTTTCGAAGGGATGCTGCCTCCCGATTCCATAAACACTGGATGTAGAATCACAAGCACGTAGTGCATGGATGAAAAGAATGTTTAAACAGACTACATCTCCCAAAGAGTTCCTCATCTCTTTGATGTTCCACATTTTTAGCACTACCATTTGATTGTGCAGTGAAGAAGATGTTGTAACCATCATCTCTATTCACTTGATAACATAGAAGGACCAATAGGTCAGTATCGTCTGCTATCAAAATGGTTTCTCCTGTGTGTGCTAGTTCTAGAGCAGTCTTCACAACGAATACTTCATCGTTCTTAGATTCATGGACTAATTTACAACGTACTTCCTCCAAACTCTTTCGCAGCAAGTTGATGTACAAATGATCTGTTTTCTTGATTAGCTAGAAAAAGTTCCTTTTTTAATATGAACACCATTACAGGGGTTAGTGACACATTAACACCAACAGAGCTCACTGCTCGGCGTCGATGAGTCGCGTCTTTCATCGATGGACCACTTTCAAATCCATCAAAAACAATGCATGCTTTTCCATATCTAGTTGTGGTTTATATGCGGTATTGGGCACAGATCGCATCAAATGTGTAACCTTTTTTCCATGGGAGGCGTTTAAGTAATGCTTCACCATCTAAGAGATATTGTGGATCTGAAGACTGTGGACCTGGTTGTACAGGGGAAGTCAGTTCCCATATTGCGTCTGCCAAAACAAGTATTTTGCCTCTTGCGGTATTCCGAAAATATAAAAAGTGCAGGTGGGTAACCACATAGCTCATACTGAAAATGTTCTTGCTGTTGCTGAGTTGAGGCTTCAATTGTAGATAGTACACAGTCTCTGGAATAGGAGTTGTGGATCAGTCTCAACTGCTTCATCTTTGCTCAGCGAAACTTTTGACCCGAGTTTAATTTCCTGATCCTTTCTTTTAAAAGTGTACTCGTTAACATTTTCTCCAACCATTGAAGCTATGATTACCTCTTCTATGGTATTTGCTCTGTCTACATTCGCCTTTTTGTTTCTAGTTACTTCACTTGAAATGCTGTGAATGGACGGATCTTCCATGAAAGGGTTGTATATCTGGAGAAACGCCATTAGCTTTCAGGTGCTGGTCACTAGTGCAATAACGAATGCCTGCTAGTTTTTGCATTGTAAACTTGATTTCAGCACACAATGGAAGTGATAGCGTCCACACCAATCATTGAATTATGTCCATTCATCTGCCATAGGTAAGATCTCCAGACGTATTCATGCTTCTCATTAGCACCTGCTCAATAACCAGATCCGTCGACAAGCCAGCCCAGTAGCGATCACTCCGTTTAATGACATGGAATCCTTCAGAACATTTCTGGTACACTTGAGGATGGCTTTTCGGCAGTCTCTTCATTTGCTGCAAGTACCAGTGGACCGACTTTGCATATAGGATGTGTCCTGCTGCAGCAAATATTGGCAGCATTTTCCTTACAGCGTCAAGGTGCAATTCCCAGTTCCCGGTGCGCTCTGCCTTGATAAGCAATTGCAGGATCTTCATCATATCAAGGTATTGAATTCACAATTTTGCTGTTCGCTGGTCAACCATCTAATCCTTCACATAATGGATTCTCTGGGCAATCATGGTAATGGACTCTGATGACAGAACATTATTATATGTCTCAGTCCCATCAAGGAGACCTTTTAATAGCTCCTGAGCTTGTTTCATGTTTTCATTTTTAGGAAATGACTCTTCTGCATCAGTGTTGAGTTGATCATCATCATCAGCATTCAGAGCAGCAACAACTAAGAAGTGAGCACGAATGTCTCCTGCAATTGCTTTGCCCCTTAGCATGTGCTTGACTGTGTTTTCAGCATACACAAGTTCCAAAAGTTTTTGCAATTCAGAACCTGTCATCAAATGACCAATTGAATCCAGAAATCTCATTTGTGTATGGATTCCACCAAGTCGCAAGACAAATGATTTCAGGGAACTGGAACTAGGCTGTGACTTGACTATCATCATTGCTCTGTACCTAAGATGTTAGAATTGGTGTAATGATGTTTTCCTGGCTAAATCACTAATGTAACATAACGTTGAGTACACGCAGGTTGGGTTACCAGGGTCCATGTCGATCATTGGCAAAAGAACTGTGGCTGATTTCCCAGGATAGTATTCCTTTGTGCACTGACTGCATAAGGTCTGCCCATGCGGGTCTGGACGGATGTGAAATTAGTGAAACCTCCCAAATGATGACAACATTAGCAGTAGAATCGACAACTTTCTTGGCCTGGAGCTCTTTAAATGTCCTGGTTTGTTGATGTGCTGTGAATCTAAATAATTGATGTTTATCCTTCCAACCCTTATTATATCTTCTGAAAAAACCTGCATCCTTGGAACTGGTTTTGTTTTCACTTTCCAGGGCGTACAAGATGCTATGATGCCCATACTGTGGAATGTGTTGAATCCATCAATACTCCTTACATTATGGTCCACATTATCAGCTACGAACTGAACAAATTTAGTTTAAACAGGGAGAGAGTTTCAGCGCCATGAACAAGAACTTCTATCGAATTTCTGGACTTCCGAGTATAATGAAGAGAAGCCATGCTTATTCAGAGTATAAATTAAGAACCTCGACGCAAATTAGTCATGAATTACCACTGCTAAACCCAACTGAAAAGGTGCAAGGAGAACTCTGGGTCTAGCATCCAGCATTATCGCTAGATCAACTGATGCAAGTTTCAAATCATTATCTTTGACTGAAAATATATTCCTGAGAAAGATCAACAATGTTTTAGGAACATATTCAAGAATCGCATCCTGTTCAAGATCATCTTTAGACGGGTAATATGCTGAACTTGTCTGGATACCTTTAATGTCATTATTGATAAGCTTTCCTATCGTCTCTTATTCTAATGGTCCCTGATTCTGAATTGTCTGTTCAGCGGCTCTGTGCATATAATTCATGGATAATACATTGTGTTGTACTTAAGAATGTAACAACATTATGTTTCCCATTAATTTCAGTCACAATGATTTTGTCTTTGAAATTTTCTAACGATCAACATTTCATGTATGAGAGACTATGGTTCAAGATCGACAATGGTCGGTTGCGCCTCATTATTATGCTGCACATAGTTAGCAACTTCCGGAAATGCCTGCTTTCTCTCTGAATCCTCTGGTCTACCAAGGTTTAGTTTCTTAGAAGAATCAGCAGAAGAGAATGCCTTAGTAATGTTTTTATTGGAATCAAACTTTTCAAAACATGTTTTGTGATAACGTTCTTCTTTTGAAACAAGGGCAGCTACATAACCCATTCTACCTTTAACAGTGGATGGCCAGCCATCATTTTTTCGGACTTTCTCATAAACTCTTAACACTCTGTCCTTAAATTCAATAGTTTCTACATGGGAAACATCAACACCTTATTTCTTTCTATCAGATTTTTCTCAAGAACCACAAAAAAAACGATATTCCTTAAAGTTAAACACACACAAAGAGCGGCTTGAACGGGATAGCATTTTATCAATGGTGGACCTGTTTTTACGGTCAATTTCTATGTATTTGGGGTTGATCCAACGGTGTATGCATTTCTTGTGAAGACGTTGACCAATCTGAATTATGATCTTCTCTCCGCGTTGTTCAGAAACTTTGTTAATAGAATCGATGCACTTCTGGCTGACGATGAATGCTTCTTCATTACTGGACAGTTCATTGTTGCAAATAGCACTCTTGTCAGCATCCATAATTATCGATACTTCATTCTGACCAACTTGAAATTAGAATATTACAGAATATTAAGCTCCTGCAGTAATACATCAACAGAGACAAAAGTAAGGCATAAGAAGTTATAATTATATTAAATTTTATGAAAACTGTTGGTTTTATCCAATTTCACATTGCTACATTTGGTATTTCTGGAGATGAATTTACAGAAATTAAGTTTAGAGAAAGGAGGCCAGAACAGCGGCAATCTTTAAAGATGACGCCCGTTGACCCCTTTCGCAAAGCTGATTTTGGTAAACTTTTTTTTATCTAAAAAAAAGTTTATTCAAGCACAATATCCAAGTCAAAAACTTTTGTTAGCAATTTGTTTGAGGTTAAGCCAAAAAAATCAGCTAGATTGACTGGACTATAAGCGTCAATTCAAGTAAAAAGATAAATGTAGATTTATGACTATTCCAGAAATTTTATTTTTATTTTTAATTTTATTTCCAACGATGATAGAAAAATACATCGTGTTAACAAATACTTTTGGTTTATTAATAAAAAAAGACTAAAATAAGAATATATAAAATAAAAAAATAATTGAAAAAGGTGTTTAAATATACTAACTATTATTTATTATTATACCAAAGTTTAGTTAACCAACGTTCGTTTCTCTCCGGCTTGTATCCTATATTTTTAATCACAGAAAATAAATCCCATTGTTTACGATTACATTTTAAAAACGTCCATTTTAATTCGTTTTGTTAGCCATAATTTGCAATTAACTGACCACGTGACACATCTGTCTCTAAAGTTATGTCTATCATTTTCCAACTCTCTCATTGCGTGGTTTTACCTCTTCGCCTTTAAGATATAGTCTGTCATACTGCTCCCCCTGGTGTGTCTTACACTGTTGTCCCCCGTGCCTCCTGCTTTCTCTCTGTCTGTGTTAACAATAGAAATGAATAAATGATAAAATATTGGAGTAGTCCGTGATAAACAGAATGGGCATAAAGCGAGCAGTAATACAATTTAAACACGAAAAACAGAGATAAGAGAGTTAGAGAGAGAGAGAGAGAGAGAGAGAGAGAAAGAGAGAGAGAGTAAGAGAGAGAGAGAGTAAGAGAGAGAGTGTGAGAGTAAGAAAGAGAGAGTGAGAGAGAGAACGACAAATTTGGGATTTTGTCTAATCATCTTTTTAAAATATTTAATGTCATTCCAATCTTAATTTTTAATGATTCAAATAATCTGACCCGACAGGTCACACTTCATTTAGTATATTTATAAAGGTATACGGGCTGTTGTTACGGATTGTTATGAAGGGAAAGTAGGAGGAAAATGATGAAGAGGATAACACGATCAAAGGGGGGGTGAGAAGTAGAGTAAAAGCAGAAGAGGAAATTACGCCGATTCAAAGTTTTAATATAAAGATTTTTAATGAAAAACGCGAGCTCATATAGTTAACACTATAAAAACAAAACATATTTCCTTTCCTTGAAATTGAAATAAATAATCTCAGCGACAAAATCCAAATAATATTGAAAACTTATTTCAATAAGTACCAGAGCTAGAATTAATTTTACAGAAGAGATATTAACAGCAAACTATTTGCAAGATGTAGTTATAACGAATTCGTAAATCAACATAAATAAAAATATATCAAAGTATAAACTACTAAATTACAGTAATTTCATAAAATTTCTGCAGAGGTGTTTCCAGCAGTGGATGGATAGGGGGCTACTTTGAAGGGGATTAGGGTCCCAACCCCGTCAGGTATTTTAAATATTTTGTCTGGCCTAAGTTCGGATACTTTTTTAGACAGGCCTCGTATATATCAAAGATAGTGGAGAGTACTGGAAATCTTAGGAGTTTTATTATTACTCAGACTCCAGAGGACACTACCTGTTGTTATTAGTCACTGGTAATGACAGGTGTGACTACATCTTGGGGGTAATATATATATATATATATATATATATATATATATATATATATATATATTATATATATATCACACCTGTCATTACCAGTGAGCTCGCACTAATAACAACAGGTAGTTTTCCTAGGAGTCTGAGTCCCAAGATTTCCAGTACTCTCCTTTTTATTTGATCAACATTGCAACTCACTTAGTGTTTAGAACCAGACGTTAACCATTGAGTTCTACTTTATATCGGCCGATGGCTTTCTATGAAAGAGTGATTATACTGAACCTCCTCGTTCTTCCCATGCCCTCAAGACTCCAGTGGCTCCCCGGTTATTATTATTAGTAGTAGTAGTAGTAGTAGTAGTAGTAGTAGTAGTAGTAGTAGTAATACTAGTGGTAGTGGTAGTAGTAGTAGTAGTAGTAGTAGTAGTAGTAGTAGTAGTAGTAGTAGTAGTAGTATAAAAGGCTAAGGGATATTGCATATACTGACATATCTATCAAGATACAAGAATTGTTTTATCACACTATTCTGACGATTACATTTTATATTCCTGAGAGTGTGAATAGTGAAATCCCATGAGAGTGTAATGTCATCTCAGTGACAGGGTCAAGATGATATCCATGCTATTTCGTACTTGATGATTTTCCATTACAGCTTAATATTATTAACTATAGATCATACTGACATGAGTACATGGTTTTCCCAACCATTGGTAAAGAAACAACACCATTCAATGAATCAATACAATGGAATAGTTTGGTTTTTATCCCGCTTTAGAAAGTATGTGATTTCTGACGCAATGCCATACTTATATAAGAGCGAGATACGCCCGAGGACGGAGTAAAGCTGCGACATTTGGGAAGGTGCCGCTCAGAACACTGTTCTTGCCTTAACAGAGTACAGAATCGACTTCGCAAACTAGTGGGAGATGATCTCGTCTCTTTCTGTCCAATTCTTCTTTTCTTCACAAAAACGACGTTTTTAGTCTTTCTCTACTCTATCGTTATAATCATAGGTTTTCGAATGGGCTCAAGTCCTCCCTATTAAACATGAACAGCAAGAATTACTTTACAACCGTACCTGCCAAGAACGTTCCATGCTTCTCGGGGTGGCTAAAACCAAACAAAATTTCCATGAACAAAGTTTCTTTCGAAAAACTTTCCATCGGTGGAACACATTACCACTGGGCTGCATGCCTACAGACTATAACATGGTCCTCCAATGTCAACAAGTTATAGTCGCGACGCATTATAGAGTAATAAAATTTGTCAATAGTATTCATCGTTTTCAATCGTCTCATGGTATTATTGATCACCAAACTGACAATATTGTAAACGTTTATTCTCTAGTAGCCATTGACCTGGGAAAGTGGTGACGCATTAGTATAAAAAAGAACTATTGTTTCTACATCAAATAACCCCAGATGAATTTATATTCCGTTAAATGAACAAACCAAACTTAATAGGGTCGAAGTTATGAAAATTGTATTGCTTACTTACAACAGTCGTTTGTAATTACATGGATGTTTTGACAGAATAATCGAGCCCGGTTTCAACAGAGTTCGGTTAATTTTTCTTGACTTCTACTACTTAACTTCAAAGGAAGATTCTAGAACATATCCTAGGTTGGAGAAGAAGTCGTTATCATCAGATTTGGTTAAGCATCTTTTTTACATGCTGGCATCTGTTAGACGGATTTTACAAATTGACTTTCAAACTAAGCTATACCATGTTACATAAACATTTACCCCTCTTCTGCTCACATCAATCCTTATCCCGTCCTCCCATGTTTTCCTTGGCCTTCTTCTACTAACTGACCATTTTACTCTAACTGTTCTACATTTATTAACTAAAGCATTTCCATTGAGAGATTCTCATCTGTGCCATTTTTCTTATTTATACACCTCGTGTCCTATTTTTATCTGTGTCATTTTTACCGGGCTCTTTTTTTCCAGTGCTATTTTTCCTAAATTTATTCTTATGATCTGTAGATTTTCAGTTTTACGTGTAGTTTAAAACCGATTCATATTTATCATTCACCATACTAGCAATAGAAAATTAAGTGTTAAGCAAAAAATTACTGTTAAATAATCTTTATTAGAAATTAGGCAAAAAAAATGTCCAAGACTAAAAAATTCAGATTTTTCTGAATCGGATTCCGATTAACCGTCCTAACACTACTTTAAAAATATTGAACCGTCACGACTAAAATAAAAATGTATATATAAGTCACTTAAAGTTGTTTCCACGTGAAACTATTCATGTCAAAACAAAAAAAGTGTTCGTTTTCCTTTTTTAATCGATTTTTTTCTTCTTTGCTTTAATTTCGGTTTATTTTATTATTTTTCTTTTTGTCTTTCTCTCTGTGTTTTTTTCTCATTTTCTATTCCTTTTCTTTCTTTCTGTCTGTCCTTCGTTCTGTCTTTCATCCTTTCTTTTCGGTTTCTTTCTGTGTTTCATTTCTGTCAGTGTTAGACGCTCTTATCATTATATCAAGTTTGTATTTGTTGTCTTTTCTATTCTTTTTAACCATAGCATCTATTTTTGCGTCAACTTTGTTTTTTAGATGAAATCTGACCGAGCAAATCATTTTCTCGAAATAATTTTTGTTTTTACTTCTGCATACTTTGTTAAATGAATGTAATTTTGCACGCGATTTTCTTTTAATGAGAGGTAATGTATGTCAGTTACTCTATCTGCCTCTGACACTTAGGTTCCAAGTACAAGTGTATTTGATTAGTCACGCTTATGCTTAAAATATATTGATTGTCAGGTTGAGTTTTAAACAAAACTTTCATCGATCATTGAATTTAAAATTGCATTTTAGATAAGTCAAGCAATATCAATTTGTTCGTTATCATATTAGAGTTTAGTTTTCAATAGCATTTTAGCTAGTCTCTCACACTTAAGTTCAAAATAGAATATCTGCCAATAGACTTATATATATGTTATAGAAGGCTATCACAATGTAAGAAGTGAAAATATGTCGGTGTTAAGAAGGAGGACTAAACGAAGTGCCTTTATCGTCAAACTTAATTTGTATTGAATCTTATTTAATTTAGTCACATCTTCTGAAAAAGAGATCTTATGTGTACTCGTGTTCTATAATATATTTCGAGGTAAGACCCCTTTATCAAATCGTGGTTTTACAATCCTCCTTAAACTCGTTTAAGCGCTGGTAATATGGTGTTGCATTATAATATTGTAGTAAATGTCAGTGATTCTGCATCAAATAAACTTAAATTATGAAATAATGTATCCCGATTCTCCATAAAGAGGTGATTGGTTATTTAGCCTATAAGGCTTTAGTTTAAAGTACGATTTTCGTAGTTCTGTCACGCTTAAGTCCGAAATAGAATTTTAAAGATGTGTCAAAATTTCTATGATAGACATCTGTTTTAATAGTATATCCCGCTTTAGTTAAAAAATAGTACGTTCGTTCGTTTCTCGTACTTGAGTTTGAAAATACATTTTTGTTGGTCTGTAAGGCTTACTTCTGCATATAAGTTTATTTGATATCTCACACATTAGTTTTAAATACTATTTTAAAAGGACCATAGCATTTTATAAGAGGCTCTGTCGGCCAGTCGAACGGTCTGTTGGCTTACCGCATCCAATTTGGAAATACTATTCTTTTCGTCAAACGTATAAATTAAATAGATACATCTTTGGAATGATTTCTGTAAAATTCATGTAGTTTAGATGATTTTCTTACAGGCAAAAATAGAAAAAAATTCGGAATGGTCTTTATAAATATGATGCAGTCTGAATAGTTTTATACGCTTACTCCGACAAAATCAGAGGTGACGTCAGATCAGGAAGAGGATGAGATGGCTTGCGCTTCTGTTTTCTTTTCTCATTTTTCTCATTGATTTAGTGAAGACGGATGCGTTTCAGGACATCTGGTGTCTAGACCGTTGGAGGAGCCCTACTCTATCTATGGGTTCTTCAAAACTACTAAGGTTTACTGATTTCGTTTTCTGGAGAACTATAATAAACGATGGGGAACGTAAATGTTGGCTACGTAAACGTGGTGGATTTTCAGATTAAAAAGCGTGCGTCCGAATCCAATATGGCGGAATAGGAAAATAAAGTTAGTACTAGAAAAACATCAGCAATACACTTATCATCAGACGAGATCCAATAAAAATAGTGTACAAATTATAATTAATCTACCTTTCAACTATGCAACAAAAGCTGCAATTGTTTTCTTCTTCGGGTTGCTTCTTTTGATAATTTACCATTCTCGCAGAGTTTAAAAGGTCATTTTCTTATTGAAATATGTTCGTTCCTTCTGGCATTTTGTTTGAACTAATTCGTGACGTCTGACACAAAGGATGATCACATTTTGTCACATCAGCTTTTATTGCTACGAAATAAACGCACGTTTTCTCAAAAGGCATAAACATACCGCATGTAACTTATTTTAGTCTTAACGGAATGTTTTTGTTTTTTTTACTCATGGTTCACCTTTTACAGAGGCCAACATCAACTCGAGGACAAGTATTAGTGAGATTTTAAGGTGGATGATAGAACAGAACTATGAAAGGATTGGGAATTATGTTTGACTAGCAGGAATACGTGGCGTTGCCCGGGCAAAACTTGTAAGATAGTTTGATTAAAACTTCTACCTCTCTACCTCTGTTCATCCGTATCTCTATCTTTCTCTTTTTTCTCACTCCCCCTTTTTCTTCTCCATTTCCGCAACCCTCTCTTTCTATATGAGTAGCCCATTCCTCTTTAGCTGGACATACACATACATACACACAGACAACTCTTTTTTCTATAGCTTCCTCGTGGAACGAGTGGGAATAAAGGATAATTAATTTATGAATAAAAAATCAGTTTCCTTTCTTCAGTAAATAAAATGGCTTAATAAAATAACTGAATAACGAAGCCCCCTTACTTAAACCTGGGTTAGTTATGAATATCAAACATTTATTTTATCGATGTTCAATGGTAGACTCCAAAGATACTCCTCTGAATTGCAAGCACACCTCGATTCGATTGAATTGGGTTGTGATTAGTCTAAGGGATTCTTTCGATAGACATTACGTTTATGATAACCTTACAACTAAAAATCTGCCGGGTTCAGGTCTTGTTGTTTGACCACTTCATAATCACACCTCCTACTTATTATACATTCATTAAGGTGCCCTCCCATATCACCGAATGGCCATAAAACAAAGACTATTGGCCATTCATGACTAAAACCAGATGGACACTTCAGCCATCGATTGAAGATCATGTCTCCCAAATACGGTTCGATTGCTAAAATGATTAAGAATGTAATGAATGATTCCATATAAGGGTACCCTATAATTACGGATAAACCGTACGAGTGTTCTTATTCAAAGAGAAGGCCCTAAATAAAAAGAAAAAATGCAATTTGTTAATCAGCTTATACTAGTCTAAATCAAGTGAAAATCGAACCCAATAGAAATGATGTTAAACTTATCATTATTTTTAATTGTTTATTTAAATTAAATACGAACAAAATTATATATATATATAATGTTTTTAATGGAAATCGCTACAGACAAGACATGAAGCAACTTGATGTAAGGAGCTAACAAGAATGAAATATGATTATCTCAAAGACAGGAGATGCCTATTGGCCTTAGTCTTGAAAATACCAAGGCTATAGGTAGGGGGAACACAGTCAACAGAAAGAGAAAATCACAAGCATACAGTCCTTGAAAAGAACGTACCGGAATAGTAATCTGTATTCTAATGAGATATCAAAACAGCAGATTGATGGAGACCACTAGACAAATGAGTCAAACGAGCTGGAACAAAAGAAACAAGAAATAGATCACATAACTCTATTAACATAGTATTTTTAGAAAAGACTGAGACTAGCAATATCATGTATGTTAGACAGACGATGCGGAGAAGAGGAAATGGTGTAGCCAATCAAATTACATATACGTTTCCGCACCTTATCAAGAACCCTCAAATCGGACAAAGATTCACCAGCCAAAATATGAAAACGGTACTGGCGTCCATGTATATAATTTGGTAGTTCTCTACTGTTTGTTTATATATTTGTCTGTTCATTTATTTGTTCATTCATTTGTTTTGTAAACTTTGCTATTTTAGGAGAATCATCGACCAGTACTATACCTACGAAAACATATTAAAATATAATACAAATGCTTTATGTATTGCTTATAAAAGTGTTCTACTAGTCTATGTACATGATTTTGTATTTCTTTTAATACTATATAATTTGAATATAAAAAAAAAGAACTCAAACTTATATAAATACCTAATCAAACGCACACAATTAAGAACGCTTCCTTGTAATTCAGGTCACACTGAATTAAAACTAGCAAAATGATTACAATCTGAAAAATATATTAAAATATCTGATATTTTATAAATTAGGCTTTTTCATTTGATTCGAAACCTTAAATAAAATGTTTCATTGTTATCTACTATATTAATCTTGTTAGTTGGTCTAATACTTCTTAAATTACAAATCTTTTTTATGAAATACGAAAACCCCTAGTAAAACATTTTATCATTCTGTATACTCAACCGCCTACTGCAAACGCATGCCGTGGTCCTCTTCATATACTCATTGTTCGTAGTTGCCGAGGGCGCAAAGGCGCAGTTCACGTTTTACATACATTATAAAAACATCAAATACTGACACAGGCACTGTACATAAGAGACTTGTTGAGCACGTGTGGGTGTGCGTCGCTATGGCTCCGTTGCTTGCGTGTACATCTTAGTTAAACCTCTCATCTCTCAAATTCAGAGTTCAAGCTAAGACTAACTCCGTCGTACGACCTTTCTCCACCAAAGCGTGTGATCGATCTGTCCGTTGAGACCATTGACTGCCTTCTTTATCGCCGATCACTCTCACCCCTCTGCCCGCGATCCCATCTACAGCCAGTCCCAAATATGTCTACTCTCGATCGGAAATTCTAAATGTCCGTTTTTATTTAGATACTCTCAGCTTAATTCAACCGCTAACTTGATATGTCCGCTTTATTTCTCAGATACTTCCGAATTCTTCATATTTACCCTTTCCCTTTACTACTCAAAAACTGAACAAATAACTGGCACGCCGTCATTGGTCTGTGAAGCTTAATGGGTTATCATGTCGTTTTCTTGCGATTCACTTACCTAGCTGGTTGTCCTGATTGTGGTGTGCAGTCTATGGTATCACAATACGGGTTATCCTAAAAAAAGAGAACATGTTTTTTATCAGTAAAACGTATAACAATGTTTTTCATCTTTAAAATAAATTATTTATTTACCTTAAAGACATGAGCGAGCTTTGGACTTAGATATGCCTTTCTCAAGGGTATACTTTTTTGTTAATAATCTTTTCTGTAAGAGATATAACGATTTCTCGTTGATAGTAGTTCGTGCGATGGAGATATCTGTTGGTTCGAATGTATGTGTGCTACATGTGGCTCTGTGCTTTATAAGATAATGAAATATTGGCACTTAAAAACATTGTTTGGTATCTGAATTAGAATTTATAAATTTATAGAAGCGAAAATAACAATGTTTTTTGTGAGGTAGACATATATAAGTCGAAAGCTCGCGCATGTCTTTAAGGTAAAATCATTGTTATTTGGCTTTCAGAAATATCTAAATTGTAATTCAAATACATACATATGTTCTCTTATTTTGTTTCTGCTTTTTCATTTGTTATTAAATTGTTTGAAAACGACCAGGATCGGCGAAAAATAGAATAATTTATCGAAAACCAAACAAATTTTTTTAACTTTCAGATGTTTATAATATATTAAAAGAAATGTTTACCTTTTATCCAGCCAAAACAATGCAAATTCTCACTAAAGCGTAATACTGTGATTGGAGTCAGATGTTTTCTCTGGGGAGAGCCTTGGTGGAGATTTTGTCAGCCAGATGTTTGTTTATATTACATTTAAATTCCTACATGTTCGTACTGTCGAGGAAATAGGGAACAAGTAGGGAATAACTAAGGCTAGCTAACTGATAAAAGAAGCTATTCGAGTAGAAAATCTTCCGTCATCTATGGACCTCAACAGTGTAGGGTTGGGAGTTTAACGCTAGTCGGATGTGTCGGGAGTGTTTACGTTGGAGAGTTGCAAGTTCAGTGAGTTCACCGGGGCACATTCCGTGGAAGTACTTGTAAAACAGGCACAATGATGTAACTCTGCGGCGATGCAAGAGGAGATCAAGCTTGGCAGAAAGTGCGGAACTTATTTACTAACTTAATCCGTAAAAAGTATACAGTATTTGTAATGACTGTACGAAAATCTGTTTATTGAATCACTTAATCATTAAGAAAGAAAATACTCATTTAGTCGAATTATATTGATATTTGCTGAAATTACAGCAATTTCGTAATTTATACTTTAAGATATTTTTTATTGTTAAATTGTAAATGATTAAAAATGAAAGCTTAACATTATTTTCTGTTTATCTATTATCCGGAAAATAGATGCCAGTTATACATTATTAAAAGCTTTGTCTCTAGAATAATATAGAACATTGTTGATAAGATGGCATAGCGTTCATAAAAAATAACGCAGGGAAATACATTTTGTTTGTTTTTAAATGTTAAAATATGAGCTGCAATGTTTTTCAGTCAAAATATGTCCGACATATATTTGAGTTCTTCTTGTTCTTCCTATTCCAATTTGCTTATTTCTTCCCCACCACCTGGCTATCTTTTAATCCAATCATATTTCTTCCTCCGTTGACTATCTTTACTTCAAGAATAAAAGCCGTGAAAACAGTTACCTACATGATCTCATCTAAAACGTAAAATTCGGCCTGTCATCAAACTTGCAGAAAAATAGTTCTGAACTTTGTGGTTCTTATTGGAAAGTCCCGCTAGAGACCATTCACAGAATATTCTGTCTAGAACTAATTCGAGCATGAATACAAAAGCAGACCCGGATTCTATCATTAGTGACAATGACCAATGGTGACGTACATCACACAGGGTGGTTGTGTCGCTCTCGGTAAAAAGACGTCTCTACAGATATAGTGACGTACATCGCATACATATCTGACTTTTTTACATATATCTTTTTCCAGTCTCATACACATTTGTATACTAAGTAAATCATCTTCTTAAAGTAAAGGAAAGTTTCAATTCAATAAAATCCGAGGAACAGACCTTTTAAAATATGACATAGACCTAAAAATCAAATTAAATTATAGCGTATAATCGAATAACACATTGAATAAAGATCGATATTTTAGAAATATATCATAGTTTTGTTATCAATGTACAAAGGTTTGCATGCTATCTATCGCTTCACAATTGTTTTGACTGTTCCCGTCAGACGTTGTGAGAGTAGAAGGTGGACCTTAGATTTACTTTCGACAGCCTCGTAACTCTCGATTCCCTTATTTTGTCATTTAGTCCTTACATTCCATCAGCGATGTTTCTGACAAAGGGGAAATAATTGATGTTTTCTGGGTCGGAATCTATCTATCTAACACTTATCGGCGGCACGTTTTTTACCTTAAAGCACTATGTTTAACTATTTACATCAAGTGGCTTCATGCCTTTTCTGGAGCGATTTCCATAAAAAAACAATCGAAGTTAAGCGACGTTCATCCTGGGCATTATTCAGTGAGTGAAGACAAATTGATGCGTGTAATAAAAACATCTTTAAATTAAAATTCATCTACAAACCAATCGTATACACAAACATGTACGATTTCGGCGTAAAATAACCCAACGGGGGTTGACACGCCGTAAAACCTAACAAAAGCGAAAAAAATGACTGTAATAAGATTTGAACTCATCATAGCAAATTCCATAGTCTCTTACAGTATCCATTAAGTCGATCACTAATCCCAAAAATGTGATAATACTAAGTGATTTAGGGTTTAACCCCGTTTCTCCTATAAAGAGAAGCAATATTATATTATTATCATGTAGTTGTTCTCGTACAGTTATTACAAGTGAGTGTACATTACTCAAAAATAGTAATATCCGGAAGAGGGAGACATTTGTTAAGTTTTTGAGTTAACGTTCGTATTAAACAGTTAACATTGTAATTTATTATTAAAACCATATGCTAAAACCTATCATGTAAATGTAACAATATTTAATGTTATAGTCAGTAAGTTACGCAAAACTAGGTTGCTCAATAAAATGTGTGAGTGAAATTTTGTCGTATCTGAAATTCAATGCTGGATTGTTTTGACAGATTGTGATTTATGAAAGTCAGTAGGTAAATTGTGTTTTGTTGTTTCTAAAAGAATGTGTAAATCTAAAAATACGAGGAGCTGATGGGCAAACCAAGATGAATAAACTTGATTTAGAGAAGCGAGGAATCCTGTGCTTTGTCTCTCCATACATCACATAGATACATTTGAAATGAATGTTAGAATAAGTATTTACAAATGTAATTCCTTTTTGTTCAAAGTATTCCTTGTGTTCCATTCAATTCGAGAAAATGCATCCCGAGATTACGAAATTTTCGCTTGTCAAAGTTAGTCTAGATTTGCAGTCTGTTTTGTACGTGACATTTCCACGAGTTACAAACGAATCCACTTAATCAAAATAATATCTGTTACACGTTACCATATGAAGCAACGTCACGCTTTAAAATTTGCCTCGTGATAGGTTCAGTGTGTAGAATTTATTCTCTCTTCGGTCAGAAGTATTTCTTGAATGTGAACATTTTATTTTGGACCATCTAGAGTTCCCCGTTTCTTTTGATGCTGGATATACACTACATAAAAAACGACACCGTTGTTCACATTGTCCTCGTGGATAGACAAATAATTAAATACAGACATTAATATTTTGACCGCCTTCCCTGAAAGAAAAAATATGTGTGTGTGAGGTTACGTTACATAAACAGCTAAACTAACAAACAAAACTGAATAGGTAATTGACGTAAGGACTAAAAACCATCCGAAAGATAATACTGATTATATGTTTTGCTAAGTAGGTAAACATTGCTTGACAGGTCACTACCAACATTTTGTTGCATTCTTGCATTTACATTCAACTCCAAACGTCTTTCCAACAATAAGTATACCTATACACACTGAGAGTCTATATAGATAAAACTCTATGTACACTATATTCGGTGTGTCACTATACTAATATACGCAGGCACGACGCAAATGAATCGACATAATTTATACATTGTAATACTTTCAGATTCTATACTAATTAATATGTTTGTTTTTTCAATTTTTGTTTTCATTTTATTTTTGCTGAAGATAGGGAATACTATCAGATGCTAGACATTTACCTGCTATTTGAGAGACACCATCCGAGAGATCTTTTCAGGATTCTAAACTTCTTTTTAAGCGCAATTATCTAGATCTCTCTTGCAATTCGTTCACCGGGTATATTTACTTAATAGTTTTTGAAATTCTTTTTCATGAAACCTGTCGCTCGTATTATTTCTGAAATGATGAAGATCTTCCCAAGATTCCAGTTTCGTTTCATGTCGTACATGAGGCCGTGGTATTTAGTTATCTTCTCCCTCTCAGCTCTGTTTAAGCCAGCATCATTAGAGAAACTGACTTCAATATACAGATCATTTATCGCCATTTGTGTATAGCGCAAACAAACACATTTAGAATAATCAGTCATTTAAAGGGCCTGTATACCATCACGGAGAACAATTCTTCGCTCTCAGCAGATTAGCTGAACGGCGGTTCATTGCTAAAATGTAGTAGTAGTAATAGTAGTAGTGTTAGCAGTAGTAATAGAAGTAGTCATAGTAGTAGTAATGCGTTCTCCCTGACCTTCGTTGTTACACAGTCGTGATGCGCGTTAAGTAATAGCAGCCATTGTAAAAAAATGATTTGACAAAATGATGGGCAGGGTTTTACAATGCAGTCAGGTGGGTTTTGTTTCGGTATACATTATAGGTACATTCGGTTAACAGACATGATGCTTCTCATTCGCCCGCCATAAGAAAGGAATGAGTAGATATTCCTAAACAACGGCCGCTCTCTTTCGCGGTTCGGCAAAAAGAAAAAAGATTTTATCAGCTTCAGTTTATTTGGATAGATGACACGTAGTAGCAGTTCCTTCTCTCTCTTCTTCTTCTCCGTTGTTTTTCTGTCGTGTTATTTCTTGATTAATAGCACTGATTGTAAATAATGATAGCACATATCCGAATCATCTGAGTCGCCATTCCCTCATCTTACCCTCAATCGGTGCGATGCCGCAGCGCCTTCGGATATCTTTATTGCAAACGTGCTCAAGCAGGGTAATTCCAGACATCGAGTGAAGTATTTTGTTTTCCATAACTGCGAATCTTTGCTCTGCCTTCCTTATTGTTTTTTTAGCACTCGGTCTATACAAAGCAATGGGTCGCACAACAGTCAGGTAGTTCTTTGACTTTAGACGGTCGCTGATATATCGGTCACAGAGGTAGCCAGTAGTGGTGTGTCATGTTGTTGGCATCGTCGCTGAGTGTCGAATCGAGATATTTGAAGGAGTGCGTTCGTGGAAGATCGTGTCTGTCAACTAGGTTTGTGCCATGTTTTTTTTTGTTCAATTATCCAGAGAGGGGTAAAACTCAATTTTCTTAAACTTAGAGAAACCATGGCCTTTGTGTAAGGGGTCTTCGTTATTCAGGATGGGTGTCCATATACGGGAGATGCGTAAGCGTGTCTTTTTTGTGTTCGACAATAACGTTTCAGTTATGTGATTATATATATATATATATATATATATATATATATATATATATATATATATATATATATATATATATATTGTGTGTGTTTGTGTATTCAGGCAGCATTTTCTAATTTATGCGAACATTGTTAAAAACAACAGAATTTGTTTGTTTAATTATACTTTTTTTTTAATTTTTCCGTTTTTCTGATGGTTATTTTGTATCAAAAGCAAACAAATTAATAAATGTTCCATAGGTTTCACGAACGTTTTCGATTCTTTATCGAATCATCCTCAGGTGTCAAAAGCAAATGAACAAAAAAGCTGGAGAAAGAAGAGAATTTAAAAAAGACAGCAGAGAAATGCGCATAGAATGTTTTTCGCATTGTTCTAGCGAGTGATTGACGATTTAAATTCAGCAACGCTGAATTGCATCACAGGTTGTTGTGTTGTATGTAGATAGCTTCCAGTATTTTTAATTTTTTTAAAATTGGTTTCGGAATGTATCATTTTAGTGTTATTAACTAGAACTGTTATATATATATATATATATATATATATATATATATATATATATATATATATATGACTATAACAGATTTTATGTGGATAATATTCCGGAGGAAAACGATATAATCAATGACGATATGAGTTGACAGAGTGTTTCACGTTAATTTTTAAAAGTGTTAATGCTTTTCCTCAGTTGAATACGTTTCATTTCATATGCTAGTTATCATCAGCTCCACATCCATTGCGCTAATTGGGAAAAGGTGGGATCTTAAAGCGTAAAGTCACGTTTATCTCGTGACCTGTCTGCAATTCTATCCAGTATTCTGTCCATTTTAATCATCTTCCTCACTTTCTGTTGATTTTCCATCGCAAAGCCACGCGATCATCCGCGCGTTTTTACATTCCTCTCTCTTTGACACCTTCTCAGAACATGGTATCTTCACTTAAACGAATTGAATACGACGCCAAACTCCACGCGTACTTTATATTTAGTACCAAGAAACCTATGCCAAATATGACAAACTTAATTCTCCTTTTAGTAAATCGAAAATCGTCTAACATGATTCGACATACAAACTGATTTCCAACAGATACATAAGCCGGAAACACATCCTTAATAAAATACTAGGGTTTTTATCACCGTAGAAATGTGAATCAATAAAAGGGTCAATAATGTCATAGCAAAATATTCATGGCAACATATACACCTTTACACATTGAATGACGTTTTCATTCTTTTTTAAATAGTGTGTTCGTGTGTTTAAAATATTCATATAATAATTCTGCTGATCTAATAGCATAACATAATTCAAAGGGAAGTAATTCATCCAAACTCGATACAGTTATAATAGTAATACAGCTATATATTTCTATGTAAACAAAAAAGAAGATAGAATATTTCCGAAATTTTTAGATAAGCATTGATAATTTGTAGAATTTTGACAATTCGGACTCCTGTTCTCATCTTGAGTGTTATTCGCACAACTTTTCGGCCGTTGTAACCCCCGGCCTTCTTCATGTGTATCTTTACGAACTCGGGAACATTTCTGTCAAACTCGGGAATCGGGACGAAATTTCGAACGTAACCCTTTTATTTAATCCCCAGGCATGGCTGGCGAAACGATAGCATGCTACTACCGTAGATTTAATAAAAGGTTCTGTTCGAAATTCCGTCCAGATTCCCGAGTTCGACAGAAATATTCCCGAGTTCGATCAGATACACCTGAAGAAGGCCGGAGGTTATAACGTCCGAAACGTTGTGAGAATAGCATTCAAGATAAACACAGTAGTCTGAATAATCTAAATTATACAAGAATGTAGAAACTGTTTTTTTCTCAATTAAATTTTTAAAAAGTATGGCTTAGAAATATATTAACCAGCATTTATAGGAATAAGTCTGTCAAAATAAAGTTAAACATGAATATTTTACTTGTAATTTTACGATAAAATAGAATTTTTACACTGCATATTATTTGAAAAAATGATTTTAATAAATAAAGTAATTGTGGAATTTCCACAGGGTCCCGTTACTGCCTATGAATGTGTGTATAAAATGCTTTCTTTTCATATTTTTAATGGGAATCGCTCCAGACAAGGCATGAATCCACTTGATGTAAAGAGCTTACACGAACAAAATATGATTATTGCAAAGAAAAGAGATGATTATTGGCGTTAATCTTGAAAAAACCAATGCTGTAGTTAGGAGGAAACAGTCATCAGGAAGAGAGTTCAACAACCTTGCAGTTCTTCGAAAGAAGAAATTGGAATAGGTAGCTGTATTTCAATGAGGTATCAAAACAGATAGAGACCACTAGACCAACGAGCCAAACGAGCTGGAACAAAAGAAGCACTCTATGTATCGATTGTGTTTAACACAAGTATTTTACATTTAACCATGACAGTAAGTATTGTTATGTGACGATCATGTCATTGTTTGGAAGTATTTTATCGTAATTCTGGTCTTGATTGATATTCGGTGGTGCATTTCTGATGAGGAAGTTGTAATTCTTGTTAATGGGGAATCATCGTCATAGCTGTCACTTATTATTAAAAAGATGCGGAGACATTTTTTTTCATTATAATATTTCAAATAAAAATGTTGGTTTTGCAGTTTCAGAAAGAGACAGATATCGTTTAAACAATTAGCGGACATATCTTCACCCTCCCTACTGCCTCAAGGGTAACATTTTAACAGTGTCTCATTTTTAATCGCCGCCTCTACGAAGTATCTACTCATCACCTCTGATAATAAGCATAATAAAATATAGTCCCATAGACTTCTGCAAAATGAAATTACTTCATGTGATTTAGTTACACACAGATCACGGTTAACCTGTGGCAAAACAATGACAGAAATGTCCATTAATCGTGGCTGAATTCCGGACTCAACACTCATGAGTGTTTTACAAAATTGAAAATGTCCAGATTTTCATCAAAGTTTTCGTATTCATTGATCAAAAGAATACATTTTTGGGTAATGAACAGAGACTCGTTCTAAATATTAAAATAAAAAGTATTTTAACACTATAATTTACATGCATTGACGTTTTCCATGAAGCTATATTTCATTTGACGTATCAGTTTGAAGAACTCCGTAGAAGGGAGTCGGTCAATCCGAGAGGCAGATAATGGCGCGGCTAGTGAAAAAATCATGTATATGATGATACAAGCACCAAAATTAGATATACTAAACATATCTGTCCGACTAGCCACCTAAAAATCCAAGATGGCGGCCATTTTGCAAGATGGCCCCCATCAGGAACTCTGTAATCATTCAGTCTATTAATTTAATATGTTATATGTCGGTAATAAAATGTGTTTTAATGTTGTAATATTTTGTTTACTTAATTAATAATCGTGTAAGTGGTGTTAAAATGCTTTCTAGAGTGCCATAAAGTAATTCAGCTTGCCCCAAAACATACAATTTGACGCCAAGATCACGACAATCGGTTTAATAGACACCAATTTATGAGGAATATCGTTATCGTGAGCTCTCGATGGCGGTCATCTTGAAAAATGGCCGCCATCTTGAACTTTTAGATGGCTAGTCGGGCACATATGTTTAATATATTTTATGGAGTCATCATGCCAATGTTGGTGCTTGTATCATCAGCTGCACGATTATATTGCATCTTTTGTATTTAGCCGCAGCACTAAGACAGACAGAAGTAGAGACGGATCGCAGTTGGTGACTGATCCTAAACAAATAAAAAAAAAAATAATAATATTTTTCCGAATCCCGCCTGCTCAAAAAGAGGAAAGCGCGAAGTAAATTTCAAAGTCTCCTAACGAATACTTCAACTTTATTTGCTCCCAAACAAGTGCAAGATAATTCCTTTTTATTATTGTTACACACTTCTGTTCACGGCGAGTTTGTTTCTTTTTGTTTTAGGGTCTTTTAAGCACAGCGTGCGCGGAAATAGACTGCCAGAGAAACCATATCAAAGCGCATGCGGTCCATCATTCATCGAATCACACAGGTGTTGCAATGACACCAAATAAGTATTAGTATTTAACAACTATTTTACGAGAACAAAACACAGTGAAATATATATCACTGCTCAAAGTTAGGATTAAAAGTTATTTACACGAAACAAATACATCTAATGACAAATAAATTAAATTTTTCACTCAGGAGACTGAGAAATGGTCCCCTAAATTGTCAAAAATTGCACTTCTTCACAAATACATAAAAGTACACTTTCCTTTACCAAATCACACCTAGTTCAATTAAAATTATAATCCGCACTAATAACATTAAGCTTGATAATGGATGAAAATTAAAAATTATTATGTATTATTCTCAGTCCATGCTACCATACTTAAATAATTTAAAATGTGTATGCATTTCTATCCAACCCTAACCACAGTGTCTAAGAGTGCTCGCACTTAGCACGTTCTTGTTCCTGCCTCCTTTTATTATTATTATTTTTTTTACCGTGACTTTATTTTCGTCTCGAGGCTCGAGATATCGTTGGAACTGTTTTTGAATTTGAAACTCTAAGGCGATGCTGGCTATTGCCACGACTATGGTGAGACAGAGGCCACAGCGTACATATGTTATGAAAATAGAGACTATTTTCTTTTAACAGCTTAGATGAAATGAAATCGGTAGAAAAGTAACCGTTCTTTGTGAAAAGTAGCATGATTTAACATTTCGTTTAAAAAAGGATATTATTTCCACGTTTCTCAACTCTCAGTGAAACACCAGAAGGCCTTCCTGTCAGAATAAACATCATCATAATCATCATCCTACGATAACGGGCCACCCTTTGCTGATGTTTTACCGAATCATTAACTGTTTCTTAAAAGATGTATAGTTTTTGTCAAACTAAATATTACTATTAAATTTTATTTCAGACAAGAGTTCGTTTTTTTCACGTTTGTTATTGCCACGTTCATAACATGGCTCATAATTATTTTTTCTTGTTTGCGAAGGTATTAACATTTTAGATGATTGGCCATTGTCTATTCGTGCCGCCGCTCATTTTACATGTTAGCATCAGAGAATCTAAATAAAAAAGGATAAGGCAATAAGAATTAACTACTGAATTGTCTAGTTTTACGCAATCTTCGTTCGGGTAACAATTGCAAAAGTAATTGTATCCTTTCGGAAGATTGAACGAACAAGTCATTACAAACAGTTATTATAATCTACGAACGAAGATCTGTGCTAGGAAATTGCCTCCGCGCAAAAGCAAAGGAATGTTCTTACTGTTTGTGACTTTGTGTACTTAAAACAGATACCGTTTCGCGAGCAGATTAGATTGCAATAAATATTCTACTTTTGAACGCGATCCGTTTCTTGTACTGATTGATTCTTGTACATCAAAGTGAGTTTCAAAGATAAACAAGCGATTCTGTTTGATTGAACTAGCGTGTTCGAGCAGAAGCCATTTCTGAAATAATTAGACTCAAATAGCAGTCGGAGTCGACCAGTTATGACAAATGGAACTGAATTACCAATCGAGAAGCGAAATGTTAGTGAACAGACCCTTGATTTTATTCTCAGGCTAATATCACGACAAGCAAATTGATAGGAGGAGGAATAAATTAGAATTGTTAATCTCCGCCGTGTTTGTTATTTCCACGTATTTTGCAGCCGCGAGGTTTGAATCCCAACGCGATTTAACGGTATAACATGGTACCGGATGAATGGTAATCTAACAATGTTTGACACTTATTTTTGTGAATTCTTCATATAAATATCAATAATTTGTATTATTTGGATTTTTCAGACTCGTATTTATATTTTGGTTGTTGTTATGTTCATAATTGACCCATGGCTAAACTAATTAAGGTGTCGAGAACCAATCAGTTCTAAGTGATATTCTACATGAGGTTGAAGGTTCAATCCTTATTATCGACGATAATTGATAAGAATACAATAAAAACGTTCAGCTGCTTATCACTGGGTTCTTCCTGATAACGGCCATTGGTTTTCTCTTGCGTTTGAGTGACAATAAGCCTCCTCATGATTCCCTTACTTTTAGTATAACTCTGGATGATGTCATTCCTCCTTAGTCTTGCCATCCTCCTAAACCCTACACTATCATTTTCTGTAGGCAACAACGGGGTGCGCCCTGTTATAGAGCTTCACTTACATATCTATTTTAGAAGTTTCAGCTATCTTAGATTCGTGTAATTTCTTTCATATTTCTAGTTGTGTTTAGGCAGATTTATTCTATTTCAATTAACTTATGACTAGTGGGTTTCATTTATCGTGTGAGTTGGTTTTCGCCCTTTAGGACTTAAAAAAAATATTTTAGCTATTTTCAGCTATGCTATGTTTTGTAACATGTTCGATCATCCTTTTGATTCCAATTTCTCCTTGAAATTTTGTGTAACTGTTCCTAGTGTTCCTGCAAGTATCGGTATTACAGTAGTTTTTGTTATGTTCCATACCCCTTTCAGATATCTGAGAACTTTAAGTATTTGATGAATCCGTAATCTTTACCCTGTGAACTGCGGGGACGGCGAAATCTATTATTTGGTATCTTTTTTCCTTTCTTTTTTTTATTAACTATTAACACGTTTTGTCTCCTTACTTGGATTATTCTGTTCGTTAGTATTTCAATTCCCAAGATAATTTTATGCATTTCAATTTAAAATACTGTCTGCAGTTTGTGCTCTAGCAGTTGTATGTATGTTCAAAATGCTGTCATTTGCACAGTTCCAAGTTATCTAGCTTCCCGAACAAGTCATGTTTGCTTTTCTATTTAGTTGGGGCAAAATTGCTGCATTCACATGCTGTAGTTGAATCTTTTTACTTTCTCGCTTTTCTTACGACTTGTTACTACTACTACTACTACTACATAATCATCATCATCATCATCAGAGCAGCAGCAGCAGTAGCAGCAGCAGTAGCAGCAGCGAGAAGTTTTCATACGAGTTATTACCAGTAATTTCTAACTGGGAAAAACAGGTGGTATTCCCTCGAGTCAGAATGACAACAATTATAACTAGATTTTCGACAGTCACCGTTGCGAATAAATTTGCGTTCTCACAACGGCCGCCTATAATTGAGCTCTCTTTGATAATGGCTTCCGATTTCTTTTGAATATCAATGACAGTAATCTTCCTCAGGCTCCCAGTACTCTCCGTTCCCTTTTCAGGCTAGCTCTGGATAGTGCTCTCGCTGCTCGGTCTTCTCATTCTCTTAGACTATTCACGAGCATCTTCTGTGACAGCAACGGATGCTGATATATTCGGCATTTACTCGCGAGCTTTATTTCTAAATTTAAAAATGTGAGATGATATAACTTCACAGTTGAGTGTAGCTCGGGGGAGTAGGTACTATTGGTAGAGTTTTATTTTGTGCTCTTTGATAGTTCCATATGCAGGGGTTACTATCTAATTAGATTATTTAATCATGTGAAAAGAGATAGAAGAATTTGAAGAGAAACACAGTTACAGTTGAGAAGTTCGCGAAGAAAAGATAAAATATCGGGGTAACCGGTGTCATATGTCACCGGTCTCGGGTGGTGATTTAATAATAGTGTATTTGGTCTCATTTACTCCCTATGGAAAATGTCGCAAGTAGAAATATGTGCCCACTATTGCTGTTAATAGGTACGGGTATTAGAGTACGTCAGTCTGTATAATCCATCCAATACACTCACTCTATAGAACAAACAATAATTTAATGTAAGATAAGATCTGAGCGCTTATATACTCATACTAAAAGGAAATCACAATTAAGGAAATGTTATCGATAGTTTAATTAATAACTTTTGATTAGAGATTAAGTGCATGAAAATGTTTCAACTACTTGTCTCAAAGACAACCAAAGAAAAGCATTCGAAGAATATCGTCACTTTGGCATTTAGAAACAAAACGCATTCACAGTCCAATAATTGGTATATATAAGACCTCATACATACCCATTTGTATTGGAAATGGGAAATCAAATTAAAAAGATGATCCGTTTTTACTCTCAGAAAAAAGTGAAGCGTTTCTTTCCGGTTTACGTGGCTAACGAACAAGTTTTTTTAGCAGAAAATTCCGTTAACATAGTACAATTTAGAACTACTATTCTATCAATAGTAACACTTCAACCATTACTGTATTCTTTAGATTTCGATAGAACATGGGTATTCTCTCTATACAACACTTTAAAAAGTTGAATTTTCTCCGCATTGAATACTGACTTTGTGTCCGTCTAAATTTGTCCTCTTAATCAGGGTTAATAATTAATATCTGTAACCGTGGCTTCACCATGAGGCGTTTATAGTTTGTTTTTCTTCTCTCCTTTGACGAATGAAATATTTTGTCTTTACAGAGAATATTAAAATAAGGATGCTTTATTGTAGAGTGGTCGGTGTGATAAAATGCGTGCCGAAGATTGGAGGTAGAGTTTGTATCCACCTGAATTAGCTGGCTTCAGATGCAGACAAATATATCAGCAAAGTTCCATATTAAAAATACAAGTATCTTCTCACAATTAAATCAACGTTATTTAATAGTTTCGTCATCGCAGGAACCGAAGAATGTAATTGACTCGCGAGATACGAGGAAGGAAATACAACGTCTTTTCGGTTCTACATTTCGACTGGAACTAAATCATATTCGCACACAAAGTGTATGAGCGGAAATGGTTAAAAAACTGAGTATGCGTAGAATTATTCGAATAGCTTGGCGTATTTCTACGCGAGTTTTAATATTCCTGTTTTAGCCAACCGAACAACAGCAATAGATTGCTTGTAAATACAAAAGTAAGTAGATCTCAGTCATGTGACTGATATATTACGTTCTGTTAAGGTTTAAGCCGATAAAAGCAAAAATGTATTTATTAGTTGAAAATAAAATTCAAACAATAGGGTAGATAATAGTTAATTTCGGCCTTAAGTATTTTTTGTTTTGCTTAAAAAGAGAAAAATTTAGTCGTTTTGCTGAAAAAGTAAAAAATATATTACTGAAAAGAGAAAAATGCTTTTTTGCTTAAAAGAGAATTAATATGAGGTCCATCTAAGTCAATGTGGATGTGGCTAAATCGTACGTCAGAAGTACTTAAGGTTCTGGGTTGGGCTCGTATGTGTGAACTGTAGATATCTGGGAAGATATAACAGGAAATAGTCCAAACAATTATTCCACGTCGCATATTCAATCATAAAATTCTAAGTGAAATAAGTTTCACTGTGGCAGAAATGTTGATGTGAGTCCATTGGTCTAGATAGGAAAATACAGTTTTGCGATGAGCTTAATGAACGAATGAGTGAGATGATTTTATAGAGGTCTCGCCCAAGATGTGTACATTCGCCGTAAGGATGAGAATGTACTGTTATGCTAGAACTGACAGAATTAAAAATATCCACTGATGCCTTGTTCAAAGCCAATTGATGAAGATTAATATCCTTAGATTAAGAAATAGCTCCGAAATACATTTCTACTCTGTTCATAACAAAGCTGAAAACGTTAAGAGATAAGCCCGAGTTATTGATTGATTAGTATGTGAATCTAACAGTTTGCGTCTACACTTAAATAAGGGTAAGTAGGATAGGGATATGGCTATTGGCGACAATGGATATCCCCGTGAAGCGTCTGCGTTGTTATAATTCTCACGACCGATAGTCTAAACCAGACATGAGTGTTGGAAAGTAGTTAGAATACTGAGGTATAAGTCAGAGGTGCATGTTTACAGGTTGTAGTAGTGACTGTCTATATTTACTCTTCCGCGTGTGCAGAAATGTATCTGTATATGCACTGTTTCGTGTGAGGGAAATTACATCTGTGTGCATGCACTGTTGTAAGCGTAGAGTAGGGAGAGGTATTCAGTGTTACAAGCGTGGAACAGCAGTGCATGCAGTTTAAAGAGGGCTGGCACACGATTTCTTCATCCGCTATAAGGATGGAAATATACTGTTACGTGCAGCTAGCAAATGCTTACATTGACAGATTTCAAATATCCCCGTCTTTTCTCCGCAGGCACACCATGCATACACACGTGCACTTTTATCACATGTTTAACAGTGCATACACAAATGCATTTTCCTCACGCGCCACAGTTCTTACACAAATGCACTCCTCTTTATGCGTAACAGTGGATACACGGTGATGTCACCATTATGTAGAATGGTTGGTGTAGTGAGATGACTGCCGAATACTGAAGATAGCTATTTTGTAGAAGCGTCTGTATCAATGTGACTGAGTTCCCTATATAAAAAACAACATCTTTCTACAATGAAACAAACTTCACGTAAGAGTTTCGTAATCACAGGAATACAATGAATGTTAGACAAGTTGGTTTGACAGGCATGCTTTAAATAAATGTAATTGAATGCAGGTGTTTTGGTCTCGAACGTGAATCTGTATCTTGCCTTCCGTCAAGTCCTGGCGAGAGACGAGGAAGACAATGAAGCGTCTTACCAGTTCTGCATCTCGGCTGGAACTAAATCATAGTTGCGACCCAGGTGTCTGAGCGGAAATGACTGAAAACCTAAGTATGTGCAAATATCCAAATTGTCTGATGTATTTCTACGCGAGTTTCAATATGACTGTTTTATCCAACCGACCCACAAACTTATCACCACACAAGAGAGTGTGTGTGAATACATAAGAAAGTATATCCCAGCATTAATTTTGATTGCCCTGGAGGTTTCCATTGTCCAAGCATAACAATGCTTATCCTGTAGAAGTGCAGTTAGAGCTTTCGCAACTCGTTCTTCACTATGAACTGAGTATCGCGCAGACACTAATTAACAACGTTCACATTGTTTTTTTTCATTTCACAGGCATTTTTAATTTTGTCATGTTGAATTACAGATGTTTATCGGAATATCGAGGTTAAGCATGGTTCAATCTCGTCAATACTTATATGGGTAACCGTTTTGGAATTCCGAGAGTGATAAATATGAAAGTAAGGATGCCTGTGAAATTCTTATTTCGAAAATTCTAATGTGTGAAATAATAGGATGGACTGGGTTTTCAGGGTGAGTTATTTAAACAAGTAGAAAAGGGAAAAAGAAAACATCAGAAATGATTCAAGCTCGTCTCTCTTCATCCCATCATGGCATCCTGATAATTTCGCTTTGCTTCTGCATCATCTACAAAATGTGTTTGTTTGAAATGAATATCGAAACGGTATACTTTGCAATTTTCAAAGAGAAAATAAGAAAAAGAAGCAAACAGTTTCAACCATTTTTTAACTTGTTTCTTTTCTCTTTTCGATAGTTTCAGTTTTTAAAAAAGTTATTTACTAATCTATGTAACATTTCCTCAACTTACGACGAACCATTGCGAGTCTGCTTCGTTTTAAAAGACAAATGAATCTTTAGTTGGCTAACTATTTACGATCAATTACGTGAAAAGCATTTAAGAAAATTAATTAGAGATATCTACTCGTGTAATATACACCCTACCCCCCCCTCAGTGTATTTTTACTTTTGCGAAAATATATGCGCAGTGTACACTGGTTTCATGGTAATCCGAAAATCACAACAAAAAAATGCTATGACTAAATATTTCGAAATTTACAAAGATTCGAAATCGGGAATGTAGAACAGAATCGTTAATTGAATCGGAATTGGGAAAAATATTGGAATCGTTCAAGCAATAATATATATATATATATATATATATATATATATATATATATATATATATATATATATATATATATATATATGAATAAAAATAGAAATAGCGGAAGACCTAAGAACTCAGCGTTTCGCCAAACTGTTGCGTACGCTTTTTTCAAGAGCGAAAAAAAAACTAAGAGCGACCAAAACAGAGAATATCTGTGAATTAATATATATATATATATATATATATATATATATATATATATATATATATATATATATATATCCTAATCCTGTTATACTTAACCTATATATTCATTCGATTTATTAATTTATTCATGGTAAGATAATAAACTCTAGACAAATTATAAAGACAATATAAATCCAGAATTGGCGACACATTTGATCACCGCACCACCACCACACAAATTACAAGCATCTGATCGGTTTGCCCGCACGCACGCATACACACATATACACAATATTATAGTTCACTTGAAAAATATATTTATGAACTCGGCTTTAAAATAACTGTCTGTTTTTTACACTTGATTCGTGCATGTATACCTCCCTCCTTCCTATTTTTTATATTTTTATATTTCCTATCTCTTCTCACTCGATCTGAATCAACAGACGTTCTATTTCTTCTCCTTTATGTCTCTACCTTCCCATGACCCCTCCCTTCATTATATTCTCCTCCTTCCACCTTATATTTTATTTTTATTTATTTATTTATTTATTTGTCCTGTTTTTTTTCAGATTTTAGATTTTAGATTTTTTGTTTTCGTTTTTTAGATTTTTTACATTTTTAATTTTTAATTTTTTAGCGGCCTCAATTTTTTAAATGTTAAATTTCTTTTCTCCTTCTTCTCTTTCTCTATCCCTCCATTTCATTCTCTCCAAATATGATCTGAGGTTAAGATCGGATTCTAACTCTGCCTGATGAGATCTCAGTTTATAGTAACTGTTGATAGATAACATCGACATGCCAGTGTCGCAGATTTTGTACATGTCTGTGTAAATAAAATTATCATTATATATATATATATATATATATATATATATATATATATATATATATAGTGATAGTGTTAATATAACAATTTGCTTTTTAATTTCTCTTTCTCCTTTTTTTCAAATACTACTTCTATATACATTTTGTATATATATATTTCGTGCGTATATATATATATATATATATATATATATATATATATATATATATATATATATATATATATATTGATTTTAATAATAATGGCGAGGTAGCTATAATTACCAAGGACGGAGAGGCCTATAATGTCTCGTTGCTTTTTTGCGACTAATGTGAGAACGGTGTTTGGGACCCGCAGTGCTTTCCCCTCTTTTCGCAAGGATGGTATCCCCACCATTCAATACAATTTAGTTGTTTACCATTTTCGTGGCCAGTGTGAGGCTGACTAAGTCGGGCGTACTATTCAGCGATTAGATGTCAGAGTTTCCGAACACATCCCCCTCTCGATACGTAGGCACAGACAGTGCCCGACATCCGGGCGTTTACAAGCTCATGAGTCGGCCATCGGACACCATTTATTGGAGTGCCATTTATGCACTGAGGGATATACGGATGAGGCATTTACTGTCTTGCACAGGGCTCTCTCGAAAAATCACCTGAAGATTCTCGAAGCGGTCACCATCAACCTACGTAAACCGTCTCTGTGCAAGCAGAAAGAATATACCCACAGTTTGGAACTGATGGGTACATCATTTTTTTTTCTTCCACTCATTTGATAATGCATGATTTTAATTCGCTTTCAAAAATTTTAGTCGACGTGAAATCTTGAAAATGTGTCGACTCGAAAGACGTCTCGATTTCACCAATTTTTTTTCTCCTCCATTCTAATTTTTTTATATTTTAACCGCTTTACTAAAGTAAGGAAAGAAATAATTTATCTCTTCGCTTTAGTATCATAGACCTCTCCGTCCTTGGAAATTATTGCTACCTCGCCATTATTATTAAAATCAATTTTACAATGTTGTACCTATAAAAACATTATATATATATATATATATATATATGTGCTCAATACGTTTAATTCCCGAAGGAAATTACTGGGCTTGGAATGAAACAAACATTTCTTTGTAACTTATTGCCATAGGCAACAAAATGCAATTAGCTTGGACTTTAGGAGGAATTTAACTTTGTAAATACCAAGGGGGATATATATTAATATTTATGAATAAATATTTATTATTTATTACCTAAAGACATCGATGTTTCATGCACGCAATCTTCAGTGCAGGAAGCTAATTCCCGACGGTCGCCGGGCGCGAACTCCGATCACATATATATATATATATATATATATATATATATATATATATATATATATATATATATATATATATATATATATATATATATATATATATATATATATATATATATATATATATATATATACATATATATATATATATATATATATATACATATATATATATATACATATATATATACATATATATATATATACATATATATATATATACATATATATATATATACATATATATATATATACATATATATATATATATACATATATATATATATACATATATATATATATATATATATACATATATATATATACATATATATATATACATATATATATATACATATATATATATATATACATACATATATATATACATATATATATATATTTATATTTATATATATATATATATATTTATATTTATATATATATATATATTTATATATATATATATATATATATATATTCTCTGGGAATTTATTGTTAACTTATTCCAATGCCAAAAGCACCGCTACCCTCCTAAGGATTATTCATTCACTTGGAAATCATTGTTAACTTGTTTCTATTTTCAAACGTATTTTCATTATAGAATTCAATTGCGAAAAAGACAACAGTGCGTTTATCGATTAAGCCATTGCATTAAAGTTCGAATTTTAAGTCTTAAAAAAATAAATTAGAATTCATATAAAATACTATCTTGATCTAATTAATAAGTATTGTCAATAATTACCCCCTAAAAACATGACTGTTTTAATTTATTACTAAAACAAACATTTTAATTTCTTTTGATAAATTGTATATTAGTTTGTTTTTGTTATTATTAATGTTGTGCTACTTTACTGAAATCGTAATTTTTCATGTTTGCTTTACTTTTAAGTTACAAATATCGAAGAACATCATTTATTTAAAAAAAATAAGAACAAATTATTCAAAAACCAAACAAAAACACATTTTTATTTATTTCAATAAATGTTTTATTTATAAACTATTTTGAATTATTGATTTTGTGTTACTTCACTGACTTCGTAATCTTTTATGTTTGATTTACTTTTAAGGTAAAAAATAACAAGAAACATTTATTTTTTGGAAATGAGAGCAACTCTTATTCAAATGTTCATATAAAGAATAAAACTGCTCAAATATATATGTTAATAAACCAAGAGATATGTCTATGCAGTATAACTTATACTAGTCTTTTCATTCGATATAGATCGAAAAAAATAAATTGATTTAAAAAATGAATAGGAAATCAAACACATTATTTTTCAAATGTTAATGTTTTAAATGTTAATGTTTTAAAAATGTAAAAAAATATGAAAACGCCATTTTATTATTAAGTATTAATTACATGTTTTCTGTCTATCTTACGCGAATTTCACAAAATAATACATTTGCACTATCATTTCTAATAAAGTAATGCCTTAATAATATTTTGTCATTGTTAATTCATAACTACTGAAAATTTCCTTAAAATTAATTGATTTTCTGAGTTTTAAATGAAAGGATGAGTCAAAATTGCCATAGTCTGACTATTCGACAGATCCTGTTTGTTACTTTGTATCATGACGTAATTTCCCAGCGCCCTGGCCCCATTTACGACGGTCGTGACTTATCTCACCAGAAAACGGAAGTTACTTGAGTTATGACGTTACACTCTCTTATCATGGTGGCCGGTAGGCAACTTGCGCTCCTCTTCCCTCATATAATTAAACAGTAGTTGCTCACTTTGAGCCAAGTACACACTTAATATAAATGTTTATACATAATAGTAAAACCTTTTTTTTTAATTTAATACTGAAACACGATAACTATTAATAAACGATTCATTTATTCGCTTTACTCAAACTTTTTAATCACATATCAACCGTTTTTTTGTGTGTTTTTTTAGCTGAACCCCAATACAAAAAAATGTCTGTGTGACATTATAACATTTTATAAGAGTAGAAAGTAGACATTGCATTAACTTTAAGCATCCTTGTAACTCTCTATTCGTTCTTATTATGTCCTTTAGTCCTTACATTCCATTAGCAGTGATGTTCGTGGCATGAGTGGTCAGGAGAGAGAATATATGTTTTTTGTGTTTTTATTTTTTGAGCAAGTGGCATGTCGAAATTTTCAGTTCCTTTATAGCATCCATGATCATTCAAAGGTCCATATCTATTATTATTATACTCGATTTTTTTTCCGTAGTAAGTAGTGGCGCGTTGGTTCGGTCAATCAGGTATAATCTTTTATATAGAAATGAGATTGTTACTGCGTGTATTGAAGTAGCATGTTAAGTGTAGTGTGTTTAGTGGAGTATGCCAGTATATTGTATCATAACGTATCGGAATTATTCGATCCTCACATTTTTCTGTAACGGCGACTCATCATATAAAAAGTTGACACCTTGTTGACATGCCGTAAGGAGTCGGCACTATATGTAGTGATCTCTCTCTCTCTCTCTCTCTCTCTCTCTCTCTCTTTGTTGTAGTGATAGCAGGATTCATCGTAGTGATTTTCCAGCAGAAAGAGACTAATTAGCCCTTATACTCGTGTTGTGGTGATAGCAAAAACGTTGTTTTTCTTGCTTTCTCTTTTCTTTGGTTTTCTAATAGTGTAATGTTAACGAAAAAAACCCAAACATCATGTTATTTTCTTGTTTTTTTTTCTTTTACATTATGCTGTATAGTTACATATGTATCACATATGCTGTAGCGTCCCCTTGCCAGTTCTATAGAGGGGTCGGAAATAGTGCGTCGAAAAAGATGTCTGAATCCAACAAAACCGCTAGCCAAAGAGAAAGAGTTTACTAAATTCTTCGCTACGTGTTACTCCTGGTTTCTTTTCAATGACGTCATATTCTGACATGTAAGCTTATCTTATAATCTTAGATTTGCCGTGGAATTTTCCGGTTATCTAATTGATCTAACCGTAATATTGAAAATTGTGATCCTAACCTTATTTTAAAAAACTATTGCTACACTGCAATTAAGATAATTGGTATGTTTTTTTCGGAATATTCGCTTCATAACATTCGGATCTTCAATATACTGAAACAAGATATGTCCCAGCTATAAAGATTACATGACACAGCTCTGATCGCTCTCTTCAGTTTGGCATTAGGCCACATGCGATGAGTGCTCTCTTCAACACATGCATTACATAACAGACACTAACATCTGTTTTCGCATTCAATGGAAAAACTTTTGACAGCAATTCTACCGAGAGAAGAAGCAAAACTCTGCAAATGAATATTTCTTTTTTTCAGTTAAAATTTAATTTTAAATCTGACTACACGTTATTTGTGATCTGAATTCCTCTTTTTGTCTTCAATTTTCTTTTCTGGTTTTGCTTTTCTTCTGATATTTCTCTGAATCTCTCTTAAGATAATTTCCATGTAATGGGTCCTCTTAATTTAACGGTAATTTTGTTTTTCAATTTCAAGAGAAACCATATCATAACTAAGGATAGTTTGTCTGCGAAGACATTCTTCATGTGAAAAGCGAACGTCTCAAATAATTTGGTGAGTTGTTATGGTTTTTTTTTTATCATTCAGTCATTCATTTAATAACTACTAAGGCTTTATGACAATGCAGGAATAATAAATTCTACCTGAAGACATGATAACACTATGATTGGTATTATGTTTCGGATCTTGTTAGATGAGGATTGACAATTTATATTGTTTACATCATCCAAACTTGAATGTTATTCTCCCAATACTTTGGCCGACGTAATCTACGACCTTCTTCAGGCGCTTCTTGTTGAATTTTGGAATCTGACAGAGGCCTGTGGCGCAACGGAAAAATTGCTTAGTATTAATCAGTTCTCAGTGACAGTTTCTGGAGGTTGAAGTTGTATTCCTTTGTACATGTGATACTAAGAATATAATAGACATTACTCAAGACTTCTACCCGGTGATGGCTGATGGAACGCGAACAATTTACCCCCGCGGATAAAATAAAAGGGTTCAGTTCAGAATTCAGTAGAGATTCACGAGTTTGACATAAAAATCCCCAAGTTTGACAAGACGCATCTGAAGAAGTTTGGATATTACATATGCCGAGACGTTTTGAGAATAATATCAAAGATTAAATATATTTCTAAAGTTAGAGGCACTAGTTAAATGGAGCTTTATTTTTTTTACTAGCAAATCAAGGCCAAAAACAACTCGAGGATATGGGTTAATGGATAGATTGACTGCGCTCATAGAATATAATGGACAAAATAAGGGGAGCGAGAATTACGAGGATGCCAAAAGTAAACAAAAGGTCAACTTTCTAACAACCAGTTGAACTAGCTATGATGTATACAGTGTGAGTTTAAGCTTATATTTTAGCTAGAGAATTGATCCACCATGTTAGTTACGTGATAATATGATATATTTTGAACGCAAAACATGTTTTTGGCGTTGTGTATGCATGCTCATAAGAGATATCGGACACGATACAACTAAACAGCTCACCCATAGATCAAAATAACACCGTTTCGTGTCAAGGCAAGGAGAATTGCCGAACAGCCTATTAACCAACTCTCCGACGTAATTTCGTTTCGTCAGCAACTCATGGGCACAGAACGATTAACAAAGTACCCAGTCGTAACACATGTAATCATCGTTGCATCCGACCATAGTATTTTAAACGACAAAAGAATAAAATCGTGTTTTTATTTTCGTTATTTATTTAATCTAGCTGAAATGTCCGTCATCAGACGAGGTTTTACCTCTTCCAAAAAGGTTATGTTTTCGGTCGAGTTTGTTTGTCAAAATGTGTTTGTACAGCCTTGCGTCCATATTGCTGGACAAATCGTCACGATACTCAGTCAAAACATTAGTCATGGTCTAACATAAATATAGGTACAATATCTAGGTCAAAGTCACGGAAATGGTTAAAGTCATACCTTTGGCGATAATAACGGATCTGTGTATCGGAGAAATTCGCTATCTGGCCCATATTGTAGCCAATGAAGTCCACTGTTTAGTTTATAAGTACAGGCATATAAGTCAAATAGAAATGAAAACGTAGAAGAAGTAGATAGGGGATAAAACAAAACAAAAACGACGAGAGACACGATGGAGATACACAATACGCATATATACAAGGAGGGGTAAGAATAGATATTGAAATGCATGATTCTAAAAAATATTCAATATCATTGATTATCTATCAGCTAAGTTGTCAGTAGCCGAATAAACAAAGCAAGGGTTCATATAATCAAAATACATTTTGTTGCTGGTCCATCTCGGTTTTTGCTGGGGATGCCTTTCTTTTATCTTACTATGTTTATATATGCTTAGATATTTCCATGCACAGGATCCACTCCTACACTAAGAAACCGATAAATATTAACTATTGAATACATAGTCTAGGCAAGACAGTGAGTAACGTGGGAACATTATTTGTTGAAACTTGTTTTCCCCAAGTGACACCCATGAACAAATTTAAATAACGAAGATATAAAAGAAATTAATAAACGAATTCGTCATCATAAAATTTTTAATCTCAACGTTTTATAAAATTTAAACCAGAGTGGTGCACACGCGTGAATGTCAATACTACGTAAATTACTAAACTTACGAAGTTATCATTACTAGTGTTATATGTATTCTTTATACCCGTCCCGCGCGTGTATTCCTCTAATGTCTCTCTTTTAGTATATATATATATATATATATATATATATATATATATATATATATATATATATATATATATATGTGTGTGTGTGTGTGTGTTTGTCTGTGTGTGTGTGTGTTCTGTGATGACATCCAGCGTTGCTGAATTTAAATCGCCAACCGCTTCCTGGTACAATGCAAAAACGTTTTCTGCGCGTTTCTCTTCTGCATTTTATAAATTCCTTTCTCTCTCCAGCTTTTTTGTTCATTTGCTTTTGACACCTGAGGATGATTCGACGAAGAATCGAAAACGCTCGTGAAACATGTGAAACCAATGGAAGATTTATTATTTTTTGGATTTTAATATAAAAAACGTCATCAGAAAAATTTAAATAATAAAAAAGGTATGATTAAACAGACGAATTCTGTTATTTTTAACAATGTTTCCATAGTGTCGCATGATGGCGTAGGGGTTAGCATCGCCGACTGTCAGCTCGACGGTTGCGTTTCGATCCCGGCTTGAGACACTAACTGGTCTAGCCGCACTGATGAGCTGTGAAACAGCGAAACAGTCTGTATGTGGATGACTATATATATATATATATATTAATTTAAAAATAATGACAAACACTAATAGATATACAACATTTCATTATTTTTTTTAAATATGTTACCTACGCTTGTAATCAACGTAGTGAAACAACTATCTCAGATATGCATAGGGCGCGAACCCGGTTCATAGGGGCACATTGAATCTGTAAACGTTCACCTAGTCACATTAGGCTACGAGATATTGTCAAATAATAACGGAGAAATAAAATGATATTTCCACTGAAAGCGGCGAGTATAAATATCTAAACATTCGATAGTACTCAATGACAGAGTCGGAGCATTGCACTGAGGATTTTAGGTTAATTTTTCTTTTTTAATTTTTCTGACAGTGATCGGAATATATATATATATATATACATATATATATACATATATATTTATATATTTATATATATATATATATTTCCAATAGAAACATTACTATTTGTCTGTTCGTTAACTAACTATTTGTAGCTTACTAAACACAGGTAGTTTAAATATTCGCATACTGTGAGAAATATACAAGACCTCCAAGAAAGATTCAGGATTTAGGATTCGTATTTCTAACGGTGATTCAAATTACTCAGAGCCAGGGAAGAATTTCACAGATGAACTATTTCAAAGTTGGAATAATAATCATAAAGCGATCAGCTTGCAGACATAAACGTCGGACTATTTGCATCAAATGGTCAATAACAATGACACATATATAATTAATAATGTTGATCAACCGACGGGCATCAACTGATTAAATGGATTATTAGTAATCACGTGGAAAGCAATTCAGTCGCCATTCTATAACATTATCATGGAATAGTATCTATATAATAGCGCTGTTTTTCTCTTCGTTATCATCTAAGGAAATACGGTGCATGATGTGTCTTATTGAATTGTTCCCTGGTGTATATGGTGAAGTGGAAGGACTGGCAAGATAGCGCATGAAAAATCTATCAACTTCCTTTGAATTATACGAAAATCAAATGAAGCAGTAAACAGGATATGATATAAATATCTAACAAATCGATAGGAAGTCAAATTTAAATATTCGTAAAATATAGACTAATATGTTTCAGAAATCACTAACTAATTAGATTTATGTATGTGGTTTTTGTTATCGAAGCTATAAAGCACCAATGTAGGGGAGGGTCTGACGTCATTTTATATATAAGATAATAACTTTGTATCTTAAGAAATATGGATAGGGTGTGTCAAATGTTTACCAATAATTACCAATATATTACATATACAGGGTGTTTCAAAAGTCTTGGGAACATTACAAATGCGTATATCTCATGAACTATTCCAGGTAGAAAAATGAAACTGGTGCCATTTTAAAGCTTGCTTAATCAAGTTTTTGGTCATACTAATGATTTTCGTGTTATCTTTCCAGGTGCAGTAATGGCGTTCTCTAAACAAGACAAGGCGTTTTGCGTCCTCCAATTTGCAAAGACTGAATCGTGGACATGTGTTCAGCGTGCATTTCGCAGGAAATTTAAAAAAGAAGCCCCTGAAAGGAAATCCATTGTCAGATGGCATGCTAAATTTGTGAAAGATGGGTGTTTGTGCCCAAGTAAGCGAACAGGTCGCCCTTCAACTTCAGAAGATGCAGTTGAGCAAGTTCGGACAGCCTTTCAGCGGAGCCCCCGTAAATCAGTGAGAAGAGCCAGCAGGGAACTTCAGCTTGCTCCAGCAACTGTCTGGCGTGTTTTAAAGAAAACGACTGCAAATGGTACCTTACAAGCTCAAGTTGGTCCAAAAGTTGAAGGACACTGATAAGCCACTTCGCCATGACTTTTGCATTGCAATGCAAGAGAAGTTGGAAGATAACGGCTTTGATGACCGGCTTGTTTTTAGCGATGAGGCGACCTTCCATCTGAATGGCAAAGTTAACAAGCATAACACTCGCATATGGTGTACTGAGAATCCTCATGAACTTCTTGAGCACGAGCGAGATTCACCAAAAGTGAACGTGTTTTGTGCAATTTCCAAGAAAGGTGTCTATGGACCGTTCTTCTTTGAAGAGGCAACTATCACTGGTGAATCCTATCTCAACATGCTGGAAGACTGGTTAATGGCTCAGTTGGAACAAGCAGAATCTGATGACTTCATTTTTCAACAAGATGGTGCACCACCACACTGGAGTCTTAGAGTAAGGCAGTTTCTTAACACAAGGCTGCCTGGTAGATGGATTGGGAGATCTGGGCGAGGTGATGACGTTCTCATGCCCTGGCCTCCTAGGTCTCCAGATTATACCCCGTGTGACTTTTTCCTTTGGGGCTTTGTCAAGCAACAAGTCTATGTGCCGCCCCTTCCAAGAGATATTGACGAACTAAAGGCTCGAGTAACGGCAGTTGTGGGAACCATTGACGTCAAGATGCTGGAACGCGTTTGGCAGGAAATGGACTATCGACTAGATGTCTGCCGTGTGACGAATGGTGTTCATATTGAGCAACTTTGAAGATTCCCAACAAAACTTGAAACTTTAACCTTTCCAACGGTACCAATTTCATTTTTCAACTCCTAATAGTTTTTGAGTTATTAAAAATTGTTATGTTCCCAAGACTTTTGAAACACCCTGTATATTGCTGGAAGGACGTTGGATAATTATAGAGGAGTTTGACGAGGTAAGGAGAGTATATAAGAGCAGGAAATATTAGCTACCGAAGGGATAGTAAACGAGAATGGTTAGGGTAAGGATCAGTGGAAAAATTAAAAGAAGGTAGTGATAAATACGGAGGAGTGGGTAGGGATTTGGAGAGGTTAGTAGGAGGAATAAATGATAGAAGGGAGCATAGAAATACGAATATACTAACAGAAAACATAGATAACAAGCCGCGCGTACATGGTCCCCCTCTGTATGTGACTCGATGTGGCGAGTGTAAGATGCAATAAATTTGGGCAATTTGGGGCATTTTGAACCCCGCTTTGACCCCTGGGGGTGCGAACCAGAATTTTTCTGAGGTCAAGGATGCTCATTTCATATCCAGAACAATTGTCTCTACATTTTGGTCAAGTTTCAGAAAAATTGAATGGATGGATCAAACGTTATGAGAGAAAATGTCATTTTTTGCTATTTTGCGAGCCCCCCTGGGGGCGCGAGGCAGATTTTTTCCAATGTCAGCGATACTTATTTTCTATTAGAAACAATTGCCTCCACATTTTGGCCAAGTTTCAGAAGAATTGAATGGATGGATGAAAAGTTATGGGGAAGAAAATGTCATTTTTTGCAATTTCGGGGGCTTTTGACCCCCTGGAGGGCTAACCAGATTGTTTTTCAAAATCGGAGAATCTCACTTTCTAACCTGACAAAAGTTACAACTTCATGCAAAATTTCAGAGAAATTCAATGGATAGTTGCGGAGAAAAATCCTGACGGACGGACGGACGGACGGACATGCCTCAGAACATAAGCCCCCCCCCCCCGATTTTATAAATCGGGGGACCAATAATGGAAAGGGGATTAAGAAAGGCGAGAAGAACGAGATATAAATAAATACTTTTTGTATCTTGGTCTCATTGTTGCTCTATTTATAACCCTCTAGTTATCATTTATTAAAAAGGTACATAAAGAGGTTATAAAGGTTCGCCATAACTTCATCCTGGCTACCTACTGACTGCCTTGCCTTTCGGAAACCCGTCTTTTTCGAGATGAGATTCGTTTCGGCTCGCTTCTCGGAGGCTACTTATCCAGGCATTATCCTCTCCTTTCATAGAAGGGTTGATTTTTACTGATCGTCTGAGACATTCCTATCGGAGAATTCTGACGGATTGGTTCTCGTCTATTTTTGTACCCGATCAAGGTGACCCCTCAGGGGAGCTGCGTTCGCTCACTTCCAGGTCTTGTGCTATGTCCTGTTTCTTTGGTAAACTCGGAAATACAAAGGAAAAAAAGAGATGAGATACGAGCCAGGAGGCTAATAAAAATAAATGGAAGGGAATGGTATGAAGGTAATAAAATGTAAGCAGAAAAGATGTGAAACGATCAGACGGAGAGGAAAAAAGGTAAGAGTGCTGTCGTCAGTCGAATAAAGATATAATTTAACAGGAAAACGAACAAATGAATATATTAAAGTGTCCAAATAACTGTTAAATTAAATTACGGAATTATCGAAACTAAATCATATTCATACAATTATTTTTCTTTTTAAATAGAAGCAAAAAGTTTGTGTGTGCAAATGTGTATTTATATTAGTAATACAGTGTACAGTTCTGGTCAATTATTAATATCCTTATCTCTGTTTGGGTATAAAGATTATATAATGACAACACTACCAACATTCACCAGTCGCTGATATTTAAGTTGTGACATCGCAAAATGTGTTTTATGGAATGAACATGCTTGTATGTGTTCATGTTCTGTAATGCACATATGCAAACGTTTCACAGTAATACCGATGTATCGATTATAAATGTATATTTAAAGGAAACTCTGTATTCTGTTTTATTTTTGGTGCCCATTTTATTCCGGGTATGAGGTGGGGCATGACGATATGCAACATATTGAATGGATATGTAAAAATAAATAAACTATTACGTTGGCAAATAAGTTCGTTCGTTTTTGTTTAGAGAGGAGAAACCCAAACATTAAGTTTTAAAAGATAACCGAGTGCATGAAATATATTTTCCACGCTCGTGTTGGAAATCTTTAGAATGTCTGAGATTTGTCTGGTTGTCAAACGGCAATCTTGTTCAACTACAGTTTTCATTTGCTCTTTGTCAATCATCTGTGGCCAGGCAGACCGAGGAGCATCCGTCACTGAAAATTTTCATTTTTGGAATCACGCCAACAATAACTAGCAGAGCCGTTCTGAAACAGCCTCTTCCCCATACATATGACATACCTTTATGCATGTTTCTGTAGTGAATAAATTATGTTAAAAAGCCGGTAATGAAAAAGAAAGAAATGAAAAAGTAAAGCTCAAATGAAAGGAAGGAATAAAGAAGGAATGACAAAGTAAAGAGAGGAAACATAAAATGTAATATGAATAAAGAAAGAAAAAAAAAAGAAACACACGACAAAAGGAAAAAAATGTAAAGAAAAAAGAGAAAAAGAAAAGACAATAACAACAGAAAAGATTCGAGGCAATGAAAAACTATAGAAAATAATAGAAGCAGATATGAAATAAAAATGAAAAGAAATACGGGTGATAATGAGGAAGTAAAAAAAAGTGAAAAGTAAAAGCGTAACAACAAAAGTTTAAAAAATATAAGCAAAAAGCAATTAATAAAAGAAGATAAATCAAAACAAGAAAATGAGAAGTGAAGAATTAAAATTACAAAATAATCTATTTTGTATTATTTGGACTACTCTTTTCATTTCCGTCAATGTTAACTTCAACTTTCTTCAGGTACGTCTTGTTAGACTCGAACATTTCTATAGAATTTCGAAAGAAGAATTCATTTTATTTATGGGGGTAGCTTCCATCAGCTATCAGCGGATAGACGTAATTGGATGCTTAGTATAAAGTATAAATCCGCATTTAAAAATTCGAAAACAGAAAAAATAGCTAAAATTTAATAAATCATAAATGCAAATGAAGTTAAATAAAAGAAATGAAGAAAACAAAAAATTATAACAAATGAAAATCTGTAGAGGAAAGAACGTACAAAAGTATATTAAAACAACTAAAGAAAAAATAATAAAAACATAATACAAAACACGAAAAAGTAAAAAAGAAACAGTAGAAAAAAAGCGATAAATAGTTCAACGCGGTATAAAACATAGAAAATAAATATAAAATTAAATTAAAACAAACGATGTAAAAAGCAAAAAACTATACATCGAAAACGAAAAAGATAAAGAAAGAATAAACAAGTGAATTATTCGACGAACCGCCTTAAGCATGATCTCTGCCTTCCAAGCCAGCAGAACATCTGATAAATTTCCTGATAATTGTTGGTTTTGAAAAAAAGAAAAGTTTATCAATTAACTATCATTTGTTGTTATTTATTAAAAAAAATTCTATATTCAATTTTAAATAAATCATGTAAAAATAAACAGAAAAAATAAAGGAAAATATAAGTAAACAGTAAACAAACGAAAAAGGAAAGAAAGAGTAAATAGAGAGAAATAAGGAAAAACGAAAGGAAAAAAATTAAAAAACGAAGTATACAAAAAACTTAGGAAGAAAGTTAAAGATGAAAAACGAGAAGCAGAAGAGAAAATGATAGAAAAAAGAGAGATGAAAAGAAAAAAAGAAAGTTAAATAAACGAAAGATGAAGCGATAGAAATATAGAGAGAAAAAGAAAAAAAGTAAAATAAAAGAAAACAATATACGAAAGATATTGTTATATCCTAAATTACATAGGACATACTAAATTAAGAATACGCCGAGTGGTTTGCGTTTAACAGGGATCCGGTAGGAAGTAGAGACGTTTACTCTTCGCTCACGTCCAGATATCACTGCCCGTCTTATATACGTACTTTCGTATATAGTCAATACCTGATTACTTCCCTTTATGTTAGTTTCGTATTT